>JAPSGF010000019.1:8861174-8945409 GCA_035772895.1 Perdix hodgsoniae | reverse complement strand
TAATAATAATAATAATAATAATAATAATAATAATAATAATAATAATAGTGATGATAAAAATGATGGAGTAAAATTGCTTTCTTTCATATACAAGAATGCTATGAGATCTCTAAGATCATAGCTTGTTATGAATGCATAATTACTCAAAGTGAAGCTTAAGTAAACCATAGATAATCTACAAATTATATGCTCATACCACAGAACAGCATGTGATTTTGATGTTTAAGATGGGCGTGTGCCTGTGAAGAGGTGAATGGCAGCTGTAAAACTGTACATAATTTACCACTGAATCCATGAGGTAGGTGAGGTTCCAGCAACCTCAGGGCAGAACAGCCCATGTTATTTAGTCTCTGAAAAAAGGCCTTTGTTCATAGCTGACAGCAGAACTGACAACTATTGGATTTGTGGTGGAATCTGTGGTCTGCAACAAGTGAATGAGCTCCTGGTGCTTTGCCCTCCCATTCCTGATGTAAATTCATGGGAAATCAGCCCAAGAGGTGAATGCTGCAGGTCTCAAAGATCACAAAACTTAGAGAAATACTTACATTTTGCCCTTGCCTGCATTTTTATCTTAGATCATAGAATCACAGAATCATTCAGGTTCTAAAGACCACTAAAATCATCTAGTCCAACCATCAGCCTGTGTCTGTGACAGCTTTAAACCATGTCACTCAGTCAGATATTCATCCTCTTCTTGAAGACATCCAAAGAAGCTGACTCCACTGCCTCCCTGGGCATTCTGTTCCAATACCTTACCACTCTTCTAGAAGATTTTTTTTTATAACCAACCTAAACCTCTCCTGGCGCAACTTCAAACAATTGCCTCTTTCAAGACGACAATGAGGTCTGTACTGTCCATCCTGCCTCACTTTTCCTGTGAAATTCGAGTTATTATTTAGCTCCAAGGGCTGTTTTTCACAATGTTTCTTTTACATCTAGTCTTTGCTTCCTTTGATAGCTACTGCAGCAATATTTTTCATGAATATCATAAATCATTCGATAATGCAGTTGATAGGAAGAGCGATGAAAAAGACTGTGATACAGCAGCTCCGTTTGCATTGCACAGTGCAGAAGAGTAGGAACAAGTGTGTACAGCAAACCAATTGATGCTGATGACCCAGTGTACAATCTGCATGTGTTTTGGGGGAGTTTATACTGGAATGTGCCTATAAAGATCCAAATGGCTGTGTGTTCCTGTCTCAATCTCCAATGTAAGCAGCAAAAACAGGATGATGAAAAGGAAGAGACAATAGAAGAACAAAGCTCTTTCACAAGCATGAAACAGATTATGTTGATGACGTGTAGCTAAGCAAATCAAAGATCCACGCCTCAGTTTCTGAACTCCTACTTCCAGGCTTTCACTGATCATGTTTAGAGTTTGGTGTACTATAATACCAAGTCACTTTGAAGAGTTTAATCTTCCTTATAGTTTAATCTTCCTTTCAAATATCATTTTCTGATTACTGTGCTGGCCCAATTGCCTGACAGGACTTTATATTTTAATGTTACTTTCCAGGAGACTTAAACTAAGGAGTCTTTCCTCTTTTGTCAAAATAGCTTTTCTGAGTGTCTCATATGGCAGGAGTCAGCTTTACTTGCTCAATATCTCCCTTCTACTATTACATTTATGTTTGAGCTTGTCCATGCCTGAGTCATTGTTGAGAAAAATGTTGCAATAATTGTTCTACGAGAATTGTTATTGTCATCCTCATTTTGATGAGAATCAATTAAACCTTGTTGGTAAGACATGTTTGGACAGTAGGAGACTGCCTTGTAGAAGAATAATATTCAGTAAAGGTGATAAAAATTCACATCAAGCAAGAAACCTCATGAACAGCTTTATGAAGTTCAGTCTCCTTCTAAAAAGAGTTTGCATTATTAAAGTAGAGACAGAGAAGCAAGTCATGTACTTAAGATATTTGTACAACTTCTGATGGTGGAAGAAATGTTTTTAAATTTTCTCTTCTCTACTCTGCTCTTCCTTTTTTTATTTTTATTTATTTATTTGTTTGTTTGTTTGTTTTATTGCTTGACAAGAAATTTTAGCATTTTGAAGGGTTTGCTGGAACATATATTCTCTGATCATTCCCGGTCTGTCTTTCTTTGTCCTTTGTTTGCCTTGAATGGAAAGTGAAGTCTCCTGAAAATCTCAAAGATGAGCAAATTGGAAATTCTGTTTTGAGAAATTGGAAATGTTTATTTCAGAACACCAAGAATACTATATTCCTTCAGTAAATGTGAAGAATTACCTTCTACAGGCATTTTAATTGTAAGGATATTTTACATAAGCTCAAGACCGTGGACAGTGTAATATTGTTTGTTTATTAAATTTGCTTTGAAAGTTGCATGGAGAAACTCATATTCACATGGCCATTACCTACATTTAAGCTAACCAGTTTTGATATGTGTCTTCTGCCTTGATGTTCACTACTTTTCATATTCTCTTCATTCTTAGTATGATGCTATCAGTTGTCTCAGATTCTGCACCTACTATGTCATCAAAAGTTTCTGTGCTTCCTTTTTAATATGTATACCAGTTCTTACAGAGCCACAGGCTTACAAGTTGATCCAGACAAACAAATCCTATTTTCCTTGTCTATTTGAGATTCATAGCCTGAGGTGCATATGACCTTGACTTAAATGCTATCAACAATTTGTCACTCAGTGATTTTATACTATTAAACCTGTTTGCAGAGTGCTTTTATTGCAAAATACCTGTCTTTCTGTGTGGAGTGTCACAGATAAATATGGTAGCTGCTGATGAAGGCAACTAGAAAAATAGTAACTCATGTAGCCTCTCTACATTAGTGAAATACAATAATCCCATGAAAAACTGGTCCTCCCCTGGAAACTAGTGACAACCAGTGTTCATCAGATATTGGGAGCATCACGGTTTAATGTCTTTGTCAATGGCATGGACAGTGGGATTGAATCCACCCTCTGCTAGCTGTGCAGTGCATCCTACATGCTGGAGGGAAGGGCTGACATCCAGAGAGACCTTGAAAAATGTAGGAGTTTTGAACCTCATGAAATGCAACAGATGAAGTCCTTCACCTGGATCCGAGCTATCTCAAGTATGAATGGAGGCTGGGCAAAGAGCGCACTGAGAACAGCCCTGAGGAGAAGGGCTCGGGAGTGTTGATTACTGATGAATTTGATGTGAGCCAATATTGTATGCTTGCAGTCCAGAAAGCCAACTGTATCTTGGGCTGCATCAAAAGAAGTGCGACTACCAGGGCAAGGGACATGACTGTCCTCCTCTACTTCACTCTTGTGAGACTGCACCTGCAGTACCGTGTTCAGCTCTGGAGGTCATAGCATAAGTAAGATTTAAACCTGTGGGACCAAATCCAGGAAAGGACCACAGAAAGGATCAGAGGAGATATGAAAACAGGCTGAAAGAACTGGGGATGTTCAGCTAGGAGAAGAAAAGCTTCCAAGGAGACCCTAGGAGCAGATTCTCAGTAACAATAGAGGGCCTACAGGAAAATTGGAGAGGTGTTGCAGGCATAGGAATAGGGGTAAGGGCTTTAGTTGAATGGCTTTAAACTAAAAGAGGATAAATTTACGTAAGTAATTATGAAGAAATTATTTTGTACAAGGGTGGTGAGGCACAGAAACAGGATGCCCACATAAACTAGGGATGCCCCATCCCTGGAAATGTTCACAGCCAGATTGGATGGGGTTTTGGTGGACATTGTCTAGTGGAAGATGTCTCTGACAAGCTGCTCTATGATTCTTCAATTCCATGCAATATTCATTTAGGAATACCTTCTTGCTGTGTCAGACAGAAGAGAGAGATTTAGAGCAGATCTCAGATCATGCATTCCTTTGACAAGCTGCTGGGTCACAGAGTCCCTGCATTGGGCAACAGAGGCCCAGTCATAGGAGCAGTATCTACACTGATGTTTTGCTCTGAAGCATTTTTAAGTGAATGTCCCAGTCATAGTCATCCCCACTTACTGCATGCTCATGCAGTTCTTCAACCAGTTTTGGTACAAGCAACTTTGATTTATTTAGGAGGAAACTCAGTCAAAGCTCTGCTCTGTGCTTCCATCAAACAAGCTCATCACCCCTAATGGAGATAGAAAGCTCCAACCAGTGAGTAATCCTTTGAATAGCATCTAATCACATGAATGGAGATGTTCAGGTCAAGCAATGAGGCTAAATCTTTACTGAGGACACCTGAAATCATCCTAAACATCTTCTGTGCGTAAGCAGAAGCTTTGCTACCTTGTGCTTCAACCTTGTGATTAAGTATTAGTGTGCCAGATTATTTAGTAATATAAATGCAGCCTGAGACTGCTGCAGTCCCTGCTGGATCAACCTTTGAGGTTCTGATCAGCCAGTTGCAATAGGACCAGGGGGAATGGCTTCAAGTTGTGCCAGGGGAGGTTCAGGTTGGATGTTAGGAAGTTTTTCTCCAAAAGAATGGTGAGGTACTGGAACAGACTGCCCAGGGAGGTGGTGGACTCAACATCCCTGGAGGTTTTCAGAAATAGAATGGATGTTGCACTGAGTGACAGGGTCACTTAGAGCTGTCACAGGCAAGAGATGGTGGTTGGACTAGGTGATCTTAGTCATCTTACCAACCTTAATGATTCTATGATTCTAAATTTGCATGCTTCATAGCATATTTATATTCTGTGATTTGACCAATGGCTAAGCAATATTATGTTCTCGTTCTTGTTGATTGGCTTTTGCAGTGTCTGTTTCTATCCTAATCATGTTCCCATCATTAATGAAACCAGCCATCTGTCAAAGCTGTTGTCCTTGTTAATAGCAACAGTGCTGCACTAATAACTTCATGTGCAAATCACAGGCAGTCAAGTCAGATCTTTGTAGATCTTCATGTACATAAATGTGTGTGAAACTGATAGTCACTGCCTGACATCTTATTACAAGTCTGCAGCTGGAAACATAACCATTGCTCCCAGGATCAGATGTTTAGACAGACTATCTTCTGTTTAAATCAAGTCATGCTTTTCCACTGCAGTAACAACTAATAAAATCATAGTTTATTAAAATACCTACCCTTCTTTGATAGATTAAACTACCTCTTATCATTCTAGCACTAGTAAACGCAGGGAGGTTCAACCACCAAGCTAAACTCTTCACCCTGTCAAGCTATTTTAATCCTCTTTTACTTATTTATTAACATGTGTGTATATATACTCCCCCAAGAATAGGAAGGTGTCAAAAAAAAAGCTCCAAAATTCATCTTTGCCACAATGGTGGCATTATGGTTTACTCTAGCAAAAAGTCAAAGGAAACTTTAGAATCATAGGATCAAAAAGGTTGAAAAAAGTCTCTAAGATCTAGTTCAACAATGCACCTACCACCAATACTGCCCACTAAGCCATGTGACTACATCTATCCTTTCCTTAGACACCTTCAGGGACAGTGACTCCACACCTCCCTGGGCAGCCTGTTCCAATACCTCACCACTCTTCAGGAGAAGCAATTCTTCCTAATATCCAACCTGAACCTCCCCTGGCACAACTTGAGGCTGTTTCCTCTCATCACTGTTACCTGGGAAAAGAGGCTAACTTCTATCTCACTATAACATCCTCTCAGGGAGTAGTAGAGACCCATAAGGTCACCCCTGAGCCTCCTCTTCTCCAGACTCAACAATCACAGCTCCTTCAGACACTTCTCATAAGACTTATGCTCCAGACCCTTCACCAGATTTGCTGCCCTTCTCCGGACATGTTCCAGGGCCTTGATGTTTTTCATGCAGTGAGCAGCCCAAAATCGAGCATAGTACTCCAGGTGTGGCCTCACCAGTAGTGAGTGCAGACAGATGATCATGTCCAAGGGCCTCATGGTTACATTATTTCTGATGCAAACCAGGATGCTGTTGGCCTTTTTGGTCACCAGAGCATTCTGCTGGCTCATGTTCAGCCAAGGTAAAATGACATTTCGGTATGAGTCCCAGCTTCCTGAAACTTTACCAAATATCAGAAAATATATAATGCTGCATTTCTGGCAGTCATACAGAGCATTCCAAGCTGGACTGTGCTCTTCCATGGATACTGTTGCTCTTCTATACAGATTCATTCCCAGAAGCAGACACATGCCTGCCACATTCTCCTGGTCTTTGCAACTCCTACTGTGGCTTAGTAACAAGGACTAGATGGCCAGGACATAGACCTGAGAATAGCATAGAGATTCACACCCTTGCTGCAGGGAAGGATGAAAGAAATGAGCCAGATATTGCTGCCAGAAACTAATTCTTGCCAAGAGGTCATATTTGAATAAGATTTTAAATAACCCTGTCCTCTCATGCACTTCCTATTTGAATGGATGAATACTACTAAAGGAGTTCTTGGAGCAGAAGTCACTTTACTTGAGTGTTCAATGGGATACTTAGAAGGAAATGCATCTTCCACGTAAATCGGTGGCTCAGAGATCTTATTTTGATACAGGAAAATAAAGTAACAAGAGGGGTGTAAATCCAAACATGTAACAGAAATCAGAGTACACTCTGGCAAAATAAAATAATTTTAATGAGAATTGTTAGGCATCAATCAGTATTTACACTTAACTTAATTCAAAGATGAGGGAGACCCATCGTGAACAAAGAGGACAAATGTATTTTTAACATTGTCCTATCACAATTTTTCCGGTAAGAATGAACCAACCTTTCTATTTCTCCTGATAATCGTGTTACAGAGCAGTGTGATCCGCGCTATACCATCAGCGGTATGAAAGTAACTGAGATTGAATCCAACCATCTTAGGAAACAATCTCCTTAGGAAGAAAAACATCATTAGAAAAAGTTCACTTTTTTTGTCCTGAATCTATAGTGAACACAGGGCTGAATCAAGTGATTTTTTTACTATACAATTTCTATAGGATAGAAAAAACTAACAAAGTCAATAGCACAGAGTTTATGGATGTACCATATTATCTCACACAATGGCATAATCTTCTTTTTTTTTTTTTTAATATATTGTTATTTTCTCCATTCATTCTTAAGTGTAAAAGATTACGTATTGTGTAAATGCTTGCTGGCTGTTTAAAGCACTGTGACCCAGGAGTTCTAGCTGTTATCCTGATATTTCAAGGTGTGAGGAAAAATTAACTTGCAGTGACATATACAGTCACTGATCATCAGCAAAGGCTCTTTCATGATAGGAGAGAATTTAATAGTTCTGTGAGAAAATTGTGTATCTTCTGATTATAGCCTAAAGAATTTCTGTGTTTGCTGTGTTTTTCCCTTTTTTGTTACTGAGGTAGTGACAGTGTGAGCTACATACAAAACAAAACCAACTTATGAGGTGATCTAAGGGTGATGTTAGGGTGGCAAGGAAATGTTGCCAGCTGCTTTTGTGTTCCAGAGCAGAGGTGGAGCATAAAACTTCATTACATACTCCTTGATCTGCTCAAATTATAGCCTCCTTAAAGTGGGAGGAAAGACTTTGGTCTTTATGGGTCTATTTGATCTGTTAAAGTACTTATGTGATAAGTTTGTAGTGGCTTGGTCGTAGTTATTTGGAATGTCTTAATTACAGGTTAACTGGGCAAAATCGCCTGCATTTAAAGAGTTGCACAATGTTTCCTTGTTTGCCCAAGACTGCTTTCAGTCATTCAAAATAATTTCAACAGATTAAGATCAAATGCATTGAAAAGCTAAACTGCTGGGGATCAGGTGGAGGCTGACTTTTTTTTCCCTCTGACTGAATACTTACTTTTAGCTCAAAAGTGTAATGCTTCCCTTGAAAGTGATAATTAAAGCATAAATAAAACTGTCTCCTCGCACACACAGCCAACATGCTCAAGAGTTCTGGTACCTGTCACTTGTTATTTTCTGTAAATGATGAAGTTTATGAAGCATATTTCATCTAAAAGTCTTTGAGGACGACCAGGTCTTTCCTTTCAATTGTAGTGCAACCTGCCTCCTGTAACCAAAGTTAGATACACAGGTGAGATTCATCCAACCAAACAGAGGCCTGCACTTCCAGTTTAAAAGACTCATGTCCAAAACTCTAAGTAGACACTGTGAGAAACCAGAACAGGTTGCCCATGAGGCTGTGGATTCCCCCTCCCTGGAAGCATTCAAGGCTAGGCTAAAATGGGCTTTGAGCAACCTGGTCTAGAGGGAGGTTTCCCTGCCTATGTCCCTTCCAACCCAAACCATTCTATGATTCTAAGATTCTAAAACTCTGCTAATCATAAATTCACTGCAGGAAAATAACCTCACTTAAGCATTTTAGATGATCACTGCTAAGTTACTTGCTTTTTCCTTACACTCCCTGTATTGCCTTCCCTGGTGTGCAGGCAGCCCACTCAGATGCAGTTGGCACAGGGGCCAGACTGGAATTCAAGAAAAAGAGAGGATAAACTGCAACAGGGAAGCTTAACGTATGACATTAAATAAATAAATATAAAACAAGCCATTTGGGAGTGATGATAGTTACACAGAGACATGTCCTGGGGCAAGGGCTGAGAACAAAGCAAGAGAGAAGGGAGAACTAGTGTAAGAGGGGAACCAGGAGGATAGAGTTAAAGAGGTCAAGTTTTAAATTAGGGGATGCAGGCTGTGCTCAGAGAGCAGAACAAATTGTTCTGGGAGCTTGAAGATAAGTTCTAGTGCTCGTACTTTGGGCTTGCAGATTTCCTTAAGGTACTTACTGACAGAAAGCCATCATGTACAATGTTTTCAATGCGTTCCACCCAATACAAGATAAAGGCTTGAGAACTGTGCAGAATGATACATTGCTTCCATAGATCTTATGCTTACAGTTGCTCATCTGCTAAATCAGACTTCAACCCATAGTGCTCCTCTGGGTATCTGATATTTAATGTCACAAATTTTTCTGATGACATTGGAGATTATAGAGATTTGAGTTGATAGATATACTGCATGATAATAGTCATTTAATACTTCACTGGAAAGCACACACTTGCACCTCCAAGAAACATATGTTTATTAAGTCTTTAAGGCCAAAGTAAGAACTATGACACAAGATTTCATGGTAGTTTATTTTCATTGCAAGTCTGTTAGACAAGTTGGTGCCCTTTTCATCTGAAGTACATTGCTGTTCTAGTAATGTTTATAATTAAAAACAAATAAAAACTAAATAAATAAATTAAAAGAGCAAGAACAATTCTGATTAAGGAATTATTTGTCCCCTTCACCTTTCCATAGAAAATCATTAAATCTAGGGGGGAAGGACAAGAACCAGGTATCAGTAGAAGACTTTCAATCCCATTTTCATTGTGAAATTCAAGTATAGATTCAGCATAATTGATTAACTAAGTTTTGGGCCCATTTCCTTTCATCTCTCCCCAGTTTTTCCCAAGCTCAAGCATACCAGCAACTCAGCACTGTGAATGTAACAGCTCTCCTTTTATGGGTATGACCAGCATTCAAAGGTGAAGCTCAGTGCTCTGACCAGCACTGCAGCAAGGAGCACTGGCATACAGGGACCACTACAGTGCTTCTCCTCCCACTAGATTCCATACCATTGGGTGACCCAGAGCTGGAAGGAGGGGCAACAAAAGCATGAAGTTGAACTGAAATTCATCAACTGAATACTGAGAGCAGATGAGTACTGAAGCAAGCTCACTGCCCTTCCACAATGGGGAGGAACAGGGCATACTTTCAGATCAAGTGTAGTCTTGACAGACTCTTAGCCATTACAGAAGCACCTGGAAGAAAAAGTAACAGCTGCAAGTGGATGAAAGTACTCATCTGCCAACCCAAACTTCTGTCTAGGGGAGCTTGCTGCTGTCAACTGAGAGCTTGTGATTAAGAATTGAAGAGTAGACACTATGGGAGATTATGCAGTGGGTGTCTGCTGTGGGTCCAGGGGAGAGTAAGTGGGTGAGGCCTTCTATTGATAGCTAGAAGCAGCTTCACAGACACTAGTATGGAGTGTATCATACTTGAGCACCTTAATAAGGATCTGGAGAGCAAAGGACGACAACAAAAAGCAATATAGAAGGCTTCTGGAGGGAATCAATGACAACTTTCTGACAAAAGAGAGATGACAGCGAGGTGCTTTGCTGAATTTCATTCTCAAAAATAAGACAATGCTCACTGGGTATGTGAAAATCAAAGACACCCTTTTTGCTGCAGTGATGATGAGATGGCACAGCTCAGGATCCTAAGAGGGTGAAAAACAAGATCACAGACGTACTTCAGGAGAGCAGACTGTGGCCTCTTCATTAGAGCCTACGGAATAAGGCCCGCAAGACAACTGGCCAGCTTATGATATAAAAAAGCATAAGAAATGAACTCTTTGTGGAAGTTCCTTTTATTTTGCAAAAATTTATTTCTCACTGTTGTACAAAATAGTAAAACAATGTCATTGCTTGCACAACTAGGGAGTTTAGATGTGATCTAGTTGAATAAAACAAATTTTCACAATTTATAATGCTATTCAAGACAGTAACAATCAGTAGATTATGCATTTTACAGTATTTCATTTGTATGTTTTATACAAATATTATTTGGTAATCCATATTTGTAAACTTTAATGTGACATACTAAGTCTCCAGTCATATGATTAAAAGATGCACTGAAAACACTTTACAGCTAACATTTTAAGCATCTCAATTACCTTTCTACTCTTTGTTTTACAGAAACAGTCCATTCAGTTTAGTTAATTCATTTGGAATAAACTATTACATTTGTTGAAATGTAAAAGAAAAAAATAAAAATATATCTTTAATGTAAATTAGAGTAGAAAACATTGTTTTACTTTCAATAAGTTATAACTTTAACTCTAAAGCTAGTAACCATGGAAGTTAATTTCAGCTCAAATAAATTTGGTCCATTCCTTTCATGTAACACTACTAGTATATTTTATGAGGAAAGAAATTATTTCTAGAGATTTTTCTATCCTACCCCAAAAGTAATTTTCAAAGAGCATATTTCATTATTTATCCTAGGTCATCCTGAATTATAGGATGCATATATCATGAAAAAAATAATAAAAGGGGAGGAAAGGAAGGATATTAACATCACCTTAAGTGTACAGCTAATAAATGAAGATACAAGACAGAAAGTGAGAACATCACTAGGAGATAGATCTTCACTGGGAATCAATCAACACAGCTCCACTGACAGCAGCAGTGCCATCCTGACTTATACCAGCCACAGATCTGCCTAACCACAGATAACGTATAGCAAAACTCATTTATATTACTGATAAGGAAGAGTAGTGTTTGCATAAGTAATGTTAACTTTCTTTTTTTTAATTAAGTTCTGGACATCATGGTTCTCATCTAAAATTTTGCCATTGGTGACTGTCACTCTTACCACTCACTGGCAGCAGCTGTAGTTCATCTACAATTTGAAATAACACTAAAATGTATTTAACATTATTAACAACAGCTAGTTTGTACCAGAAATTGCCTGAAGCCCATTTATAACATGAGACTGAATTTAAAATATTATTTTGGAACTTTATGAACTTATATTATGGGTTTTCACTGACCATAATCTGTGGAACAAACTGCAATCACTAGAAATCAGCAGCCGCTGTGCACTGAAATTCATAACAACAGGACTCTTCGTTGGTATAAAGTAATTTCTTCTCTAGATAATAAACTATAGTAAATTTTTAGAAGTATCTAAGACATATGCTTATGCAGCAAATGCTAAAAGCGGAATTACAAAAACAAAGATAAGTAATTGCACAAAGTTTGTTTTACTCATAGACAGGAAGACATTCTTTCAAGACACAAGAGAGTCCCCAGAGTGCACAGGACATATTACTTAACCAGGAGGGCAAATATTAGAAACATACAAAACCTTAGGAAGCAGAAATTGAATTCCAGAAATAGATTATGACAACACTCAGATCACTCTGCTGTCATTTGCTATGTGTATTACAGATTCAAGTTGCAAGTACATACAAAGCATACAGTTTATATGTATGCTTATCTCTTAAAATAACAAACGGGATTCAGATGATCTCTGACAGAACTGTAAGAATGCACACCTCTACAACCACCGCGTAACGCACTTTGAACAGACTCCTTATCGCATTATATCTCTACATTTGAAATAGAGCTGCCTCTAAAACACATCATTAATGAGTACATGTTCAGACCATTCGGGCTGCATCTTCTGCCAGTTCTACTTACAGAAAAAAAGTCTCATGACGTCCACAACTAAAGGAGTAAAGAAGGTAGTGGTAACTACGCTGGACAAAACTCTTGGCAATGTTCATTTCTGTAATGATACTATGTTAAAACTCACAAGAAACTAAGGTACAACCTTCTATCAAGTAAACATGAGAATTGTCTTGCATTCATTTTAAGTACAATAATTACCCCTTGTTTCCTTTTTTTTTTTTTTAATTCTTATTTCCTTAAAAGAAAAATATATATGCGCATACAATGCTGATATCCTATGTGTTGATGCCATCAATCCCTTAGGATAGCAAGTTTGATGGGTAGTAACCCATTAGGAGAAAAATATATTTTTGAATATTATTTTACATATATACAATATATATATTTAACTTTCAATCAAAATATAAAGTTTTCCAGTGTAGTCATCAGTATTTTTTATTTTAACATGAGAAAATGTTTTGTATCTCACATATGCTTGGTTCATACGTTAAAAATTAACAAGGTGTTTGATATCCACCAGTAATATCTTTGGTTTTATTTCTACAGATCTGTAAGAAAACAAAGAAACAGAGATAAAAGCTTTCCTTCTCCAAAGAAAAAAAAAAAAAAAAAGAGTAAAATTTTGAGGATGAAACAGTCATTAACAGCACTAAATTTTGCATTTTAAGCAACCACAAAGAACAGGAAGTAAAAACTAAATGGAAAATTGTATTACTCTATGAATGTAGTCTAAAGAAAAAAAATGTTCTGAATCCCTTACTTTTGATATCTAGTAGGTAAAAAAAAATGCCGTACATTTAATGTGTTACTTACACTCACTAAATTAATTTTGATAAACGTTTCCCCCAGAAAGCAAGAGGTGAAAGAATCTGTTGCATTCAATTCCAAAATACCTAATATCACAAAAGTAGGACAGCCACTTATTTACAGGTCTTTTTTTCAGCACCGCGAAAGACATGTTTATCTTTTTATACATGTTTCTGCCAATGTCCTAAACTTGGGTTCCAGCTGATCTAAGAAGTCAAGTGCCTCTTCTTCATGCTGATCACTGCAGCAGCCTACAGAACCAGCCAAGGATCCTTTTCCTTCATAGTTATATGAAAGGAGATAATCTTCAGAATGCTTCTGTTCTTCATCCTGTCTGCATAGATGCACCTTCTGCATAGGAAAAGAACACATTATTACTTTCTTAAATTGTTATTCTAAAAGTATTGCAGAAAAATAATTTTTCTTTTGATTTACCTTTCATTGATTAATTTTTAATCAGAGTGTGTCCTCTAATGGATTCCTACATACAAAAAATGCACATGATTGGTCTATATCATTAAGATTATAAAATATAAATATTAATAAAGAAATCATTTCTACTAATTACGTATGTAACAACAGAAGAGGAAGAACCTGTTTAAGTAATCAGTCAGACAACTAAAATCCACTCAAAACTGAACTGATACATAAAAGTAGTTAGACAAGTAGTGAGAGTGAGTTTTTGATCCCCAAAGCATGGAATAACTACATTTCTAATGTTCTATATACATTCCTACACCATTGCTAAGATAAATATCATGGTGTAAGTTAGCACAAGTAAGCAGTTAGAATAAAAGCAAAAAAAAAATAAACTCATAAAAGTTTAGGTAATTATTATCAATGAAGTTAAACATTTTAACAAAAAAAATGCATACCTTTTACAATTAAATTTTCTTTTCATGGCTATCTATGCTTATGTCTCAAAATATATAAAAGGACTTTTTGAAAGGGCAATATTCCAAAATGAGAAGCAGACAAGCAAAAGAAAAGAAAAACAAGCAAGCTAAAACAAACAAAGCCCTTTCTAACCCAAATGCCTTTCTTGAGAAGACTACATACAGTGATCATAACCCACACTCTAAGAAACCATTGCTGGAATACTTACTTCTCCTAAACGAGGATGTGTGAAATTATGCCATTCTGAGTAGGAGTATCTACATGTGTCCACCATAGTCTGTCCTCCTCCTCCTTCTTTGACTGATCCCAGCGTCTGATGTCCACCTCCTCTGACTGATTCCAGGGTATGCCCTCTTCCTTTTACCATTTCAAATGTTTGTTGATCTCCTGTTTTTACTCCACATCCTACTTGATCAGTAGTTTGTAGAGGAATTATATTGTGATCCTAATAAAAGATATTAACAATGGAGAAACCTTTGTTTTCATTATTATTTTTAATGTATTTTTTTAAATTAAAAAGACAACAATCAGAAACTCTCCATGCTAAAAACTGAAGTGCTCCATTTTGCAAAGACATTTTGAACAATAAGCCATCATTAGAACTGAAGTCTATAAAGATCAATAAGAGGTCTTCGGAAAAAGAAATTAAGATGGGAGGAACACCTCAATCGTTATCCTGATGAAAAGTGCACTATAACCCACACATTAGTTTCTTACAATATTACATAAAATGTTTGGTTTGCAAAGTCAACCACCTGTAATTCAATAGATCAGATATACAGTCATATGAAGAAGTTCATTATCTTTTATTCATAAAGTTTGCATATCAACAAAATTGACTCTTGTCATCATTAGGAGGGATTTTCTTCATTTTCGTGTTAAACAAGCTCAATGTTTTTTAAAGAAATCTGTTTGCTGGTGGAAGACAGAAGAAAAGGGATATGATTACTCACAATGATTTTGTGCTAAATTTAAAATTCCTTTTCCAAGGAACAGCAACAATGTTTTGCACGCACTCAACATGGGCAAAAGAGTGAACTCCATTCTAATCTTGTTTTAATTTGTGACATTATAATATTCACCTGGAACTACCCAACAATTAAAGTTTGGAAAAATTTTCAATAGCCAAGAAGCAGCAATAAAAAAACCATTATTTATCTTAAATACATACAGTGCTAACAACTCTGCCTGAAGTAAGAATTTATGAATTCTTGTAAAATACCAAAGCGTATAAATGATTATTTCCATTACTAAATCACCCGCTGATAGGTCTCTCCTCAGTCTGAAATACAATGGCATCATCACATGTTTCTACATTGAAGTAAACGGACAACTTACCATCACTTCTTCTCCTGGAGCTTCTGTATTTGAAATGATTAAGTTGTGATTGGCGCAATCATCAGTCACTTGCCTGTGCATTACCCCAGCACCACAACAGCCACAAATTGTAATTAGGATTACTACAAAGAAGAAACAAGTGAGAAAGATGCTATGAAGTTTACTTCAAAACAGTTATCTACTTTTCTCTGAAAGCAAATTTTGTTTTGTTAGCCTAAAAGCTTACGTATCACTTGTCATTAAAAAAATAATACTATGTATGAAAATGCACATACTCTGAAGTGTACAAATACACACTGTTTTTCAAGTGTTGCATGGATTTTTCATTATAGTGAAACTGTTAAACTGTAAAATGTATTTTTTTTTTCCCCCAGAATAAATGCAAGCTTTACGAAAATAGTCTGCAACATTTCACATTAATAAAATACAAAAACAAAATCTCGTTGAAAAAATCAAAGGCCAGGCTGGATGTGGCTCTGGGCAGCCTGGTCTGGTGGTTGGCGACCTGCACATAGCAAGAGGGTTGAAACTCAATGATCATTGTGGTCCTTTTCAACCCAGGCTATTCTATGATTCCATAATGACAACACTCTCGACAGTTTTTAGCTTAAGAATAAAGAAATCCACAAGGAATAAATCAGTTCTGCCTAAATGTTCACAGAGCAATCCTCTCCAAATATATAAGCTTCTACGGAAATTGCCTAGGAGCCACTCCGAAGCTCATTTAGCTGCTGCAGCTATCAGCAAGATTTGCACCAGTGATCCTGGTGGGTCATCTCCTAATGCTGGCAGACTATACTCAGTAAAGCTTAACAACAATAAAGCAACAAGTATATCTCAGATGGATACACTCAAGGGGCAGGGACAAAAAGCTACTCAACATCTTACACCGTTCCCATACTCTGCATCCTCACATCTGACAATTCCCTCCTGACTGTGCCATGAGTTCAGGAGTTTGACTCATTTAGACAAAACACAGAACTATCTGACCTCAAACAAATGAGCAGGTCCAAGTGATATATCTAAGTAAGAACAGCTAGCTGAAACTGAGGAGGGGCAAGGCAAGTCAACCATCTCACTGGTTAACAAAAATATTGACTTGCTCAGAATCTTTGTCCGAAAGCAGCTTCAGTAACACAAAATGTACTGAAGGGTTTACTCTGCTATGGAAAAATCTAACTTGTCCTCCAACATTATGCTGGCTCTTGTAAAACTTCTTGTTAAACACAGTGTCTCAGACTCTATGGTTTAATCCAGGATGCATTAAAGATAACAAAAAAAAAGTTAGGAAATTCATTTCTGCATTCTTACAAATAGAAACATGCATGCCAAAGTCAGCTGTAAACTTCCCCATGAACAATCTGCAATACCCAAGTGACAGCAGGATCCAGTAATTGCTATAAATCCCATACCCTTCTGGTTGAAGTGCAGAACACAGTTTTTAGATCTTGCTAATGTGAACACATAGAACATCATAAAGGGTTCTTTCAAGAACAGTAAGCAAAAATACACACACAAACTATAGGATGAGAGCTAGAAGCATTTGATATTGATACAGAGTATGTGCAGTAAACTACTGGGTACAGTTATAGAAGAGTCACACAAAGATGCCTGAATCAAGTTTGAGCAAAATGTTTTGTACTTGGTAAAATAAAAAGTGTACTTACACAGCAATAGCAGTGATCCCAAGATCATTGCAAGGATGGCCCATACACCAAGAGTAACACTTCCAGCACTACGAGCAGCTCCACAATCACTTGGAGTAACACAATCGCAGTAGTTAACTGTAATTTCACTGATTCCTTGCCTTCCTGAACTATCAGATACGCTGACAGGAATAGTGTATGTTCCAAATGGAATATCACCCCTTGGTGAAAGATACACAGACTTTTCTGGAAGGTAAAAAAAAAAAAAAGAAAGATATAGTGTTAACAGTATCTGAAACCCCACTTTCACATCTGGGCTCTAAACACAATCTTTCACTCTTACAGTTAAGCCAGTATCAAACCCGTATTAGTTGGTTTAAAGCTGGTTTTGATTGATCAGTATTGACACTGAACTACATGCAGAATGTGATATTTTGAAGAATTTATACTTTCCATGCTTTCTAAACATTACAATTGAAAAGCAAAACCCTTCTATATTCCCCTAAAAACATTTAACTTAAAACTATGAAGTCAATACAGTTCACTACAGTAAATGACATTGTTTAAATATGCTATTAAGAGTGTCAGCAGAACTGACATATATTAAAAGCATTTACAGTAATTGGAAAAAATTAATCCAAATCTCAGCTTATACCCCTCCATTCTTTGGTTTTGTTGCTATACCCAATGAGAATAACCATATTCAGTGGGAAGTGAAATCCATTTAGTCTACCGCTCTGCTTAGCAAATTAAGTGGCCAGTGACCACGGCTGAAGGGCGAAATAAAACTGAGAAGAGTCCCAACATACCATTGTGCCGTGTTATCTTCCACGTGGAACCCAAGCTACGGTCAGTCAGGCGATAGACTAAGGGCATGCTGTAAGAAGTCTCATCTTCATCCCCTGCACTGAGGCAAATTGGTTTTCTGTCTCTGCACATTATATAGTCAGTTGTAAGAATTCGTGGATAATTCCTGTTGCAAGGCTGGATGACAACTTGAAGGGTTCCAGTGCCTGTTTTGCCATCTACAAGATAAAAATAATTATTTTACCATTTAATACTGGTCATTTATTTCTTTATTTCTAGTCCTAATTTGCACAATGAAGTATCATTAACAGCCAAGCTGAGAAGGTGGAAAGCAGCTACAGAGTTCGCCTAAAGCAGAGAGGGCCTTTTTTTTTTTGGCCACTTCTCATCTTTGCTTGACTAATCATACAACAGATCACTTTGCTGAAAACTGCTAAATGGAATTAAAAAAAACAAAATAACAGAAAGTTGCAAGATTGGCAAGGAACTTGTATTTTGTAGTTACTGAGAAAAAATTGCCAGTCAGTGTCATTCATGTGCTATCCTCAAGTGGGTAAAAGAGGGAAAAGAAACAGGAAAGATGGAACAACGTAGAAGAAAGTCTTCAACTGCAAGTTTGCCCTCTCACATGGGTGAGAATGACTTTAAAAGCTAAGTCTGTGCTGGAAAAATATAAAAATAGAAATCTGAATTATCAAATCCTTAAGGTGAAGTGCATCTTTCTATGTCCCATACAGAAATTCCTTGACTTGCTTTGAAAATTGCCTCTTCTCAGCTGTGTAATCTGGTCATAGTTAATTACACCAATATGTATTGGGACAAACAGAAAGAGTACTACCAAATTAAGATGTCCCACAGTTCCATGTTTGGTGTGTGGACAAAGTTCATTTTGTTGTTCATGGGCATCTTACATGAGTACATACACTGCTCTAACAGAAGGATGAGAAAAGAGGGTAAAAGAAACAAGGTAAAGGAGGCTATGACAAACTGAGAGACAAAAGCAGAAAGGGAAGACTTCCAGTATTTTCGCTTCCCTACAACGTTTCTACCTTCCCTGGAAACACTAATCCTTTCAGATACGGTATACTTCTTTCAGCCATGAAGTGCACTTTATCACCAAAGCCTACACGTAAGAACTGCATCCATCCATCCTAATCTGATTTTTTTTTCTAATTTAAGAATAGTAAATGCTTGTGTGTTATAGAGAAATTATATCAAATTTAATTCTTAAAAGTATCACTGGAAATACCTAATGGTATATAAAATAAGCATGTTATATATTTCTACAACAGAATCTCAAAGCAATTTAAATTGGTGTAATTTACATTTAACTTTAATATCCAAGCTTTGAAGAGAGTTATGATACCTAGCTGTAAAGCAACTTCAAGGTATGCTTTTTATTCCAGCTGATGTTTGAGTACAGAAAGGCCAAAAATAACTCCTGCCATTGGATATATAAGGGTAATAATATTACCTAAGCAACCGACAGAGTTATCCCAAAAGTAAAACAAGTTAAGTGCACATCAGGTCTGAATAAATGTAGCTGCAGCTATGTTAAATTTGCACAAGAAATTCTTTTACAAACTACAAATGATGATGACAACATTTAGTACTCACTTCTGTCTATTGCGAGGACTGTGATATTGCATTGGCCTCGTTTGACTTCTCCTAGATCTCGGTCCAAGACTCTAACAGTTCTGACTTCACCTGATTTTTCATCAATATTGACCCAGTTACACTGTCCAGGTGGTATTTTGTACCTGTTAAGAATAATTTTCATGTTTAGCTGAAGTTCCCAAATACACATGTGTATATTTCATACACACACGCCTACACAAATGTACGTATTTACATACACACACGAACACTCCCCCTTCCCATACCCCTCCTTGCTTTACTCCAAATAAACTAGTAGACAACACTGTTTCATACCAGATTCCTTCACTATTTCCAGTTTCTGGATCTTCTGCTAGATATTTCCCAATATTTGTCCCAATGTCATCACATTCACTAGCGTCCATGCGGAAGAAACAGGGTTTAAACACTGGTCCCTCATCTACATCTAGGACGTTCACTGTAACAGTGCAGGTGCTCTGAACCACTTGTTGTGAATGTGGTGCCAGCATGTAGGGTGCCTCATTGTTGACTGCAATCACAAGGATCCTTTGCTTGGCATTTTCATAATCCAGCCCCTGAAACAAAGATATATACATATACATACACAAACACACAAACATTTTCCCCTCCTGCTTCAAACCAATATCAAACTTGCCACTGTTTTATCTTAAATATTATTAAGTAAAACTGTGTGTAAAACTTATTTACAAAAGAAATCAGTTATCACTCTGGAACATCCAGTTTAAGACACTGTAAAGGGACAATATATGAACAACAACCATAAAAAAAGTCATGTTTTAAGTTTATTAAAGAAAAGAACCAGCAAAACAGCCCCTAATAAGGTAATCAGCATCACCATGCATATTTAGATGAGTATTCTGCTAGTGAAGTACCAACAGAACTGATATATGAACTAGATGTGTGGAAGGACTTTCTCCTCCTAGACCTAACTGGCCTTATTTTCTCTCGAGCACAAGTTAATCATACTTCATGCCAGCATCTACATTTATTTCCAAGTAACACATCATATGCTGCAAATACATCGTAATTTATAGGGCTGATGAGTAAGTATCTACAAATGTAATTCTTCAGATATGTTGTCCAAGGACATCTTATGCCATTAATAAAGTTATCTATATCCTGAAGTTGTAATACGCTCTGGTCTACTACAGAGCTACACTACATATAAGAAAATACGGACACAGCTTTATCACAGAATCATAGAATTGCTAGGTTGAATAAGATCTCGAAGATGAAAGTCTAATTGAAACCCAACCATAGTACCATAACTCTAGCAACCCAAATGAAAAACTTTTATGATTATCAACAACAACAAAAAAAACAAGATAGCTTCTCTACTCTTATCACTTACACCTTCAAATGTTAATATTAGCCTTCTTTGCTCCTTAGAAGTTACCTGTTACTGCACAGTTCTTACAGATGCTAAACAAACACTAAAAGGTAAAGGGAATACATGCAGAGCAAAACTTCTGTCTTACATCTGCACCTCCAGAAAAGTAAACCTATAATCACTACTCTGAAAAACAAAGCCTGGAGAATTTTAAGAGAACGTAGTAAATCACCTCCCAGGTGATTTAATCACCTCCCAGAAAGAAGACAGCTGGAGGAGGTGCTCCTCACTCCCCTGTTCATACACACTCTCACTTCTGTTAAAAACCTGTCCATGAAGGACAGGTTACACCCCTGCATCTCAGTTACACCCCTACATCTCAACAACTGAAACTGTAGGATCAGGAGGAGTCACTGTGCTCTGCTAGATGGTGAAACAGAGAGCAGTACTCAAATTCTGCACACATACGAGGAGTATTCTGAGTTCTACGTTATTGGTTTTAAAATAACAGCTGAAGACAAAAAGGTTGCTCTACAAAGTCCCATTTTTACTTACCTTAACAACACAAAGTATTCCTTCATTTGTGTTTCTGTCTGTTGTAATTTCAAAGGTGTGGTCATCATTTCCTCTTATAATTTCATACACAGCTGTGGAACCAGGTGCCCCAAACTCATCAGCATCAACAACAGAAATTCTCAGAATGTCTACATTCACTCTGTTTTCTTCCACTTGTGTTTCATACTTGGAGTTATCAAAAGAAAAACAGTTAATTTTAAAATCATAGAATACCGCTTCAGGAGTGAACAACACTGTATTTAAAACTTTAGACCACAATGCTACACTTAAAGAGCCAATTTACCACACTGGTACAGTGACTTATTTCATTTCAGTGCATTAACGTACTTCCCCCACATCTCTCTCACACAATGACTGAAACAGAAACCCTTTCCAGCCAGCCTAGCTTACTCCCAGCTATCAATGATGTAAAGCCTGGAATTCTCCTTCCAGGAAAGGTAAATGAGCACAGTTCTCTTGAGTTACATCAGCTGCAGATGCTCATCTATGTACAGTGTAATTAATAACAGCATTAAAAAATGCCACAGCTTAAACAAAAAAAAAAAAACACATATAAACAACTCATAAGAACTTGAAGAAAGGCAAAATACATCTCCACTTGGATGACAATGGACAAAAGGGTTTTATTTTATATATATATATATATATATGTATTTTTAAAGAGCTGTGTTGTTCTGTACAAACTCAAGAAGCAGGATAAGACTGGTTCTGAATTAATATTGTTGATGTTCTACAGTAGCAGGAAGAAAAAATTATGTATGAGTATTCTTCATAGATAATGACATGCTCTTCTTCAATATTGTATTTTACCCATTTTCATATCAACGTCTCCTACAGCATTTCAGCTGTATATAAGCTTATTGAGATATACTAAGCTCTAAAAAGAGAAAATAACCTAGCAATTAGATGTCAGCTTTGTTTCCTGGCAAAAACTTTTGAAAGCTAGTAGTCAACATTTTTTTTAATGTTAAAATGTGAATGAAGAAGGGAAGATAATGAAATGAAAACCCCTGCATCTACTTCATTGACATTAATACAAATAGTCAGTCAGAGGCTGGTCAAAGGTAATGGGGTCACAAAAATGCTTAGGAGTCAGTCTGTCCCTCCACCCCCACCCCTTACAAAAAAAAAAAAACACAACAACAACAGAATCACAGTATGGTTAAATTACAAGATTTCTATGATCGCTCATTGCAGAAGTGAATTAGTCATGTTAGCTTTCTCCCAATGGTCACATAAGACCACTGACTCACAACAACTCATACAGCAGCAGGTCTAATTACCAAACAATGTAACAACCAATATGGCATTCACAAAGGTCTATGTTGGTATCAACTGCCTTGAGACATTCAGAAGCATACTTGAAGGAGCATCCATGAGGAAATTAGAAAGGTGATACAAATAATTTCTTCACCCTTTATAGACACTTAACTTATGAAGACTTACTTGCAACTGTTTAAAAGTTGGTGCATTGTCATTTGTATCTTCAATCTTAATAACAGCTGTCCCTGTTGTGCACAAACCAAAAGGCTGACCTGCCATATCTCTCACTTCAATTAATAAAGTGTACGTGGACACCAGCTGAAAAGAATAAAAGTAGACAAAAGTTTGATTTTTTCTTTTTTTTAAGCACAGCAACAGAAACAAGTGTTTTATTCCTGTTCTGCAACTCAGCTCCAGAGTGTACTGATGTATTTTGCAGGTGACAAGACTGAGTTTGGAGCATCTTCCCTATAGTTCCAGAAGGAAAAAGCGTAAAATAGTGCACACAGTTCAAAATCTGTTAGTAAGTGTAAGCTATATCCTGCATCAAATAAGCTCTCCAGAACATCCACAAACACCTTTGTTTCCCAGTATCTGATAGTTTGGAGGATTCAAATGATGTGTCCTTATCTGCTCTCTTCCATTCTCCCCCTCAGAGCACTTTCCCACATTTCCAGCACTTTCAGTCCGTGGCTACTTTTCATTAAGCTTATTTCTCTCAAATAAGTGACTCAACAACAGAACGTCTTCTTTTGAAAAAAAAATAAAAAATTTCAAAACCTAGGAAATTAGGGGCCGGACACAAAGGTGCTTGCAAATCGAGACAGTAACCCCAGTGCAGAACACCTGAAAGCATTAGATTTCCTGGGTAAAAGAAAAAGATCTCCTGTTTCACTTCATAGATTTATTGTAAAAAGATAAGTAGTGGACATTTTCAAACTTTAATTTCTTCAGCAGTCACTGTGAGTGCTTCCTTAGCAGTTACAGTGATATTCAGTGACTGCATTTCTTTCTTGCTAGAAAATCTGTACCTGATGTGCCTGCAAGTGCACCATTAATGTGGATTTTTACCCACAAAGTAACATAAATGTTCCAGAAAACAATTATTTTTATCCTAAAAAATGTGGTTGTAGCATTTTTTCTTTTTTTTTCTTTTTTTTTTTTTTACTAGAATGTCTATCTTATGCTAGAAATATTATTTCAAATCACATATGCCTGTTTTTCTAATGCAAACAATTTCTCATGTAACCTTTTATCCAAAAAACTCCTAACATGATAAAAAGTAAAACCTCTCTATACTCCTTATTTGAAAGCTATCTAACAACAATAAATACTTTATGTATTTATCTTGGGAAATACTGCATTACTGTTTAGATTTTACAAATTTCTGTTCAGTGTAGGATGACTGACTACATGCATTAAACCTAGTTCATCTTCCCTGTAAAGAAGCAGGCATCATCTCACATGGAGCTTGACTAGGAGAAAAGAGCAGCCAGAGGATTCATGAACTGAGAAAGAGCAAGAATACATAGTCAGCTCTTAAGCGTTGAACAGGAGAGCAGCAGGAGATTCCCTACCAAGTTGAGCTAGAAACTTGGATAGACAAAGAAAGAGGCAACAAAAATTCTTTATCTGTTGATTCTCATGCCAGAGATTGAAGCGAGGTATGTGCACTAAATCTAGTGCTAAATATACTTCAGGAAATATCACCTCTCTATCCAGCTGTGGCGATAACACAGTAATGACACCCGTGTCACCATGCAAAGAAAACGCTGGGGTTACTGAAGGAGCTTGTGACACAATGCGGTATTTCAAAGTAGTATGCAGAGTATATGGCTCATCTCTGTCCTCTGCAGTCACTGTTCCAACAACTACACCTGTGAACACAATACAGCAATTTTAAGTTACAGGAAAAAAAAAAAAATCTACAAATAGGCAAACATTACTTGAAGAGGTATTTCTATTCTAGATTGGTAAAAACAGCTACTATCTGCTAGACTTAAACCCAAGTCGTATTGAAAACACAGTAAATAGTATGGAAAATATGGTAATAGTGTAGAATTGACTATTTTAATCTCCTATTTCTTCCTCCTTCTCAAACAACATTGCAATTATTGACAAAAGAATAATCAAAAGAAATATAAATGGTCTAGATTTCAGCTACTTCTAACTGAATATCCCAAACACAGCTGAAGTGGAGGTTCAGCAATTTCTGACACAGTCCAAATAGCAGCACTGCCCCTTGGGGCATGTTGCTTACTTAGTCTGGACTTCACTGTTAACCCATAATCTAGTTGAAAGTAGAAGAGGTCAGAGAATTAAATGCCACTGATGCTTTGAGAGTGAATGTGATACTGCCCTTTTCTCTGTGAAGCAAGTCAGACTCTCCTCACTCTATACACCCAGGCCAGGAAATGGCAGGGAATGGCAAAACACTGTCTTTCCATTCTTTCTCTGTGGCCAACTTTTTTCCCTGCTTTTCTTCTTTGTAACATCTGAATTCAGCAACAGGCAAATCCCTGTCCTTCTATGAGTACGGGTGGAAACAAGCCTTTAATGTGTTTTCAAGAAACATTTAGATGTGGTACTAAGAGACATGGTTTAGTAGGGAAATATTTGTGGTAGGTGGGCAGTTGTACTAGGTGATCTTGCAAGTCCTTTCCAATCTTGGTAATTCTATCATTCTTTGATCTTCCGCTGCACAGACATCAAGTGTCCTGCTTTAATTCAAAAGCAACACACATAATCTTAAATCAAAAGTGTTTCACACCTTTGAATACCACTAACTTAGTTGTGTAGGAGACTATTCTTTTAAAATTGTTGCTCTGTGCTGTTCTTGGCAATCAAAGCATTTAAAGGAGGCAGTTCATTGTGGATAAATTAAAAAAAAAAGTTACTGTTTAAAGAATACTGAATCATCTCTGTTCTAAAAAAATTCTTTGACACATTACTTTTCACTTTTTAATGTTTTTTTGAATTTCTGATCATTTAGAAAAATTTTTTGAGCTGCTCTTTGAAAATTCAGTCTTTGCTGTAAAGAAATATTACTTTGGAAATCCCACTGAACTGGACCACACAGCACATCACTACATAATTTAGATGAGTAATGGTAACCGTGTTGATCAGTTTGAAACAACTCTTACCAGGCTTGGAGTTTTCAGGGACACAAAACTCAAAAACATCCTGTGTAAAATATGGAGCATTATCATTGTCATCCTCTATTCTGATTGTATGCACAAGGGGTACCTCTGGTGAATAACCATCTGGAGTGCTTGCAAAGCAAATGATCTGTAAGACAGAAATTCAGTAGTTCACCTCATACTTAAGCACCATGAAGTATTATTACACTTTCAGCTCATTGGAGGAGTCAAGAAAAAGAAATGCAGCATTTCAACTGTGCCCTCCTCAAGACCAGCCAAGCGGAAGGGGAAGTGATGGCAACACAAAAACTGTTTTCCAATGTTTCCACTTTTCATTTCCCTCACTATCAGCAATATTTGAGTCACTTTCCCCACCCCAACTTTGTCAAGCATACCTCCAAGTCTTTTGAACACAATTTTTCATGTATCACTGAAACAACTTTGGCATTACTAAAAAGTGAGATATAATTATTGCTACTTAGAACAGTCAAGAAAAGCAACAAAACTATCTACCTGTTACAACATATTTTAGTTGCAATGAAAAAATTGGTAGTGCAAATCACCCAGCTATTTCTAATAGCTGCCTTCTTACACTTCTCAGCCAGTAGAGAGAGCACTCTACCCTGTTAACAAAACAGTAACCTCAAAAATAGAGCCATCTGGAATTTGTCATAATCTGTTTTCTACGCAGACCTTTTCAACTCTCCCTGAAAAACTCTGGGATGACTTCAAACTCTTCCTAGAAGTGATGCAAATCCAAAAGCACACTGCAACTATGCTGTAATTAGAGCCTAGACAGTGAAAAGCAAAGCTCTGATCTGAATAACTAGCTATTTCTGTATTTGTCATCTGTTTCATCTCTCCAACACTAGACACACCGCTCTGAACAGACAGCTGATCATAGATCCTGTCTGCTCCATGTCTCCCCCATAACCCAGCTTTCAAACACACACACACACACACACACACACACACACACACACACACACACACGCAACAGAAATAAAGGATGTAACTATATTTACATTATGGATCCCAGTACCTGAAAACTTGGATACTGCTCACGGTCTACAGCACGAGTAGCAAAGATATTTCCAGTTTCTCTTTCTATGTAAAACAAGCCCTTTGGATCTTGATCAATTCCTGGTCCACTTGCAGAATAATAAATGGTGTAGTTCTGAGCCGTATCTGATTGGACCTAGAAAGAACACATTTTTAAACCCAGTGTAAAACAGCAGCAGCACTCTAATACTTCCTACAATCACATTTGCAGAAGCTTTCAATTATGAAAATAAAACTCAATTTATTTATTTTCTTCGGCAGCTTAGGCTTCTCAGAACAGGGAAACAGACACAGACTGACTTGTAGCTGCCTTCCCTTAAGGTGCGTGCATGGGGACAGGTAATTTATTTTAACTCAAAATCATCATCAAGCAATTAAAGAAATTAAAGCATGCATGAAAAAAATATAAATCTGACATCTACTATTTCTAAAATGCTGCATTCATACACAGATGGTTCTTATTTGTGCCTCTGCTCAAAAGATTTTAGTTTCAATGCATTCACTGAGAATATGACTTGGAATTAATGAAGAAAAAGCAAAGAAAAAGGAAAAAGAAAGCAACCTATATAGCTTAGTCCAGGAACATGCCAATTTAAAAAGCCTCTCCACATCATACTACAAGCAGTAAGGAGGGTAACATCAGCAGTTATCTATTTACAGACAACCCCTTCCCCAAATACTTCTATCTACTGAAAACCAGAAGTTAGGCAGATAAGATTAGTAGAATGATTGCTCTGTACAGACTCTGTTATTACTACTCATCTCTACATGTCTGCTACCAGTCATTCTGTAATCTAGAGAAGGCAGATGCATTAATGATAACTATAGTTCCTGTATTTCTCTTTCATGTCTACTCCTTTTCATACTGTCAGTTCTTTTCCTAATAACACAGCCAATATTCAGTCTTAAATTCTACAGTTATTCACTCCAAACTCCAGAAAGTGGACAAAATTTTATCTTCCTTGTACCTACTAAATCTTCTAAGCAATGTTATAGGATTTTTGTGGAATTTTTCCTATTCAAACTACACACTTCATAGATTCATTGATTTCCAAGCAGAAGAGCTATCTTCTCATAGCACGCCTTCTCTGCTTTTTGCAACTGTAGCACGTTTTCAGTTGCTACTACGATCACAAGTTATCTCAGCTACAGGATCTCATAAAACAGACAAAGGAAGACAGAGGAGGAAGAGGAATGGTGTCAGTGGACAATACATGAGTGCTCGCTTCTGTTCTTCATACCTCATACTCATCACACAAAAGGAAGTTGCACTGTAAAATTAAGATCTGTATAAAACATACCTGCTGAATTTGTAGTGGGAAAGGTCCAAGTGAGTTCTCTATCATAACAGAAGGAATTGGGCCCCATCGCCTTTTGGTTCGCTTGAGAACTGTTTCTCTAGCATGCCTAGTTTTCTGTGTGCGGGTCAAAATGACAGGTAAGAATATATACATATAACTGTATACTTTTGCTTAACTTTCATAATGCTTTTCCCACACATCCCAAAACCCATTTTTCCACACTAACTATCCGTTTTTCCAAGATCTCTATTTCTGATTGTATATGTGACAGTAATCCAAAAGATTCTTCATTCACTGCAAACAAGATCTGCCTGAACACCTCAAATGTGGCTTTTAAGATTCCTGACATTCCTTTTTAAGCTCCTTGTTAGCTTGTCAGCATCCCCTCTTTCAAGCAGCATGTCTGCTGATTTAATCGACACTGCAATCAGCAACTGCCACAAATACACACTCTAGCACAGACTGCGTTGCCTGATTATTTGAATTCTGAAAATCCAACTACAGCCACCCAACATGAAATCATGCTCTGTACAATCACACCCAAAGAAAGAAGGTACCTCGGAATTACAGGCCCACCTTTTTTTCATCTGTCTCCAAGTCAATAAGTATTTTCTTTTCTACATGATCTTGAATATCTTTAAGTAATACAGTAAAAGTCCTTTTCTCATCAGATAAAGAAACAGCAGAGGTTGTATACACGGAACCATCTTCCAGAACTTTGAAACTCCCATCACTGGAACTGATTAGTTCTGCAGACTGAAGGCACTCATTTAAATTAACTGTAAAAAAAAGATTCAGACAATAACTCAAACAGTGAAATGATAATATTCATCTCAAAGAGAAAAATAATTCCCTAATTATAATTTACTGACACACACATACAGTCTCTTTAAAAATCATGTCATTTGACATTTAAGCAGTACAAATACCGACTCTAGAATTCATCCACACACTTAGTTTTGAATGAGTTCACACAAATTCCCGCTTAGAAAGTATTTCCTAAAGGACATGAGTGATTCATACCCATCTCTCAAAAAGATACTACTACACTGGTGGGATTCCTGAAGCAACAAGAGACAAACTAATACATATAAATGCAATGAACACTGCAGACATGTTCATTAGTGGATCAGTGGGTATTACATTTCTCTTGCGCTCTGTGCCCCACATAATCAGTGAAGATATTAACTAATGCAAATTCCCAATGGAGATAATAGCTCTTGGAAGATTTGCCCTCAGGAGGAAAGCACTGACTGGATCTATGTGATTTAGAAGCCTTGGGAGGACAAAGGCCTTTAAATTATGAGGCAGACTGATGAGAGATACAAACTAACCCTAGAACAAATGATGGATGAACAATTTATTAATATTTACAAGACAGAATCCCATGCAGTTAGCAGGAAGTGTTAGGTAATCTTAGTACACTTTTCAGGTACTCTTAAAGCATTTGCTGTAAATTTGTGGCTTAAATAAAGTTTAATACATTTCACTAAAATCGGTTCACTGGGCAGTAATTCTTCACAACATTGGTGGTGGGGGGGAGGAGGAGAAAGGGAGGCAAAAACCAGGATAGCAATAATTAATCTAAATAACATCAAAGCACTAAGTAAGATTGATTTGGCACACTGAAAAAGATGCAGGAGCTTTTGGCACACTGAAAAAGATGTAGGAGCTTTCCTAAGCTCTACATAAAGCAACTCCGCAATACACGTGGAGGTGTTAATGTTATGTTTTAGAATCAAATATTTTTGTCCTCTTAGCAAGTGCCAAAATAAAATAGTTTGGGTTTGGTGGGGCTTTTTTATTTGTGTTTTCTTTTTTTAAAAAAAAAAAACCAAAAAGTTTTAAGATGGAGAGAACTATGTTATGCACTAGCATGCCTCAATAATTATTCAATGGTACCACAGTAGAGCTTTTCAGCTTTTCCACAGCTATAAAATTCTAAGACTAAACTAGATTCAAAATTGCACCCTACATACATAGATAATGTTTTAAATAAAATACATTTTCAAAAAAATGTAAGAACAGATGGAAAGCATAGTTTTAAATGTCTCATTTTCCTCCTCCATACTAAGTCCTTCATTTAACTGCTTAAATTAAACGTTTCATAGCCTTTCTATAGTGTTGCAACAGTACTCCAGTCCCTTGTCAATCTATGCAAAGAAAATTTAGTTTTGAACAGAATTATCACCCCCTCATTTAAAGTTGTAGCACTGCATTTCCAAATATACCAAAATGGGTATTTTGTCTGCCGTGATTATGTGAAACAGCATTATCTTCAGTATGTCATTGCCTTGTGGGATCTTTCCTTTATAGTCTCTTATATATATATATACTGCATAAGTAAGAAACATATAAAACTTGCTTTCAGTGGAGAAAATCCTGACTTATTTTATTGTCATGCTACAATCCTACGATTACTCTCCCAATAAACATTTGTTTAAGGTCAATGTTATACAATTTCTTTTACAGTACTGTAACAATGTGAAGTTTACTTTTAAATCAAGTTCAATTTATTTAAATATAAACACCAAGAACACGGAAAACACTTAAACTGCCATATCAACCTTTTGTTGTACAATCTAATAATAAGATCAGTGTACTCTCACTTTAAAACTAGATTTTCCAAACAGCAGCATTGCAATGAGTTACAAGTGCACTGCATTTGGCCCTACTGTAGAAATTGGATGGGGGTTGCAGGTTTGGAGCGTGCACCTCTGTTATCCTGGGACTCACACAGGGCACCTCTGCAGCCTCAAACTCAGTCTCGGGCAGCAGTGAATGTAGCAGCTGCTGTGCAACACCTTTAAAAGCCACCTTTTGAATACTGAATAAAAAGGAGAGTGGTGTACTCTTTGATCTACCCTATGACTCCCCATCCCTTGAACACTGTGCTAATCCAGTACCAGACACACCATCCCAATGGAGTGTATACGCAGGACGCCTCTGCAATTCATCTCCTCAAGTGCCCTGAGCAGCCCAGCAGAGTTAAGATGTCACAGCCCAATTTCACTCTGGTCACACAAACAAACGGCTTCTGGGCTCTTGGGTTGTGTGGGTTTTGCTTTCTTTTCTCCCTTCCCATTATCCAAATGATTACTCTCTCCTTCAAATGACTCTGTGGGTTATGGGTGCACTCTGGAATATTAAGGCACTGATGATCTGAATACTAAGCCCCAGAACTCTGAATTCTGAAAGCATTAAATATCATTTTAGTTTTAAAATGCATGCTGAAAGCTGACAAGAGCTATTTCTGCACAAGTCAAATGGATGCCCAGAGCTGGTGTTCAAACCTGTAACAAATACAGGGCGTATCCTCCACAAAAAGGCTGATCCAGCTGTTCAACTGGCTGTGCAATCATCCATTCATTCCATTAAATAAAAAAAACACTCCTGAAGTATTAACAGCATCCCTAGAAAAGAGGCCATGTTGCACTGTCACGATGGGCACCTGCAGCTTCTCACCTCTGCCAACCAGCGTGTCAGCCTCGAGAACAGAGGGAACATGAAAAGTGACTTTCTTGCAAGCGTCACAGCACAAGCTCAATACCTAAAATAAAAAAAAAAATAAAAAAGAAATTAGGGGGAAAAAAAAATTACATAATGTATTTTGAATAATAACTACTGCTACTCAAGCTGCCTTTGTTTAGTTTGTTGTCGTTTTGTTTTTTGAAAGACAAGCAGTGGGAAGGTCCAGAAGTCAGCCTGCAGCCACCAGACAGTACAGCACGCAGATCTTTGGACTGGGAACAGACCAAGCTCTGCATCGGTCCACCATTTGCAGTGTTTTCCCAAAATCACAGCACTGACATCAGCAGCAAAGCTTCCCTTAGACTAGGAGACATCAACTACGCAATTACTTTCCTGTAAGTATGAAATACAGCTCTGCAGTGCACTTCCCCCAGCAGCGCTCTCGGTCAGTTTAGTGCCAAAGCCTCTGAGCATTAAAGGTGAACCATCCTAACTCAGTGGAGCCGCGGTGATCCCGTACATTAAAGGGAGAAGTGTCTTATTAAGCCCACATGACAACACATCTCGTTTTGCATCTTCAAAGCACATTCTCAACTGGTTAAATCTTGCTTCGGCAATTAGATATGACATAAATAAAACGTCGTGGATGACAGCAGACCACTCCCATATAACCTGTTACAAAACGGGGTCCTCCTCAAAATTCAAATGGTGTGTTGTTAACCAAGGAGCAGATAACCAGAACTCCTTACCAGGATCATATAAAGGTACAAAGATACTCCTCAGCGCAGAGTAATTTAGCCCTGACTTCAGATTTTTTTTATATATAAATGATCTAGTTTTTATCCACGTTTAAAATTGTAATCCAAAAAAAACCACAGACACTTAAACAGAAAAAGAGAAAAATGTAAATAAATGTATTCTGCTTTTAAAGTACATTCATTCTTCCAGGATGAAAGTGTGGCAAAAAGGAGAGTCTACCAAAAAGATCTTCAGGATTAAAGGTATAGAGAAGGAAACAGCCAACAGAAATTCTGAAAACGACTTCTTTCTTATTTATATTTAAATAAAAATACTTGAAAATACTTAAGCCATTAGCAAACCTTAGAAAAACTAAGATTAGCAGAAAAATTAAATTGAAATGGGTAGTGCAAGCATAGCATTAAAGCAATTTAAATGTTATGTCTGCATCATAAAAGCTGTTTGTGCTGTTTTATACGTATATATATATGTGTGTGTGTGTACACACACACGCATGTGTATACACAGAGACATTAAAATATGCATACATAAAACACCCTTATGTCTTAGTCAGCATTTTCCTTACAAAGAGATATTAGACAAAACTCTTTTCCAACAGATACCGTACTCACTTTTACACTGCTAAAGCCATATAACCTTACTACATTGCTCCAAGATATTTTCAGAATCGGTGATGGCTAATATTAAAATTGTAACGCCGTGACAGGCATCCAGAGAGCTACCAAAGGGCTAAACAAACTTAAATTAGAAGATAGATAGAAAATACAAGTATAAAACAGCTACCACGTCCTTTCACTTTATACAAAGAAGACAGCTTTGTCTTCAGCAGCTTTTGGGGTTAGGGTGTGTGCAGGCTTTCTCTCCCCTACGTGAGAGGCGAATTTTGTTTTCCTTCTAATTAGCTGGATGAGTAAAACTCACCCACATTTCTATGAGATTTAATATGAATATCTCAGCAAAGGCAGGAATGCACAGCGTGTCTGGAAAAGTAAAGCTCCCATGAAAAATGCATATATCTAATGGCACAAAAATAATAAATTCAGTGCTCCGGTGCTACCAAGTATCTTTTTTCCAGGCTCAAAGTATCACTGCGTGCTTTTGACCACAGCAGGGATGCAGGGTACGGAGAAAAAAAGGGAAAGAAAAAGAAGAGCAACTCCTCGATTCTCCCCGACAAAGGCCTCGCCACAGCTAAGCGTTAATATAAATACAATTAATCCAAGGTACAGGAAACTCGGCACCGGCCCAACGGACCGCTCCGAGGGGCTCAACGCACCGCACGGCAGACGGACAACAGCTCGGGGAAGCGGCGATCGGACGAAGCGCCGTTTTCCACCGCACCGACCCGCGCCCGCATCCCACCCCTCAAACGCTTCGCTTCGCTGCGCGCCCGCGGAACAGCGCGGAACGACGCCCGGCCGCCCCACTCACCAGGAGCCCGAGGAGGACGAGGCGGGGGGCTGCGTGGGCCATGCTGCGCGGCGGGGCAGCGGCGAGGAGTGCGCGTCCCGACGGCGGGCCGTCTCCCTCTGTCCCCTCCCGTCTGCCCGAGGAGCCGGCCGGTGGGGAGGGTGGGACCGCGGGCGGCAGCGGCGACTTTAATTACTTTTTTTTTTTTTTTTCCTCCCCTCCTTCCCTTTTCGGTAATGCCCGGTCCGGGCACGGCGCTGGGACACCCCGCCCGGCCCCGCCCGCCTACCTGCGCCGCGCCGTCCCGCCCCTCCGCTCCCCGCCCCTCCCGCCGTGTCCCAGCGGCGCCGGCTGTGCGCCGAGCCGCGCCCGGGGAGAGGCCGGGAGGAGCCCCACGCCGCGCTCAAGTTCCGCGCACGCGGCTCCCGACGGGAGGATCGACCCCTTTTTCAACCTTTTTTTTTTTTTTCCAACCGCGTTGTTCTTTGTTTTGTTGCTGTTTATTTTTTTCTTTTTTTTTTTCTGTTCGGTGTCTTTCACCTGCTGAGCAAGTCTTTTATGTGTTTCTGAGTGGCTTCAGGTGAATAAAAGACATTCAGTTGCACACGCAGGAGTTGGGCTTTCTAAGAAGCACTGACTTTTAAAGGCTTACCACCCTGAGCAGCAAGTAATGTTTGCTTTCTTTTTAATCTGCCCATAATAAAGCACTTCAAAAGGAGATCAAGTAGATCCATCCATACTTTTTAATATAATTTTTTTTTCATTCAAACAATCAGTTGAGCAGCAAAAATTCCATAAAACCTCCACCCAGTGTTTGTGCCTTACAGCTGCTTGTGCTTTCAAGCTCAGTAAGGAGGGTCGGTGGCCTGGTTGTGTCTGGAAGCAGAGGAGGCCACCAGTGTAGTAGGTGGCAAGATAGGGAGGGATGTTCCATCAGGCAGAAGCACGTCTGCACATCTGTATGAGCATAAGAAATGCTGGATCGGCTGAAAGAACAGCAGTGCCCCCTGCTAGCCCTGTGGGCAAGCCATTTGGTTGCTTTTCTGCAAGCAAGTGTATCACAGGCCTCAGTGCACAGGGGAAGCGTGAGGTGGATTGCAGTAGTTCTTTGGGTATGGTGTGCTGTGACAGGCTGTGCGCGATGCTCACAACCATGTGCTGCAGTACTCCATGGCACATTCAAGTGGCAGCCTGGCTCTGCTGATGGTTGCACCATAAACACATAGCATTGCACCAGACTCCATCATACGGACTCAGGGGAAGCAGGAAAAAATGGCTGCAATGTGCAATTGGTTTATTTTTATGAGGCCCGGTAATGCCTGATTTGTCTTGAGAAGCAGCCCAGGCCATGAAAGGTGCTAAATGTTTTAATTCATTATGCTCCATTGAAGTAATTGTGGATATTGAAAGGGAATGAATTTGTCTGGACCTGCAATTGTTTCCAAACGTAATAATCTGGAATACTAACCTTGTGGCCAGAAATTAGTTTCTCAAGCTTTTGAATTCTTTATTTAGTGCCAGTGTGAGACAAACCCACATCTGTGAGAATAGGAGCCTGGGGTCAGATGACCCAGACTGTCTATTCCAAAAGCCCTAATTAAAAACTTTAAATCTCTGGCCTGGCTCCGTACCACTCTTGTTTTCCTCTGCCACAGAAAGTCCAGCTCTCACAGTAACACACTGGACATATGGCTCCTGCTGCCACTGTTGGAGTTTAAGAGAAAAAGTGGCAAATGTTGTTCGAAGAGAGATGCATGCAGGACTAGCAGTGAGGTGCATCATGGTATCCTCAGTCCAAAGCTGTTGAAAATGTTAGATGACTTCCTTACTCTTCCCTTTTCTGGACTGCATGGAAAAAGAACAACTGTGCCTTGTAGACCCCTGGGTCTGATGAACATTCTGTGCTCCTGTATTTCTCTGAGCTTCTTCCAGAAAAATGAAGGCCTTCCTTGGTGTCAAAATTGCTCTGCTGTTCAAAAATCCATTTAGATAATCCAACTGAATGAGTAAATGCCTTTTGTCACAGCACTTTAAGAGTTGGTCATGCCTTTTTCATCTCTAGGAAGCATTTGAGTATTAGAGAGGTTATTTGAAAATGGGCTGACCTGCCCATCAGAGGAGTTCTATTGCATAACTGCAGTAAATTCCTGCCCCATTTGCTGTGTCTGTGAGTTTAAGAAGGCATTTTGAGGCTTTGGTTTGAACGTGAGGAACTTGGCATAACTGACATATTGGATTACCCTTCTTCCTTTGCAGGGCTTTTGACCATGGATGTGCATGGATGTGTTTATATCTGATGTTCCTTGAGGGAAATTTTAGCCTTCTTAGGGCTAGAATGAAAGAACAAGGACAAGAGGGAGAAGGTAGTCATCGTTTCAAGCTACTTTGGGTCCACAGGCACTACAGATACCTGTGACAGGATCATGTTACTGCAGGATGACTCCTCCAATGTGTTAAATTGAACTTTAGCACTTTGATAACATTCTGAATCATAGACTCGGAGAAAAAAAACAATGATAAAAAAAAGTAAGCAACAAGATATAACTTGTAATTTGGTTAGATTAGAGTCCCCTTTGCTATGCAGAATTATTAAAGGGTAGACTTAGTAGGCATATGAACCTATATGAAATACTGGACAATAATTAGCATGACTTGTAAGGGAAAGATGTATTTCACAAATCAACTGGAATGCTGGAGCTAGTAAGAACATTGCTAAGTTTTACCTAATCAGAACTGGAGAGTTCAAAAAGTTTGATAAATCCTATCACCAAAAAAGGCAAATGAAGGCCAAGTGAGATGGTGCCCTGGGCAGCTTGGTCTAGAATTAGATATGGCGGTTGGTGGCCCTGACTGTGGCAGGGGAGTTGGAGCTTGATGATCCTTGAGGTCCCTTCCAACCCAATACATTCTGTGATTCTACAGAATTGCATAAGATGGCTATTGTAAGCTGGCAGGGTGTATGACAAGAAGGAATATTCAACATATCCTGATTTCTGTTCTTTTACTTAATACCATCTACTTTCTGCTGCTTAAGGCAGTAGACCATTGGGCTCTTAGAGCAAGCTAGTTTTTTTTTAATTCCTTATGTAGTTCAGAAAACTTCTGTCTGGCTGTGTTCTGGTCCTTTCAATGCTTGGAAAAATGCAACATCATCATAGGATTAGGAAAACACTAAGGCTGCTTTTTTCCCATTACAGCGGTGTGGTAAACTTTTTTAGCCAAGTAAGCAAGGACTTGCAGCCAGACATTCATGTTGGAAGCATCCCTGGATATGGTATTTCCTCCTAGGCAGACCACCTCTGGAGACTAAAGTCCAGCACATGTTTTGGTCTGGGGGTTCTGTTATTGTGCATCATCAACTAAACATGAAGTGTTCTTAATTTAGGTCAGCCTAAATGACCCTAAAGGGGACTGAACAATAAACAACAATGACCCTAACTAAGAAACTAATTAGCTTTAAAAACACAGCTTTCTTAGTCACCAAAGAACACTGGATAAAGCTCATCCTTAATTTAGACAATAATTATTGTCAGTGGTCTGAAGCTTTACACATTAGTCATTTCCACATGAGGGTTGGATTTAGTAAGACTCTGGAGCATACAATCCCGTGCTTTTGCTCTTCTCTTTTTCTTATAGTAATACATAAATGCTCTGAAACTTCAGATGAAATCTCCTACTCTGAAATTTCTTTCAATTAAAATTTTGTCTAAATTTGAAGTTATATCAGCTTTATACCTCAGAATAATAAAAGGTATCTTCTGCACTTAACCTGTCTTTTCTTGTTTGGACTTAGAATTTCTCAAATTCTCGTGATGATTCATATATGGAAACTACTATTTGCCTAACAAAAGCTTCACTTCTGATGATCTGAATGTACCTATTTTCACAGCATAGTTTAATTTTCACCTGCTTTTTTGGAACTGGGAAATAATCAAATATTTCATTGTGCTATTTCAAACAAATACTAGGTAATTTTTTTCTTTGCCATTTAATTATCTGTATTTCAAGATTGCACATAACAATCTTTTTTAAAAATTGGTACATTTATTAAATGGTTTGGCCTTTAATAAAATCCATTAAAATGAAGATGCTGTGTGTTTAAATTAAACTGAAATAATTTACATAAAGTTGCATGCGTATATCCTGTATTAAAAATGTCCCTTCAGGTAAAATGCCAGAAAAAAAAAAAAGTTTTGAAGGTCATTTCACCTCGAAGTGAGGAATTGGAATGTTCTACCTCCAAGCGACAATGAAGGGAATAATAAAGGGCTTGTTTTGTTGTTTTTTTTTTACAGAGGAACAGATTTGCAGTCCAGCAAATGACATGTAGGGAAAAATAGGGAAGGATGAATTAGTCACAGCTTCTCACAAGGTGAGAATGTGGAAGGTACCAAATGAAATGATCAGGCAATCAAGAGAAAATGAATGAAAGCAGGCACTGTTGTGCACAGCAAATAAACAAATGGTGCCGTTAAGTGCTGTAACACATAATGGAGGACAAAAGCATAAATTTTCCAGGAAAAGAATAAGGAAAAAATAACAGACTGTGCTCTTCAGTGGTTGCTCAAGATACTGACTTTGAAAGTCCCTAAATACTGTTTGGCAGCATAGGAGAGCATAGGGAGAAGACTGTGCCAAATATGCTTTGTTTTCTCCCTAAATATCAGTTACTATCTGCTGCTGGAGATAAGATGAATTTGATGGACTTTCAGTGGGATGCAGTAGAACAGATTAATTTTATTCTCTTCTCGTGAAATCTGCCTGCTGAACTTTCATAAAGATTTGACTTAAGGGTGTTAAGAAACATGACGTTTATTGCCTTTTAAAAAAATCATATGGTATATATAAAGTATGTGCATCATGATTTCTTCTCCATTTGCCTCGTTACACACTAAGAAAACTATTTAAGGAAGTAGTATATCTAAGTGTAAAAAAGAGTTAAAATGAAATGAGTCACCGAACATGGAGGTGTTCAAGAGACGTTTGGATGTTGTGTTGAGGGATATGATTTAGCTGGGGAGTATTGGTGATGGTTGGACTGGATGATCTTTTAGGTCTTTTCCAACCTTGATAATTCTGTGATTCTGTGATTTTGTGATTCTGTGAAATCATACAAGAATGAAAGTATCTTGGTAAAGATTTTTTAAAAACGAGAATTGTTTGTTCCACATGTCTATATTTCATCTTACATCAAGGATGCATAGTAAAACTTCATAGGAGGGGATGACAGGAGTTGCTTGAGTATTATTCATCCAGTATTTATTTAACGTCCTGTGTTTACTCATCTTTTTACTCCATTTTACTCATGTCAGGTATCAAAATTGAAACTTTCTGTCCATATTCACTGCATGTAAGAGAATGATGATGAAGAAATCACTTGAAGGGAGAATTTTTATAATCTCTTTTTCAGAATTGAATATGTATAGAAATCTCTTAGGAACTATGAGAAAAATGCATAATAGTCTGAGGCACAGGGAATTTTTATTATCCTAGATACAGTTCTTAAACTAAATCCCAATAGATTGCTGTAGTAATCAATATTATGGTGATAACAGGTCAGGTATTGTGATAGACAGTGCCAGAAAAACTTCATTTCTGAAATATCACTGAACTATAACTGCTGCAATGTTAAATTAACTTTAAAAGCCGTGAATCTTAATCTAAGAGCAAGGTGTGATCAGGGACAAAAGCTGCTTGACAAAGAAGTCTTGGAATGAGAGATCACAGTATCTTCGAAACTGGCACAGGAGGTTCAAATTTGGGATATACAAACAGATGGATAAAAAGGCTTCAGTTTTTAGAGGACCAGACTTTGAAAATGCAAAACAACTAAGAGGCACCATGGACTGAAACATGAAAGAGACTTAGCATCACATGAAGAGAAAATATCAGGAGTCTGGGCCTGCGTTTCAAGCAGAAAAAAAAATGCATAAAATCACAGAATCACAGAATGGTTTGGGTTGGAGGAGACCCTCAAGATTATCTAGTTCCAAATGTATAGATAGGGAAGAAGTATATACCCACCAAGAAACACCTAATGTAGGACACTTTAAGTAATTGGGGATTTTAACAAAATGCATTTTCAGTTAGGAACTAAACAAATGTCTTAGCTAGGCACTGAAGAAAATAAAGGAAACTGCAGGGTTTCTAAGCACAGTACTGTAGTGTGAAGGGGACAAACAAGGCCACATGCTGAGGATCTGGTGGAGATTAAGTGACATTAAACACCATAGATATTAGTACTTCCAATTGTAATAGGAGAACAACATCCAATTTTAATAGGAGAAACGATGTATTTAATTAAGGAAACATTATATAACAAAGATAGGAAATAAAAATATTTGCATGCATGTGAATGGAAATAATTGTATATTATGTGAAATCTGAACAGCTTGGATTATGTCAAGTAGCAGTGATTTTAAAATAACCCACACTTTGGGCAATGATATTTTATTTATTCCCGTTAGAGAATAGTAAGAGTAATAAATGTATCTGAAAATAAAGAAAAATTGGGATATCTGGAAAAAAAATAATTTATCCTTAGTATCCCATAATACAGCATATCAAATGTTGAAAGGAAGATTAATCAAGAATTAAAACAAAATCAAAGAAAGGGAAATGAAATTAGAAATTAAAGCAAGGAATATGGAATGATTAACATAGCTGAAGAGTATGATAAGGTACATTTATTTGAAACACTCTTTGTACAAGAGAGTTGTCCAAATGGAAAAAGGAGAACAGTGAAATTTTCCAAGAAGCAATTGTGGAACCCATTTTGCTTAATATTTCTATTCATGACCCTACATTCAAAAATTAGATTGATGTTTACATTAACAATCTGTAGTATGGAGTATGCAACACTTGAAAAATGCCACTGGTAATAGGAACAGGTGGGTCACACACTGAACTGGAATTAAGGAAGCAGAACACAATGACATTGTAGAATGTAATGCACACAGGAACAAAATACAGAATTTCTACTCTATATTGAAGACTTATCAACCAAAGTTGGCACTCCAGGAGAGGGAATGGGATTTACTGGCAGGTCACAAGAAGAATATTCTCTCATAATGAAAGGAGGACATTTTAAGACATTTTCAGTAAAGAACATTCTAGCACTATGGTACATAATGTTAGTAAGATGTTCTTTAAAATGTCAGTTCAAGATCTTATCATCCATGCTGGTAGGATAATATATATTTAGACTGATGTAGAGAAAGGTCAATATAATAACAGGATGAAGTGTTCTAGGAGGTTCAAAGACTATTTAATCTATCAACGTGGAAGTTTTAGAACAGTTATGATTTTCTTAAAAAAAAAAATCATCTGGGTAAAAACTGGAGATGGCGAGAAGTTTGTAGCCATAATAAACTTAAAGAAGGCATTGGATCTATAATGTCTGTAACTGTCAAACAGCTGAAACTGAAGGTGTTTTTCAAATGAACCAGGAAAGAAAACTCAGTGGTATAAATATGATATTTGTGAAGTTTATGAAGTGTTTCACAGGCTCATACTTGCTTTTAATGTGCTGGCAGTTTTTGTTGCACTGAATTTTATTGTATTCAATTAATCCCATGCATCACATATTCAATTAATTTGTATATGAGACAGAAAGGAATTTTTACAAGTTTTGATGCACAGGAGATTTATAATTCTCTTCCTTACAAGTCTGGAAGGTATTATGGTAACAGTCAGTGATAAGATATCATGTGTAATGTTTTATTTCTTTGAGTCATTTAAGAATATGTCATGCTCTCGATCTTTGTTCTATCAGAGGCCAAAGGAACATTTTCTCTCTCTGGGTAAAGAGAACATGCACTAAGACAGTTTTGTCAAAATCTAAATTTTTTTATAACAAATTCCAGGCAATTTCTGGAAGAGCAAGGAAGAATAGATGAAATACAGTTTCTAATGGACTCTTCTTGAACTAACAGCAATTACAGACTGTAATGTTGTTCTTCACTGTGATACTGGAAAGGTAACTAGGGTTTACAACACAAATGGATCTCTGCAGTGCTGTACTGCAAATTTCCTTATGAGTACTGATTCTAAAACTTCTGATTACTTTAGCAATCATTTTGGGATGCCCAGACACTCACATAAACATTTTTGCCATCATAGTGTCTAAGAACGTGCAGTTATATTTTTGTTCACAATGACATGAAGCAAAACTGATTCCCCTCTTTGATAACTGAAAAAGTTCAACATAAATTTGCTGCAACTTTCAAACGAACCTAAGCAGGACTGTTAGCATCAGAGCTGGGCAGAACTGAAACAGCAGGTGTTGACCTCATTGGTGTACTACTGGAGTTTCTGAGCATGTGAGAACTGTCACTGATATCAAGAGAAGTCACCTTGCAGTTACAGTAAAGGACTTCAATGATACCTGTGTCTTCTCTGGGTCATGAAGAAACAAGTTAATAATGTCTGAAGGAATACACATGGAGGAGAACAAAACCACTCTGAGGTATATACAGCTTTGCTTTGGACGTCAAAGACAGATTTTGCACAGTCTTAGCAACTTTCATAGTGCTTTGACCAAGTATGAATTATGAATGTCAGATATTAATAATACTTTATCTATTTCACATGTGATATTGTTATTTTTCCTTCCTAATATCTCCTATTTAGTGCTGAAGTGCAGGATCTTGGAGCTGAACACTGCTAAATTAGCATCCTATCTTACATATATGAGACACTTCTTTTCTTCCATTTATACAGTTATTAGTGAATATTTTATCTGCTGATTATGTGCAGAGAGACTTGTGAGTTTACAAGGATACTGTCATATTTACTGGTTCCTGAGAAATGTGGCAATCTTATCCATGCTGTTTTGGAAGGTTTTTTTGCAGTCTTGCCCTGGGATTCTAAGAACAGCACACGTAGCTGTGATGACAGACTGTGCTGTGGCAGCAGCCCATGACCATGGGCTGCCCGTGATGGCTAGGGGCAACTGGTTCCTTTTTGTAGCATGTCTTACTGCCCTTTATTTTAATCATGCTAAAACTCCTGTCCCCTGTTGCTCCTCTTGAAGGAACTCCAACATGTTTACCTCTTGTCTTGCTGGGAACAGCTGCAGCAGGCGGAAGGCAGGGATTGGGGAGATGCCATCGTGACGTGGGTTTGCTCCACGGCTGTGGTTGTAGAGAAGCCAAAGCTGCCTCAGCTTTGAAGTCCGGCTGTGCAGGTCTCAATAGTTGAGACTCTGCATGCCTTCAGGTATGAAAACCTGTCCCTGCTGAAATCGCTGGCAAAAGCCCAGGATTTCACTCCTGGACTTCAACTGTGGCATTCATTTGGTAAAACACAGTGATAGAATGAAGCAATTCTGAGAATTTGCTTAGTTCCCAAAACCTCAGAAAGCCAAGCCCTAACAGGATAAATTGAGAAAATAACTAAGCAGGGGACTGGACTGGTGTGGATGTGATACTATGGCTGTACAGAAGCACTGCTATGTTATTCTGTAAAGTGACACTGCTGATTTTCCTTGAATATTCCTTACTGACTAAATATTATTCTTGCCTCCTCTCCTTTCTTTCCTTCTCCCTCCCACCCCTTCCCTTTTACTTTTACTTTCTTGGTGATTTAATAGTGGTACCACATCAGACAGTGTATGCAATCAACTCACTAATCAGCAGAGTTTTTGACATTTTTAGAACTAGTATTTAAGAGTCTTGTATTCACGGCACTATATGTTTTCTGTATTTTGCTTAAAACTTTATTAGATTCCTTAGAATAAAAAACTAAGGACTTAATTCTTCTGTCTTTTAGTCTCGTGCAATCTCCGAGGCTTTAGTTTTTTCACTGGTGAAAATTCATTAAATTTAAGAAAAGTATCTGACATAAGCTTGACCTAACGTAAAGATGGGAACACTTTTTAGGAACACATAGTATACATACATATATAAAAATATATGAACTAATTTAAGATTAGCAAGTATTCGGACAAAGAATGCAGATATAATAATGTATTTCTAAAAGCTTTTAGAATGTGTGTTGTCATAGAATACATTCCAGTTGAAGCATGAAAGTGAATATTGGTGCATTATTTTTAACAGGAAAAAATTACTCTCTCAGAATACATTTTGGTTTCAGTTATGTTTAGTGTAGTAATGGGATATTTAAGATAGTACATCAATAAAATAGTAGAGTGATTGTGTATGCATAGTAATATAAACAAAGAAGGATGTAGAATAGCAGAATTATGACATTGGCACTGTAGAGCAAAGGCCAAGAGAATTTAATTTCATGACCCTATGTCTAAAAATTCATTTTAATGATACATAGTTCAGATCAAAGTATATAACACAAATATAAACAACGTAATGAAAGAACATTGTTGAAATACAATATTAAACAAAAGGCTAAAATGGCAGTCTGATATTGAAAGTTTGCCAAAACAACTATTGTTTAACTCCAATTAATGAATCAAATACAATTTGTTCAGGCAAATGAGGGATTCTAGTTCCAAGTTGCTGTATCATTTTCCTGGTGAAAGATTTGGCTAAGCTCCTACTATATTAGTCTATCTTTGAGACTGGTTTGTGGGTTAAGACAGCTATAATCTATGCGCATATCATTGAACTGTAGACGTGATCCCCAGTTCTCTTTCCTGCAGCATCAGATCAAAACTTTTATGGGAGGTGAAGTTTCCTAGAATTTCTCTCCAACAGAAATTTCAGTATGTTTCTATTCATCAGTACCATCATAAAAACCTCAGAAATTACTAACGAACATGAAAGCCAGAACAAAAAATGAGTGAGAACCAGGTGGAATTCTATTTGGAAACAGAGAATTGTCCAAGAGTATTTTTCCCTACTTTCCCTTTCTGTGGGAATTGATTATCATCTGAGCAAAATAGGTCTTCAAATGTAAGTGTGAGTTTCATAAATACAGGTATGTGTTCAAAACTTATTTTTTTTTAAACACTATTGAGAAAATAGTCATTTTGAGGCATTTATATACAGTGTCACACCAGAAAAAGAAATTTTACAGACACAGAGAAGAAATTAGAATGACTAAACAGGTTTTGAAAATATTACTACTTCTAGTTTTGTAGCTATATTATTTTATAATTATATTACTATATCTAGTACTACTGAATCTAATACTGCTACATCTAGTCTGTTTGCTTGCTCTACTAGACACAAATATCCTAGAGAAGGGGTTCTCAAAGTGTTATTTAAGTATGCAAATAGAATAGAGAAAATGAAATAAAAGTCTAAAAACACTTGTTTGCATTGGTTGCTAAAAAGGTATTTCCCTAGGCAATTGTGCCTTGACATTTTAATTCTGTGAAATTCATTCATTCTTGAGACTTGATTTTTCATCATAGGCGAAGATAGGAAATTGAGATGCTGGTAGCCCTTCTTTTGAGTGCACTGTATTACAGCATTTAATCGTTGGTTAGAAAAAAAAAAGAAAAGAAAAAAAAAAAAAAAAAGCTGTGAAGGTCTTATGGCAGATGCTGGGAAATCTGTATAATCTGATGTGCTTCTTCATTTTACTGCCACATATATATTTGCATTTAAAGGAGTTTCCAAGGACACTGTCTAAAATGTGCTTGAATAAATCATCCCCTTCTTGGGAGCAATATAAACCCCAAGAACGTGGTTTGTTGCCTTTTTTCCCTCTCCCAAAGAAGGAGTAAAATATGCAGATACAAAGTATTTCTAAGTATAACTTTTGGAGAAGTATCTATGTAGGGAACTTGGAATTTGGAAGGAGCTAGAAAATAGCAGTAAGGAAATGGATCACTGTTGAGCTGAAGGAGAAGGAGGGGATAGAATATTTTGAGATGCAAATTCTAATGTTGGGCTACTGAAACATAGTGTGTAACAGTTTTCCACTCCGTGCTTTCTCTAGCAGAAGGTTTCACACACTCCTAAGCTAGTGATTTTTTTTGGGGAAGAACTGGCAGTGTGAAAGACACAAAATAATGGTTTAGACACACCTTCCATTTCAAAAAGTATGGTTTTCACATGTTACAAAATATTCCTGGCTTGCTAACCTTTTTTTTTTTTTTTTTTTTTTTTTACTTTTAGCTTGTGTGAACTATCATAAATATGTTAGCATTACTATCATTAGGCCAACTCAATCAGTGTAAATAGGAAAATAGACAAAATGCCTGTGGCCAATGTGTTATAATCAAATGGCATCTGGAGCTGCTGTAAGTACAGTTAAACAGCATACTATTACCAATGCAGGTGTCAGTTTGAAATACTGCCAATACTTAAGCTCTCTTAGGATTACTCTTCTCTGGGCATCTGAAATTGTTGCAGTGTTACTTATGTGTGCCAAAGGGATTCAGTCAATCAAATGGTATCTTTAAAACTACATACATTCTTACTGATATACATAAAGATGTACTAGAATATATGGCACATGGAGTGCCATATAATGCTCTAACATCATGCAGTCATATGTAAATGACTTCATTAATTATTAATCAATAATTATTAAGGTGTTTAGCATATCTTAATCTCCTAACGCATTTTGTAAGAAGCAGAAGTGGATGTCTAATCTTTTTTACCCAACGATTTTCTTTATTAAATTGCATCTGTTTCTAAGTTTTGCAAATGATTATTTCACATCTGGTTTCAGGAGAGAGAAAAATAAGTGGGTAGTTATGGTGGAAAATTCCTGGGACAGTGTAGAACAGCATTTTTACTAAGGAGAATAAATGGCACTATGCACTTCCCTTAAACTTGGTGGCTCCACAGTCGTCACCAAAGGACAAGTCCAAATTGGTGGTCAGTAGCTATTTTTGGTTCTGCCATATAACAGCAATTGCAGCTTGCTCATCTCTCAGGTTTTGCTCAAAGATCAGCTCAGTTCTCCCTGTGGCTCTCCAATGCAGCCTCACCTTTTTCTCTTTCTTGTGGAGCTATTTACATTGTAGCACCTGCCATGGGAGATAATGCATATAAGCCTCCCATGTAACTCTGTATGAAAGGATATGGGGGAAAGCTTTTGGATTTTTAATTCAATCAGCTTGTAAATGAGGAAAAAAGTGGGGAGATAAAAAGAAGGTTCTGCAGCTCTCTGACACTTCCTTTGACTTCCTGAATCCTTCAGATCCTGTCAGAGGTCTCTCTCCGACTTCCCAAGCTGGAAAGTTAATGAGCTCTTCCAGCCATCAGAATCCACATGGACCTTTCCCGTTCCCTCCAATCCATCTGCTTGAGCAATTCATGTATCCAAATTCTATCTCATCACACAGAAGTGATAAAGCTGTCTGTGCCTTCCTACCTTACCATGCCCCACTAAACTCCCATTTTCCCTATATTCGGCTTGCATGTGAAGTGGCTTTTATGACCATTCAGTTTTGCCTACATTGCTGGGATGCCCCAAGCCAGTTCTGAGATTAGTTTTGAGATATATGTGTCCTGAAACATGATAATAGCCAGTTCTTCTCCTTACATAATTCTGATAATTCATATCTCAAAACATCAGTAATTGATGATTCATTTTGTTCCCAGTCACCTTAAAGCTGTAAGATTTTAACTCTGATGAATGTTGATTTGGGGAACTGGCCAACAGTCTTTCTTCTGCACTATAGATACTGAAGTAACTTTAAGACATTAACACAGTCTCATATGTTTACTCCATACTCCCATTTGATGACAACAAGCTGGGTGGTACAGCTGACACAATAGAAGGGAGGGACACCATCCAGAGGGACCTGGACACACTTGAGAAGTGGACACATGAGAATCTAATAAGGTTTGACAAGGCTGAGTGCAAGGTATTGCACTTGCATTGGGACAATCTCAAATATGAATACAGACTTGGAGAACTACTCATTGAGAGCAGCCCTGCTGACAAGGACTCAGTGGTTCTGGTAGATAAGAAGCTGGTCATGAGCCAGCAGTGTGCGCTTGAAGCCTGAAAGGCAAGTGTGTCCTGAGCTGCATTAAAAGAGGAGTGGCCAGCAGGGAAAGGATGGAGATTGCCTCTTTACTATGCCTTTGTGAGGTCTCATCTGAAGTACCATGTCCAAACCTGAGACTCCTAGCACAGGAGGGATGTATTGCTGCTGGAGCAGGTCCAGAGGGCCATGAAGATGTTCAAGGGACAGAGCACCTCTATTATAAAGAAAGGTAGTTTAGCTTGGAAAGAGAAGGTTTCAGGGAAACCTCATTATATCCTTCTAGTACTTGAAGGGAGCTTACAAGCAGGAGGTGGACCGACTTTTCACATGGTATAAGAGTGGTAGGACAAAGGGGAATGGCTTTAAACTAAAAGAGATTAGCTGTTAGGAAGAATTTTTTTACTCAGAGGGTGGTGAGGCATTCTCATAGGCTGCCCAGAGAGGTTTTAGATGCCCCATCTCTGGAAGCAGTCAAGACCAGGTTGGATGGGATCTTCAGCAGACTGAATTAGTGGTTGGCAACTCTGCCAATGGCAGGGGGGCTGGAACTGAATGATCTTTAAGGTACCCTCCCACATAAGCCATTCTATCATTCTGTGCCTCCTGCGGAATGGTTTGGTGTTGAGGAGATTCACATCTGAGGGATGTACCTCTGCTTCAATAGCCATTCCTAGCAGTCTCAGCTTACTGAAGCTGACATAAATTAGATGACATAATACCATTATGTCAGCTTCTTCGGAAAATAAATAAATAAATAAATAAATAAATAAATACAATTTTCTTGTCAGTAACATCATTTTTACTCATCCTATTACTTTCCATGGAAGAATATTGTACTTTGCTCTTTCAATCTTCTGTTTGCTCTTTCAATCTTCTGTTCATTGCCTTTTTTTCCTATCAGTAGAAACCACAGAGAAGAACTTAGTTTCACTTTCTTTCTTTCTGCCTTCAGTTATTTGCATACATTCATAAGGCCTCACCTGAGACTTCTCCAGACACAGTCACACATCCCTAAGCTTCTGATTGAATGTCAGATGCTATCAGTGCTTGTTATCTTTGTGGCCCCATGCTGGATTCTGTCCTTTGGCCCATTTTTTCAGCCTTTCCATATCCCTCTGAATGTCAGCACAACTCTCCAAGGATGTTATCTGTTCCTCCCAGTTTTTTGTCATCTGCAAACTTGTGGAGGGTTTACTCTGTCCCATGAAGATGGTAAGCAGCATCAGACTCAGAGTTGACTGCTGAAGTACTCCTCTAGTGATTGGTTTCCAACTGTGCACATCTCTTTCGAACCCCTTATGCCCAGCTGTTCAGTCATGTTCTGTACTCCTTACTGTCCACTTAACTGGCCCATAGTTCATTATTTTGTATCATGACATTATGGGAAACAGTGTCAAAGGCCTAACTGAAGTCATAGCAAACAACATCCACGATATTTTGCTTTGTCCAGCGAGCAAGGCACTTCATCACAAAAGGCTTCTGGGTTGGTCAGGCAGGATTCCTCTTTCATAAACCTATATTGACTACACCCAGTCACCTTCTCATCCTTAGTGTGTTTGGGACAGTTCCCAGGATTGTATGCTCCTTCACCTTCCCAGGCATTAAGGTGAGTCTGACCAGCCTCTAGTTCCTTCTTGAAGATAGGAGGGGCATTTGCTCTTTTCCAGGACTTAGGGATCTCACACAACAGCCACAACTCTTCAAAGATGGTGAAATGTGACTGCAGAGTGGCATCAATGAGTTCCCAGATTCGTCTATGTTTTAATATTTGAATTTCTCCTAACCTGATCCTTTTGCACTGAGGTTAAGTCTTCCTGACTCCAGACTTTTCCTCAGGTCTCAAAAATCATAAAATCATAGAATCATAGAATGGCTTGAGGTGAAATGGACTTAAAGATCATCTAGTTCCAACTCCTGCCATGGGCAGGATTGCCACCCACCAAATCAGGCTGCCCAGGCTCCCCCCCCAGCCTGGCTTTGAATGCCTCCAGTTATGGAGCATCCACAGCTGCTCCAGAAAGCCTGTGCCAGTGCTTCATCACATGTAATCTAACTCTCCCCTCTTTTAGTTTAAGATCATTTCCTCTTGTCCTATCACTACCAGATAATGTACAAAGACAGTCTCCTTCCTGTTTATAAGTCCAGTTTAAGTCCTGAAAGGCCACAGTGAAGTCTCCCCAGAGCCTCTCCAAGCTGAACAAGCCCATTTGCCTCAGCCTGCCTTCATAGGATAGGTTCTCCAACCCTCTGATCGTGTTCATGGCCTCCTCTGGACCGCTCCAACAGCTGTACATCTTTCTTGTGCTCAGAGCCCCAGGCCTGAATGCAGTACTCCAGATGAGGTGTCATAAGGGCAGTGCTCCAGTATCTCATAGTACATGCTAGAATATATGTACAGTTAACTGAAAAATGTTTTCAAATTGAAATATAAACATTTACTTACTGATATGGAGAAGGAGAAGCTTTTAAATAAATTCTCATTTCACTTTGCCTTTTACTTCCAGACTGCTTACATTTGGTCAGTTTTTTTTAATTTACTTTATAATGCTCAAAAACAAAAATTACAAATGTATGCTGTGAAAGAACTGCTTCGCAGTGCTACAGTATAGCCTTGAATTTGGAACCTCAGTCCCTGGTTGATGTTTTCACATGTAGTGGAAACCCACTGCTCAACTGCAGAAATCAACGTGCAGTTCCACAGAAGTTTGTTGTGATATTCTTGTTTGATGTCTACAGAAACCACAAACGTTTGTGATTTCTGAAATCTGTAAAGTACCATTTAGAAAAAGTATTTATTTAGAAATTCATAGACCTGACTGCAATCAGCATTAGAATCTTGTAGTTTTAACCAACTAATATTATCAAGATTTTTCCTGTAAAGTCTCAGCGTTATGAGCTGCATCAAAAGAAATGTCAAAACTGACAATAGCAGTGATTAACTGATGAAATGTTTGTTTAATCACTGCGTTGATCAAAACTTAATCTCTCACAGAGAGAGGAAGCTGACCAGGTCCACCTCATCCATCCTGCGTTAGTGATACACTCATTTAATATCACCACCTTAAGTAGCTTATACAAACACACATACAATTTTCTTTCACTCACTGCTGCTCTTTAATGTTACTCAGTTTTACGTGCTTTAAAAGCATAGGTGTGGTTGTTTCTTTATTTTTCTAATTCCCTCGCCGTGTTCTGTTTAAATGATTCCATTTGTAAGCACAGACAAGTTCATACATGCACATTAGTTTCGGCACACGTTTACATTTATTAGTTTAGATGTTTTCTGAGATTATAGAAGAAGATGGCTTCAAAACTAAAATTTGTTCCAGTGTAATTAATTCATATCCATTCTTATAATCAGTTTACTTTTAATGTATCTTTTTATCTCTCATTTTATCTCTGCTTTTGTCTGATATTCAAAAGAATGAACATCTTACTTAAAAAATAAAACATTTTTAATTTTCTTCTTCACTGTGTTGCCATAAGCAAATAACATTAGGAAGATATTTTATTTCTTGCATTATTTCATTTACTACAATATACAGAATATACTAGAATATACTAGAAATACAGAATAAAACAGATCTTTAGCTCAGCCTGTGTAGACTAAGCAGGCCTGAGTTCCCATGATATCAGAATATCATATAGTATCCGTAATATTACCGCATAGTATCTTTCACTGACCTATGCAGTCATACCTGCAGTATGAGAGTGCACAGCTGCATCAATGCCCTGTGCTCTTGATGCCAGGAGAAATCTTCCTGCGTTGTTCTCTACCTTTAATCTTGTTCTTGAGTTCTTGTGTGGAGAGCTCAAGTGTACAATACAACAAAGAGCTGGTCCTTCACATTTCATACTATAGCGTAAACCACCACTTTCAGTGCAATTGAGAAGCAGAAAGTGCTCATAACTGTCCTACTTACAGGGCTGACTGCTCATTGGAACTTCAATAGAAATTTAAATATTTGCAAAGTTAATGCAAATTACAGAGATCTTGTATTATGTCTTTGAGCTCACTTTATAGAAGACTAAATAAAAACAGAAAGTGAGTTGCAGAAGACTACAGCCCTGTCACACGTTTCTTTCTCGTTATAAGATCAGCAACAGCCTACAGGGAGACAGATTTTTCCTAATTTTCAATTACAGGGAGCTGAGATGACAACGCATTGAGTGAAAAAGGAAAGAAAGTATGGATGAGTAACTGATAACATACAGCTGGATGAATGAAACCAACCAAACAGCTGGCATTAAGGTAGGGAAAAAATTATTATAATAAAAAAGACAAATACAAAAGTCAAATTTCACTGACATTCAAATATACAAGTAGAGATCCCAGAAGTGACTGACCAGCATTGCTAATATATTTTACACAATACACAGAAAATGCATTTCATAATTTACCCCTCTACAATAAGTAAGCTTACAACTGTAGTAAATAAGTTTATAGCTCATTAATTTAAGAATAAAAATGTCTTTTTTTGGTAATGTTGACATGAATTTTTCTTTTAATATATGCATTTTTTTATTGTCAGTTGCATACTGATTTCCATATTCTGTGTGAAAACAGCCTCAATAAAATCTGCTGAGGCACCTGTTCTGAAACTGAAATTTAAATCTGGTTGTCAGTACCTTCAAAAAGAGTAGTAATTCTTTCTAACCTCTCCATGAAATTAGTTCATGAATAATTTTAAATGTCATTAAATATTTTGAAACTGGTATTCATTATATGATTCACAGCATTAGACTTATTCAGACACACAGAAACAAAACAATGGACTCCACTACCTCACTGACCAATGGTCTATGAAGGCTGAAATATTTGTAGTGACAACTTATTCAGTTGTTAATATTCGTGTTGCTTGAATTCCTAGCTTCTATCTATCATCAACTTTACTCTCCAGCCCTTCAGACTTTCCACATCCTTTGTGCTCCACCCCATGGCTCTGGGGAAGTCCGCTTTCATGTTTTCATTCTTCAGGGAACCACCATCCTTCTTAGGCTCTCATTATCACAGGAGAGGAGGTTGCTGCTCAGTATGGCGTACAGTGAGTCAGTTAAACTGCGTTTACTGACTTTGCAAAGATAGCATTTTTTTTTTCCTGTAGGGCAACTGTGTGTTCAAGTCTGCATCCTTTCTCATTCTCTCTCCTCCCAGACCTCTCCCTTCTCATCCCTGGGGCCTGAAAGGGTTAGCAAGCCACATGGGACACTGCCTGAAAATTACACCGAAAATACGTAAGGAATTAAGAGAAAGGATAATAAGTATGAAAGAGGAACATGAGGGAAGAATGGAATTAACAGATGGGAAAGAAAATTGGAGAAGAGTGAATGAGAAGAGCAAGAAAGCTAACAATATTGGGCAAGGGGAAGTAAAAGAAAATAATAAAATAAGAACAACTGCAAGGAATATGAAAAATATTAAAATAACTAGAAGGCAGGAGAAAAGAGCCATAGAAAAGCGAAGCTATCTTGTAAAGTCAGCTTGTCAAAAACTTGTTTTCAGTACTGGAGAAGAAATAAGTAATGCTTTTAGAAACACCCTGCAGCATGAGCTAAGGGGTTGACATAAAAAGAGATATGAAAACAAGGAGGGAAGATATAAAAGGTACCCCTCTGTCTCTCACTCACTCTCTCTCTCTCTCTCTCACAAAAAAAAAAAAAAAAAAAAAGGCACAAGGAGGAGGTGTAGCATAGGTCTTTCTAATGTTTGTTCTCACCTCCTTTCCTTACTAATGAGCTGTCCCTACAGAGCAGGGAGTGTTTGGCTAATGGAGTCTGCCTCAGGGCAGACAGGAGTGCCTCACCTCACCCAGTAGCCAGCACCTCTCCTCATTTCTGGAGTGGTGTTCACAAGCTGGGAAGAAACTTCAGGAGGATACCAGTGCACCTCCAGTAAGAAGGGGTGGTAAACTCTGTACCAAAACTTGTATTACATTCCTTCTTCAAAAAAGAGAGAAAAAGATGGCTTAAGTGCCAGTGATACAACTTAGAAACATCTGAGCACTGCTCTCTAGAGTATGTTTAATATGCCCTCCTGGAGCTTTCATATAATTGGAACAGGGAGGCCCAGTTTTCTCATCAGCTGTGCAGTTTTCTGTAGGTGTAAAACTACTGACTGATTCAGACTCAACTAGTTTCCAGTCTGTAGCAGGTAAGCAGGCCTTGGGGAAAACAAAATTCAAGGCTGAGACTTGTTGGTTCACTTGTGGAAAGCAAATTCTGGGGTCTGTACAATGATCTTCATGCAGATCTTCTTATGAATTTGGCTAGGTAAAAAAATAAGGCAAACAAACAAAACATTCCAATAGTATGAGATGGATTTTTCCATGTCGTTGCATGATGTTTATGTGAACACATCATGACAAAATGGAAATGTACTTCAGGTTTACATGGATGCAAGTAAATCAGTTATCTCAGACTTAAAAGAAATAGGTAAATAGATATTGGCGATTCACATAAGCTCATCTTTTTTGAACAAGCTATGCCACATCTAAATATTCTGTTCTTGAACAGCAGAACACCTTGAAAAATAGTCACAACTTAAAAGAGATCCTACTTTCATATAAACAGTCTGCACCACTAACAGTTTCAAGAGCTAAGCTTCCAAGAAAACAGTAATAAAGCAGAGTTGACATGTTTTCCTGTGTCTGTGGCTGATTTTGACTTGGTCTAGTAGTAGACTGATTTTTCCAAATGCAATATAAAATGTCATAGTAATATAATGTGTACAAATGCATTTGATTGGTGAAGAGATGTTTTAAACCAATTTAAGAAAGTTGCAACAAGTGATATGGTTTCTGATGAGTTCAGCAGTGCAAGCTCAGTCATGCCAGTTTGGTGAGAAAGCTGAACCTCACCCAGCTGTGAGATTTTGCACTGGAACCTCAAAGTATCGTGAGCAATTACATCTGAATGTGGGCAACCGTAATAGCTAAAGCAGCAAAATACTTTGTATGGGGTAAAAACAGTTGACATAAAGTCAGTTTAAGAGTTGTCTTCTTTTTTTTTCCTCAAACGAGTCATTTGGTTGTACTTGGAACATGCCCAGCCTTTGCATGCAGTAGCTCTCCACCCCCATCAGTGGCAGAGGAGGGCCAGCACAGCTGAAGGCAAGCATAGCTCTGGTGCAAGAATTAAAGAATTTAATAATTAAAGAATTTAAAACCTTAAAAAAGATCCTACTTTCATATAAATGGTCTGGACCACTAACAGTTTCAATATCTAACCTTTCACAGAAACAGCAATAAAGCAGAGTTGACATGTTTTCCTGTGTCTGTAGCTGATTTTGGCATGGTCTAGTAGTAGTCTTGAAAAAAGGTGGAACATCCAGTGATGGTGTTTGCGCTACTTAGAAGTGACCTTTAGAACAGACTTCTTGCTGATGCTGAGTAAGGTGACATAAGAAGATCATTGAGGGCTGCCACATTTCCAGAGATTAATGATTTCAATAGAGTGATTACCTACTGTGACCACTTTTTAAGCCCTTCCTTCAAGGTGCAGCGGGAATATTTGTGGGAAATTCCCCAACACCTGTAATACACTTGGTCATCTGCCAGGGGAATCAGGTAAATACATAAACCAAATGCTTAAGGTCAGCATCACCAAAGTAATCAAGTAGCATTAATAGGAAGAATGAAATCAAAGTAGTTATAATTTTGATTCTATAGGGAGGAAGAGTAGACAGGATTAAACAACCTGAGTCAGTGCCTACTGCTTTTACAAAAATCCCCCAACTTTTTGTTTGGTTGGGTCATCTTCCATATCTTTGGGTCATCATCTTTTCTTTCTTGTTTTCTACATAAATATCTAATAGTCACACATAGCTATATGAAAATAAACTCATTGTTACTGTAATAAGAAGCATTCATTAACACCTTATGTCTTTTCTCTATGAAATGTGGAACTGCTCAGTGTATGCCTTAGCAATGTAACTGGCATCAACTATATGGTATTATAATTTTCAGATGAGGCCAAAACTAGCAGACTCCATTTATACATTAAAAAAAACCTCAAATGTTGCTTCAAAGTCATAGACTCTTTCCCGTTGTTTAGTTGCAGTAAAATTAACACAAATGATTGAAGATCAAAATTATAACAAAAACCTTCATTTAAAAAGCCATCAGTATTTACTTCATGATTTTTATTATTGTTGTTGTAGTTTTGTTGTCATTGTTGTTGTTCTTTAACTCTGTGTTGTTGTTACTCAGTATTACTTGACAGTAATATGACTAAGTGCAACAGGTAGACTTCCCAGTACATATTTTTGGAAGAAGTCTTCTGTTTAGTATCTATGTTTGCTTGATTATTTATTGCTATAATATTTGTGCATCTTTTGATATTTTGCTGTAGTATATTCATAGGCTTAAAAATAAAAGTTTCCTTTTAAATTATAAATAATCTTTCAGTGGAAGTAAACATTGTGTATGCATTTTACCATATGCACAGAAAGACACTAATTATAGACTGAAATGGAATAGAAAATATACTGTTAATATATTCACATCAGATACATCATAACCACTTGCCTATCTACTATTATCTCTTCACTGACTTCCTTCCTGTCAACTTTTCTTCACCAAGTAGTTTTCCATTGTTTTTAGCTCTTTACTGACATAAATCAAATTTCCATTCCCAAAAATACCTCTGTATAAACATGAGCATTTGTAAGAAAAAAATTATTCATTCATGTTCAGTATGAAGAGAGAATCTTTATATAGAATATAGTCATAAAAGAGAAATACAGGTTAGATACATCTTTTCCACAAATCTTTTCCTAAAAAGTTAAGTCAATATTACTACTCTTGTTGTTGCCTACTGTTGTACCTACATCATTTTCTGAATTGTTTATGTTATAATGGTGGTATTAAGAATTATACCTGCACAGAAATCTGCATGCTATTGTTCAAGATTGAAAGTGAGAGAAAATGCATGAGTTTATTTATATTATTTCAACACTCAATGCAAAATTCTAGTATAAGTTTTTGTTAATTAATTTGGCATCTGCCTCCTCCAACTACCTTCTGTTTATGCTTGTAAATTAAGTGACTTACGTTTGATATTCTGAAAATGTTAGTGTTATGAGCACTAAATTATTTTTGTATGTCCTTAGGTGAGCTTTCTGTTTATACAGAATGAAATTCACAAATAAATAAGTAAATAGATAAATAAATAAATGTGCAATAAGTTTCATATATTCACCATTTTCTGAAAGTAAAATGAATTATTTTACTATTGGACACTACTAACCAACTCACTGCTATGAAAATAAATTTATTATTGATGTTTCACATAGTCTTCAAGCCTGCACATATGCAAGCTTATACAGAGTCAGTTGTATAGTTTATATGTTTGGTATTTTACATGTAATGAATATTAATGTAATTTCCATTCAAGAACACTCTTGTCTTCTAGCTTTGAAAGTACTTCACTTGCTGAACTCTAGTCATTGAGATTACTGCTCAGTTATGCACAGTGCTCATTGAGATTACTGCTCAGTAATCAGTTATGCACATCATCAAATGTTGTCAAGAACAGATGAATTTTTTGCTTAAAAAAGCTTACGTATACTTAGTAAATATATCACATAAAATACAAAGCTGCATATTAGTATAACGTGTACATAGTGTCAGAATCTGTTCTGAAATATTTGCTTTTTTTATCCTGTCTTTAATCAACAAGTGAATAAGGATGAAAAAGTAAATGTTTGTTGTTACTTTTGGAATACACAACCAGAGTACCTGAAAGTCACAGAGAAACTAGAGAATTTTGAAACTAGATGCATTTCACATTCATATAAGCAGTGATAACAAAAGATAGATCACAGCAATATTCCAAAGTGCCTTGAAATTAGGCATACAGCTCTCAGCTCTATGTCTTTCTTTATATTTCTTTTTTTCACTATTAGAGAAATGTGAATGTGAATATGTGAAACGTGAACAACTTTATGGGTATCAGCTATGCTAAGATTGAAAGATTGCAGGAAAGAAGTGATAATTGTTAATAGATTTTCAATTCAAAAATAAGCATTTACACATTCAGTGCAATACTGGGGGATATATTTAATCAGTAAGCCAATTGCCTTATTAAATAGGTAAGAACTTTTTTATAGTGCCTGCTTTTGCTATTGTCACATTATCTTTGAATTGAATTTAAGTTGATAGTTTTGTTGTTAATGTAGACCATGTTGCTGGAGATGTTGTGCATAACCCAAAACTTAGAACTTCCCTTTCCTCTAAGCTAGAAGTCTGGATACAGGAGCGGGTGAAAAGACGTTTAAAATATGTCCATGAACACAAATAATGAAGGATTCAGGCTATCAACTGTTGTAGCCACCTTCTTTACTTCCAATTAGCTTGTAATAAGAGAATTATCTTGTTCCACCCTACTAATCCACCACTAGTTCTGTATTGAACCATTGAATTTCAATAAATGAAGTTAGATTACTGTTTTATCCTATGCTTGTTCTTTACAAGAGCTTTTGTACTTGAATGTAGAACAAGTAAGCAGTTATCAGTATACTTAAGTTTGGACGTTTAAAAAAAAAGGTTCTCCTACAAAAGTAGCCCCATATGCTCCCTGATCTTTGCATGATAGGAAGTAAAAATGGTATACAGATCGTTTTCAACCCCCAGGAAGGAAGGCACATGTGTCAAGTGTCAAAATCGAGGGACTATGCTTACTATGTTAGAAGTTATTATGATAACAGTTTTGGTTAGGTTTGAAAAGAAATGTAAGAAATGTGTACTGTCCTTTTAAAAGTCATCCTCCAAGATGACAGAAAGATCTACCTGTGACTGTCATGAAAAATAAGTTTTTATTTTACATTCCCACACAACTGTTTACTTGGCAAGTAAAAAAGTATTGCAACCATAGTTCATTTTCATCAACACTAACATATGCATGTCAACATACTATTTCAGTGAACGCTTTGTGCCTCTGAATTGCTGGTGGGAAATCATTGCCTTCCATGGTGCAGACAGTCAGAGGACTTGTGCTTTAAACAGGAGATTTGTTCTGTGAGGCTCTCAGATGCTGGCAGGCAGCCAGTCCTCTCCTCATAAAAGTTTATTGGTGTTGTCTTTGAGTTTGTCCATCTTCTTTGAGTATTTGAGTGCTGTTTTCATATGGTAGTTTTCCTTTCACTGGAAAATTAGGATCCCACTTCCACTGGCATTCAATGCCCAGCTATCTTCACTGGTGCTCGGAGTAATCATTCCACATATTTCAATAAGACTAATTATAGCTCCAGTCAGCTGCTTAGGAATGCTTTTCTGGGATCTCAAAATACAATTCTGCGGCATTCCTCAAAAGGAATTTTATTTCAGATCTCCAGTACAGTTGGAACCAAGGTCATTAGTTAAATCGGACCATATCAATGCTTTTCTGTAAAACTAAAGGCAGAATCTACATCTTCCCCTGTGTAGCTGTGCCTCTGTCCCAGGGAACAGGCAGGTGAAATCTGAACTCAGCTCACGTGCTCTTGGAACTGGATTATTCATCATACATGTACGCACTGTACAGAAGCTTGTCTTGCCTCTCACTTCTGCAAGACCAGATTTGGAAATGGCAATGGTACTACATATATGCCAGAAGTACTTTATCAGATATTTCACTTTAATGAGGAATTATTTAATTTCATATGTTGTAGAATGTGCTAATTGAGTTCAATACTTTAAAGCTTTTGATCTTTTTGTTTTGTATCAAAGCGTAGAAAATGAATTACTAACTTATGGTTTCAAACATTAGGTCTGCAAACTTTCATGTATCCATTCTAAAGGAACAAGAAACATACTAGGATCAGTGACTTCTATGTTACTTTAATTAACTATCACAAATCCATTTTTATTCACATATTGGTATTGTCTACCTAGATCTATTTACACAGGACTACAAGTATAAATGTTTTCCTGTTCAGTATGATTCTTTGGACCAAGAAAAAACTTTTTACAATATATATGTGAGATCAAGGGAGATAAGTGCTTTGGAAAAGCTGCTATAAAATTCCCATTTAAATATCAATCTTATTTCCCAACTGCTAACTGTGAAATCACAGCTCAGTGATCAGCAGAAATACACAGCCAGGTAAGCAATCTGTGTTAACAGCTTCTTAGCTAGAAAGCATGGCTTCTTGTTTTAAAGATATTGTTTATAGCTTTTCTTACTCAGGGCCTTTAAAGCATCTGTAAGTATGACACTGTTACAGTAAGATGTTTTCTTTTAATTCAGGTGGAATAATTATTTTCTAAATATTTTATATTTTCAAAAATATTAATTTTATTTTTTTAAATAATAGTGAGCTTCTATCTCCCATTCTCCTATGGCTTCCTGCATCAAGCTTACAATCCCAACTTCATGTCATGGGTATATAGCACGCCATTATTTCTTTGGCTTTGTGAAGGTGCCTGAGACTTAACTAGTGACAGAGATACATATTAAAATTATTTCATAGGTACCCTTAAGCACATGTCATAAGATAACTTGTCTTAAAAAAGCTACATAATGTTATCGCCACAATTTTCCAGGCCTAGGTTGCTTTTCAATGTTTACATTCTTAGCCAGCCACTCTCAAACCTAAACCCAGTTTTCCCAGGTTACTACATAATTGCACAGAGGGAAAACATGGGTCACAGAAATCTTCGTGCTTTTTCTGTGACGTGGACTTTGTCTCCCACCTTCCTCCATGTTTGCAGGATTCTGTATTCATCTGCTCGTGTGTGTGTGCTCTCCCAGCTCCCTACAAATCCACCCTAAGATCCTTAGTTTGGCTGGCATCAGCCTCCACTCTCATGAGCCACCAAAGAGGTGACTGCAAGTGATGCCATCTCCTGGCTTTCTCCTACATCCCCATTTTTTCTGTTGCTGCATCAGAAACTATGTGCCTTTCTCTGTGCTCATTGAATGTGTTCAAAACAAATGCAGTGTGGGAAAACAAAAGAGAGTCACACAGCAAAGTTCTGCATGTGTGTGGGCTTTTTGTTTTGCTTTACTGAAGGGAGCACAGAGTTGCAGGGTGTATTAAGGCCACTGAGAATGGACCCTAACATGGAGGCTTGGCCTATTTCCACTGTCAAAAAAACAGTTGTAGGTTCAGTCTTTGGTAATTACGATGGAGGATTTGCAGGATTCCATGAAGCCTATTATTTATACATATGTGTGGAATCAGAGTTCAGACTGAGTTAGAAAGTGACCAGGACAAACTGTTGCTTGGTATAGAAAGTGATACTTCTATCAGTAGTTACTATTATTAACTGCAAAAATGGGAAATAGGTTTAAGCTCATTTCATTCTATTTTTAAAACAATTTATGTCATTTCATACAATACAGATTGTGCTTGAGTGTCTGCTTTTATGGATAATTTATCAATGACAGAGTGACTTACTAGTCCATTTGCTGTTGCTTTTCCACTACAGACTTGCAGAAAGAGTCGTGGTCCTTGAGGGACAGACCCAGTCTCACCTGGAGAGCAGCAATGCTGTTTAAAGTCACTGGGCAGAACTGGGGCGTATGCTGCAGCTATGCTCACTCCTCCTTAGCCCTACATTTGAAGAACTGTTACTGCCAGGCACATAGCTTTACAGGATTATGCTCTGGGGCTGTCTTGGCTTGTTTCTTTTCACTCAAGGGAAGAGACTGTACTTGTCATTTGGCAGTATGAGTATTTTTTGACTTCATTTCCAGATACATTAATTGAATCCTGTATTTTCTTCAGCATTTCTTCTTCTTTTTTTTTTTTTTCTGATTTGAAATACCAGTGCAGAACCTTTAAAAATCTGTAAAAAATATATATTAATGATGTCCATTACAATTTTTTTTTTTTCCTACAGCCACAGTAGAGAGTGAAAAGTGCAAACGTTTAGTGGGTTGTATTCCGTTCCTTTCACTGACTACAGTGTGAATTAAAAGTAATGTATTTAATGTGCCTTTGTTTATCCTCTGAAGTATACACATGTATATGTATTATATATGGCCTGAGTGATGTGCTGCTGGTAATTCTAAATTATTTCTTTGTTGTTTTGTTTTTCACGTGAATACCAAACCATGTTCATGTATACACCTCTAATTATTAGCTGAAATATCAGCTTTACAACCACAGTCTGAGTAGAACAAGAGAAGCATAATTTATAAAGTGCATTTGTAATTTTTACTTTTTTTTCTTCTTCTCTATTCATAGATTATTTTTGTATCCTTTTCATCTGTACCTTTTTGAAAACAGCTGGGTTAAATTGCATAACTTAACAGGCTTCTACTTGTTTTCATTTATGACAGTTTTCTTAAGGGTGAACCTTTATGCCAATTTCCAGTTATGATCTACAATTATTTCATAATGTATTTTATTCAAAATATCTACAGAAAGAAATAAAATACTGAAAATCAAAAGAAAATATTACAGGTGTATCTTGTAATTAAGAGCATTACAGAGCATTGCATGCCCTTCACTAAGCTTGTAAAAGTAACTCACTGACAGGATGGATATATGTTTCTGTGCGCATTTCTTCTATTATTCATATGTTTCCAGCAAAATAAATTTCAGGACATCACTTATTAGAGTTCAGCATTTATCTTAACGAGGGGATTTCCTTTCTTTTTATCTTCATACACTCTACTGTATTGTTCAACGAGCAAGCTATATGTTTTCTTTCCACTGTTGCACAACACTTCTGGCACTGACTCATCTGACATGTTAGGTGCTGCTACCACAAGTATCTTGCAGGTGATCTGATGTAATAATTGAAATTGGCTGCTGATCCTGAGAAAGTAGAAGACTGTAACCAGAAAAAAATAACAAGCAGATATTTTTTTACATTGATTTATTACAGGGGGTGATATAAAATGCCCTAAAATTATACTTTAATATTGTAAATGCTGTAATATCATAAATGCACAAGATAGGGAAAGAAAAAAAAAAGAAAAAAGAAAATGTGATCAGCAATAGATCTTGCATGTAGAAAAAGATTTATAAGCGCCACATGAGCTGGCAGTGCTCTAAAAGCTAGGAACAAGCTCTAGCCGCACCAGCAGGCAGCTGGCAGCCATGAACATTGCACTTGGACCCGGGCAGCCTGGCAGATCCTCTGTGGCAAAGCCTGGTGGTGCTGGAGGCATCCCCTGGCCACTTGCCTGGGAGATGTGCTTTGTGCACTGACTCAGCCTCTGTGCACACTTGTCCTCATCTAGGTGGGGACAGACATGAGTCCACAGCAGAGAAGGCTTACACTGGGGCTAGGCTGCATACAAGCCCCACCATACATGTGTTGGCAAAGGAGCTTGCATAGGACTGCGGTGTGATTTAGTTTTTCTCAGGGGAAGGGATGGAAAAGCGTGGTTTCTCTGTGATTACCTCCATTTGGCCTGCAGGCTGTAAACAAAAATGGTTAGATTAGAACAAACTGAAACTCAACTCCTGTGCTCCTTGCTCATTTTTAGGATGGTAAAAGCTATAAGTTCAGTAACTAATTTTCCAGCTCAAAAGGAAAGAAATTGGGGGCACAGAGAATCATTGAACTACTGAAACAGGCTGCCCAGGGAAATGGTGAAGCTTTTATCGCTGCAGATGTTCAAGAAACCTGTGACTGTGGCACAGAGGGACATGAGTTAGTGGGCACGGCAAGGATTGGATGGTGGTTGTGGGTTTAACTTAATGATCTTAGTGATCTTTTCCAACCTTAACAATTCTGTGATTAATTTTAGATACAAAAAGCTCATATGCACACCACTCCTTACCTCCCCGTTTTTGTGAAGATCAATAGTTCTGGCCTCTTCAAACCTTCCAAACAATCAGAATTCAAACTTATTTCAGAACAGTATTTTGAAGAAATTATCAGACTAATATTTCTGCTTGGAAGAATATTACTCTATTTGTGATTCAAGCGATTTTTAAATGTCCTATTAAATCCCACCTCCGTCAGTTAACCTTTTTGACCTCGTCTGTCTCTTTGCATCTATTCCTGTGCTTAATCCTTAAATTGTCAGTGTTGTGGTTGTTCAAAATAAGTTGCAAATTTCTTAGGGCAGGAACCTCATCTAAATTACCATTCATAAAGCACCATCCACATGTTCTGTACCTGGGGCAGGTAGTAAATGCTAATGAGCTTTTTGAGTAAATAAAATATTTGTCTAAAAATTTTCAGAGTACAGAGAAAAAAACAAGCTTTTAAAGTTTACAATAAAATTATGTCTGGAAAATAAATGTTACTGATACTAAAGTTATTTAAACTGTAATTCTTTTGTCAGATACATAGAATTCAAATGTAATAACTAAGAGCAGATTTCACTTTAATTAGCATTTAAAATCATTTATTTTTCCAAATTGTGTTACTACCAAGTTAAAGAAAAGTGGCATTGTCTTAAAAAAAAATCCTATTTTTAAACACAATATGAAATGTACAGGACAGGAAGATATTTAAATTGTGTGTTTTGCGTGGTTCCACAGAAAGAAAAAAAAATACTTCTTGTTGGTCATGTACGCACATAACATCACAAAATTTCCATGTTATTACTCTCAGCTTGCACTCTGCTGTAAGATGGAAGCACGTCACATTTTTCCTCAGGAAGTTCCTGTGCCAAGGATTGCTGTAGGCTGTATGAGCTCACTAAAAAAGTGCCAGTTCATATACCATGTTCATAGACACTTTGCTGGATCCTTTCTTGGTTACTGTCAGAGGTGAGGAGCTGGGCCAGAAGGATCTGTGGTTTTCATTTGGTATGGTTACTTCTATAGCCTTAGATGTCTGTGGAAGCCTTAAGCTCACCCCATAAGAAGTAGACAAAAAAAAAAAAATTGAGGCAATACAACTATTCTTTAATAATAATTCCGGATACTTTTGCAAGAACTGACATGATTTAGGAGACTCTTTTCCATAGAAAAAAGCCTGGAGATACTCTTTTAGTGTTAGACCTTCTACAGTAAACCTCACCGGATTTGAATCTAATCTCACTTACTTCACAAATGAGAAACAAACTTCTCTGAAATGAGTGGAATGTCATAAAACTGGATTTTAAATTAGAATTGGGCAAGTAATACTGTTTTAGAAGACTGTCTCACATCTATCTTCAAAGAGTTTTCTATGACCACCTGCAAAGATAAGGGAAATTTGGCTTACTGACTTCATTTGAGATTTTAGCTTAAAATTACTCAGAGTTTAGCTTCTTCTTACTTCTAATACAGATTTTAATGCGACATAATTACAGTTCTATGAAGATGTACTCTTATGGAAACACAGAGGAAGATTCAACAGAACACAGAGGGAAAGCCAGGCTTCCCCATTGCTGTTAAAAGTCATAGAGCCTGTATTTCATGGGATTTACCAGTTTGTATTCAGCTTGGCAAAGTTTACATAGCTTCAGTGAATATCTGCTTTGAGCTGTAATATAGGGACAATGCTACTGCCAGAGCTCAGGTTCCCATTTGCCCCCAGGGCTTTTTATGCTTATATATGCCCCACCTGCAAATGTGCTTAACTAAAAGGCTAGTACTTATGAATGACGTTCAGTCAGCATTTTCACACGATCAACTTGCCAATTAAAAATGGGCTTGGTACTGAGTTTAGAAGTCAACTTAGATACTCCTAGCTTGGGCAGAGAGTTGCTTTGAGGCAGGGTGAGGCCAAGTCTGATGTTGCAGGAGGTGTCACGCCTGCTTTGAGAGACGCCATGACTCGCTGGCATGGCCTCAGCCAGAGCACCCGCTGCAACCAGCCCTTCTCCTGGCCCTGCAGACACAGGGAAGAGCAACACTGGTACTTGGGAGTGTGACTTGCCCCCAGATGATGACTGCATCTTCGCCATCACTTCTTCTTTGTTTACTGGGGATGTTTTCACATCCCCTGTCTTACTTAATGCTGTGTATGATGGTTTCAGAAAAAAAAATATTTCCGTCATTGTTTTAAAATCTTTAAAGTAATTACTCGGGGCACAGCCTAATTACATGTTAGTTCCGCTGCAAGAGAAAAACTGTATGTGTCTTGTACTTGATGATTGTAGAGCTCATGAAAGAGCATTTATGGTGTTTTAAGTATATTAATTACATAGCTTTATATTAAGAGAGCACTACAAAGATGCTTTTCCTCTAGGTGACAGAATAAAACTGCTACTTGTCTTTGGAAAAGTACACCTGCAGTAGGTTTGGTTGTGCTGTTCTTTTTTTTGTTTTGATTTGAGAGGAAAATGCTTATCTTGGAGATCAAAAACATGAACTATCTGGAGAATTCTGGCGTGATGTACATATAAAATATACACTTCAGTATGGAAACAAACTGGATATTATTGTGCAACTAATCAGACATGCACATAACAATATTTAGTTTGTGTAAATAATTGTTAGAACTGTGAATACAAATTAGATGTTTGTCATTTACACATATTATGTCTGATATTTGACTTATGTGTTTACATATGAGATGTTGTGACATAGGTGTTTACCTTCTTAATTTCTCCACATAATAATGGAAATGAAAATTTCTGGATAATCATAAAGCAGAGGTTGATTATTTTAAACAATTGCAACAATTAATTTTGGTCTGTACTAATATCCTGAATTAGTCTGAATAATCATGAGGAAAATTATATTTCCCTATCACTGTCCAAATCAAACAGCAATACAAGTTCTCCCAGTGGCACCTGTGTAGATATCACTCGTCAAACACCTCCTACTGTTTGTGATAGCTCTTATCTTCTGTACAAGATGAAACTTGATTCGTTTATGTCTTCCCTTTTCAGAGCAACAAGCCTGAAAAGTCAGAAAATCACTGTGACTTACATTTTTCCACATGCTGCCCGTCAGTGTCATTCATGCTTCCAGTCATCTGTAAAAAGCTGATTTTCTAAAGGAAAAGGTTAAGCAGTGCTGTGAAGGAACTTCCCATTGGCAAGATTGTCTTACCGCCTTTTCTGTTTTGTGACGTGCCCCAGAACTTCTCAGTAAAATTTGATTGTTTATAGTGTTGTAGCATCTTTGGCATTATTGGTACTCCTGCAATACAAATAAACAATAATGTTAATGAGAGTCAAGTATCAGCAAAATTATTCTAATAAATATCCCAGCCAGTAATTTTAGTATTCTCATAAGATTTATTTTCTTCCCAAAGTTTATATCTTATTATTCTGACTCAAACTGTGGAAAAAGATGGCTGGATGGTTGGACCAGATGATCTCATAAGTCTTTTTCAACCTTGTGATTTTATGGTTCTATGGAAGTCCACACCACTGAGCTTTAAAGTACCTCTTTCTTTCGTAAGGGAAATGCTTACTTTTTTGTTTACATTTTCATTATGATTATCATTCTGCATATCACGTTTTCCTGTATTTGCTATACAAAAATAACATAAATAATCCATTGAAATAGAGTAACAAGTAATATTCAGTGTCAACTAAAGCAGATTAACTCATGTAGACAGAAACTAAAACGAAAAACTATGCACAAAACCTGCATACCAGGCTTCTCAGCTCTGATATTCTTATAATGGCTAAAGTAAAAATGAAGTCATATAGTTTTATCTTTGTTGATGATGAAATTCAGAATCTGAATTCTGCCTATTCATTATGTTGACCCTATTCCTTACAAGACTGCAGAAGGCAAATGCACCCCATCAAAAGCTGTTTTTTCAGTCAACATATCTTGGCAGGGGTCTCTAAATGAGCAGTGCTGTGCCTGCTGTCTGTCAACATAAACTCTTTACCAACCTTCCTCACACCACAGGATTTTAACATTAATCTGTGTTGGTTAACACAGAATCCCTTCCTTTTGTTAACAATTGTGACAATGTCTTTCTTCAGTCAGTAGTCAGTCACACTCTGAGAGACACATTCACTGACCACTGTCCATTTTCAGTTTTAAAACACCTCCATCTCATAAAAAGCTCTATCCTAGCTACAGATCCCTCCCTCACTCCGAGGGAGCACCTGTTGTATTCCTTTCATGTGTAACAACTGCGATTTTAAGGTCATACAAACTTTACTACTAATTTTTGTTTTTAAAATGTATTAGTAGGCCTGGAAATGTGCAGTAATGGAAGAAGAGTAGATCACAATTAATTTAAGGTAACACAGGGCAGCAGCATATATGTCTAGAAATGGCAAATTAACTTTTAACTCTTATAGTAAAACTATTGAATCATGTTTGAAGGAGTAAAAGATTGCCAGGGATTTAATAAGCACATAGTATCTACCTGACATTCAAAAAGCTGACACATTCAAGGAAATCTTTGTCCTTATTGTCTCCAGATTGAGTAAATGGCATTAAAATGGTCAGCCCAGAATAGACTGTCATAATATAAGGCTACAAAAGACCTTGACAGGGTCGATGAGTTCAGCTCCCTGTTGTTGTAAGCAAAAACGTCAGAGATGTCTTTTCCCCAAAGTTATCAAATTCCCATCTCCTAATAATTAGTTGTGTTGGTCGCTGTCCTTTAATTATAACCTAATTGACGTTGTAGAAAACTGATCCTTTCTTTGTTTACATTGCTTTAATTCATTGAAAAGTAGTACACCATTGGGTGGAACATCCATAGGTTCCTCTCTTTCATTTACTATAATAAACCTTGCCTATTACTGTAAAAAGATGTTGTTAGAGTATGTGTTACAAGATCAGAAGATTTCTCTTATAACTTGTAGAAACAGTGTACGATCATCAATCAGACTATTTTTGTATTAGGATACTGACGTACTGTAATGTATCTTTGTAAAAATATAAACAAAGAGACAAAAAAATAAATAAATTCAAAATACTAAGAAATTTCACAAATCACTGAAGACAGTTATGAGACAGCGTCAAAAATGTCTTTGACACCAGAAAAAAGCCAGTCTTATTTAACAGGAGACTTTCCAGAGACAGAGCATAATAGCCCTAGAAGAAGGATAACATTAGGGAAAAATAATATTTATGCTATATATGGTATATAAGCACTTTTTTTTTATATATATATTTAAGTAAAAATGTGATTTCTGACTTAGAGTAAACACGATTTTGAATTTAAGATATTAGAGATTGCTATAGGAAATAAATGTCAGTTCTGATTTCTATTAGACTGACTCGTAAGTGATAATATCCCAAAGATTTGACTGTCCTCCAGTAGCAGAGTTGTAGATTTCACTTATATCATTGAAAGAAAGGAGGAAGGAGCATAAAGCCTGGAGCTACAAGATATCTCAAGAATGGGACAGAGGCAAAGATTTCTCCCTTCTGGCTCCTATGATTTGGTGCTTTTTCGGATAGTTTTTTTAAACAGAAATTCAATAATCTGTATTGTCTTCCAAGCAATATCATTTTTCTTTGCATTTCTCTCTAACAATTTTCCTTACTCCATTTGAGATGAGGGGGGTATTTCCATCTCGGTATTATCTTTTAAATACTTGGCCACATTTACTTCCCATTCAAACTTCTGGGCAAATTTGGTTGCCTATTTCCATACTTTCCGAAGTCCTTTTCCTGAATTCCTTTCTCTCAGCATCTTTCTATGGTTCTCATTCCCACATTATGTTAAACATAGACTCCTTCAGTGCTAACAAGATTTACCCACTATTTGCATGTCTGGTTCCCTTCATTCCCCTGCTCTACTTGACTTAATCACCTGTGTCCTAATTGATTGCTTTGTCTCTTTCTTGCCACCTGTTGCTGGAAAGTTCTCTACTCTTTCCCACCAAACTTTGTACCAGTGAGAGAAGAAGGTCCATCTCTGCCTTTGGATAACCTTCTCTATCTTCCTTTCCCAAAAGTCATTAATACACCATAAACTGCTTTCACAGGTTTGCCTTGTAAGACTTTGAGAATAATGAAATATCCTTCTTGATTGAAAAAGAGACTTTGGTGAGGTACTAAAGTGCAGTTTCTTTGTAAAGTGAGGAGCCCTTTCCCACAGCATCTCACAAAGAGGTTGATACAGAGTTTTATCCTATTTATTGCCCTCTGGAGCAGTCATGAGTCTCTGACTAGCCAAGACAGACTTTGATGGTTCATTCTGGACAGTTTGAGGATCCATGCTGTCTTGTCCAATGACAGGTGAAGTGCCAGGAAAGGAATTGCTATTAGTAGCATAGCAAAGTGCTGGAAAGCCCAGTTAACCTCTCACATCATGTATTGCATTACTATTGAATGGATTTCTTCTCTGTTTGCTGCTATTTAGATTTAGTAACTGTTACTGAGGCAAATACTTCCCTCTTCCTCAAAGAAATCAAGGTGTAAAGTCTGCTTTCATTTATGCCAAAGTGTCATAAATTTCACTTTGATATCTGCTTGTTTTACTTGCTGGATTAGCATTTGCTTATGCAAACTTGCTCCATGTGAGCTCATAATAATGGGCTCTCTCCAACACAGGAAATCTAGTAGAATCACAGAATACCCTGAGGTGGAAGGGACCCATAAGGATTATTGCATCCAACTCCTGGATCCACACAGGATCATCTGAAAATCAAATAATAATATGACTAAAAGCATTGCCCAGATGCTTCTTCAATGCCAGCAACTCAGTGCTGTGACTATTTCCCTGGGGCAACTGTTCCAGAGCCCAACCACTTTCTGGTGAAGAACCCTTTCCTGATATCCAGCCTGACCCCCCCCAGTCACAGTTTCATGCCATTCCATCAGGTCCTATCACTATCAGCAGAGAACAAAGATCAATGCCTGTCCCTCTGCTGTTGGCTGCCATGAGATTTTCCCTCAAGTACCTCTGGGCTGAACAAACTAAAGGACCTCAGACCCTGCTCATGCATCTTCCCCTTTCAACCTTTCCCCATCTTTTTATCCCTCCTTTGGATACTTAAATAGTTTTATGACCCTTTTATACTATAGCATCCAAAACTGTATACAGTACTCGATGTGAGACCACACTGATGCAGCATAGAGCAGAATAATCAATTCCCTCGACTAGCTTGAGAGAAGCAGTGCTCTTTGATGCACCCTAGGATATTGTTGGCCTTCCTCACTGCCTGGGCACACTGGTGACTCATGTTCAACTTGCTGTTGACCTCAGATCAAGATCCTCAGATACCTTGCAGTAGGGCTTCATTCCAATGTCTCATCTCCCAGCCTGTATGTATAGTCAAGGTTACCCCTTTGCAGGTGCAGAATCTGGCGATATGTCCATATATTCTGCCCCTATTTCCATTCCACAGAGTTAAGAATAACAATTAGTTTTAAAATGCTATCAATTCAGAAGTCTGAGCAGTACAGCTTTCTACTTGGAACTGAAGATGTTTTTCACCTTCCAGACAAGTAAAGCAGATCCACCACAACCAAATAAATGCTTACTTATTTAGTATCTCATCAAAATATTTCAAATTTTGAATTTCCTATCATTAAATTGTCAAGTGAAACACATAACTGACTGTTGTGTTTCACGATTAAAACCCTGATCAATTTCAGAGTATATTTCAGTAGGATTTCAGGTAGTGTAATATTGTAAAAGGAGTCCATATGGAAAGTAACAATACTGACTATATTACAGGTCAGATTACTCAACATATAACTATCTGCCTTCCCATTTCTTATACCTCATGCATTTTCTTTCTGTCTTAAATGGGCAAGTTCATGGTTATAAGAATGTAATGACTTTTAAAAATATATTTTAGCATTTAACATAACTGATTGAAAGATATAATCTTGTAATATATTTTCATAGCAGAGTTAAAATCTCTTAAAGATTGTATATCATAATTTTTACATGGTAAACATACAAATGAATGCATATTTAAACTTGAAATACTTTTCTTACTGTTCTATGTTTTCTTTCCTTTTTAATACAGATAATGCTATATTAATTCATACTTTACTTATATTCTGGCACATTTACTGCAACATTTTTTGAGAATTAATCTTGAGAGACAAGCTTATAGTTTTGGTTAAGGACCCAAAAATTACAGATGAACCGTATAACTATGCTGAACCAGACTGAGATAACAAACAAAACAGAATAACAACTAAAAGCAGGGCAGGTAAGTAATAATTCTAACAAGCATTTCAACAGGCTGATTATTTGCTACCTGTGGACCTCCATATATTCTGTGACTTTATAGATTTTACTTCCATGAAATTGTCCAGTGTGTCCTTCAATCTGTGCAAATTTCCAGCAACAACGCTCTTACAATAGTGTTTAATCTTAACACATGCTGCATGAGAAAAGAAAAATCTCTTTTTGTTTGTTTTGAACCAACAACTTATAGATTCATCTGATGTCATTATTTCTACAATTGAAAGAGACAATGAACAACTGATCCCCATTCACACTTCCCATGCCACTCCCCATTTTTCATAGCTTTATCATATATCCCCTTAGTTGTCTGTTTGCCAGGCTGAAGTCTCCTCACCCGTGTAATTGGAAGTTGTTCATACCTTTGATCATCTTTATTGCTCTTCTACTTTAGTATCTACTAAAGCTCTTCCAGGACCAGGACTGCACAGAACACTCATGCTGCAGAGATCAAGAGGACCCTGATACTTAGAATAAATATTTCTCATATAAACTTGCTGTTTACATTTATTAAAACATTTATTTCTCTTGATTTCCTATTACAAGTCAGGATTTGAAATTCAAGATTGACTAATGAATACAGCTTTTATCATAGCAAATTAAAGTTTGTTTTTATGTGATACAGCTGCAGGCAAACACATGTTTGTAAGCTGAGTTTGCCTATGCTGAAACCAGACAGCATAGATCCAGTTCTACCTTTGAATGTTTAGATAATAATGCGTCACAGTAATATAGGCTGTCTAGAACAGTTCAACTCCACCATAGTAAAGGATTTATTATAAAATATATTAAAAAGAGGCATGTACACATGAGTCACCGGTGTGAAGAGAGCAGAGCAGCCAAACACAACAACAAGCAATGCAAGTGAGATGTGTCATCCTAAAGATGTCCATGCCCTGGTGGTAGCCCAGCTGGGACCACTTTTTCTATGATACAATCATGAGAAAGGCATACAGTAGAAGAGCATGCTCCAAAAAAAGGACATTTACCCTGCCCTTTTCACATAGTTTGGTGCAGTTTTCCAAAAAGTTATTTAGTGAAATTTCATCCTATACATGTGATGGGCTATTTATAAATGTAAGCAGGGAAAAAACAGGCCTGAATCATCCCTTTGTGTATGTAAGCAATGTGAGAAAATGACTCCATTTTTATTAAATTTAATATAGTTCTATTAGAATTACAATATTATTTTAAAATCAAATACTTCGTAAGATTTTTCCCTAGCATGATGCTTCAGTCAATGTAGTCAGCTCATTTGTGATTATAGCATCACATGACCTAAACAGCAGTACAGAGAAATTTCAACAGCTGGGCAAATCTTTCTTGAATAAAAGCTGCTTTTATTTTACAGAGATATTTTTACTTTAGAAATTACTGTGTTTCTGAGATTTCTTACTGGCTCTTTTGCAAAATTAAAGCAATGATGTGTGTTTTTTAATTCTCTCCTGTAAGTCATATTCTACTCTATGTAAGTTGCTGTTCTGTAACAAGCTTTAAAAATCATTCAGGGAGTCCAAAGTGAACACATATTTTAATGGGTATTCATTTATATGTCACTCTGAAAATGAAGGCACTGAAAAAAATATTGTCTATTTGACGTCATGACTGAGAATTTGAGTGATATAATGTAAAGATGATTGAAATTCATGTTTCCTATCATATGAATTTTTAGTTTGGAGTATTTGTCTTTTGTCAGACTGCAAAAGATGAAGTATTTCCTCAGCCTGTGTCTTTAGCAGGAAAGAAACTTGTGGCCCAGAATAACAAAAACTTCAAATTTCCTATCTTGGACTATTGAATTAACCAGACATTGTCATGAGACTACATCCTGTGCCTGATAAAGTTTTACCAAATTGGCACATTACTTCAAAAATAACTAGCGTCAGATAGCAAGTTTTCTCTGAATAAAATTTTTTTGAAAGACTCTTGAAATCACAGTGAAACACCAGGGTATGTAATCACTTAACAATTTTTAAGTGTGTAATGGAGGTTTATACATCTTCTGTGGAGCAGTTTCTTTCTTGTTGAACAGGTTTGAGCTGCCAATGCGTACTCCGCCCATGCATATATGAAAGGTTAGCAATGAAAAGAAATAAGCTAGGAATGAATTAGTAAGTATATGTCATACAAGTCCACTTTTCTCTGGGGGCACAGTCATGCAGCTTGCTCATCAGCAGTAGAAAATACTTTGCTTTAATCAGCAAAAAAACAAACAAACAAAAAAAAAAACACTACTAGATTTCCCTACGTGCTTTGAGGTCATTTGTTGTCCAGAGTTCAGTAGTCACATTATGCTCAAGTGTTTCTGGCTTTCCGAAATAAACATAAAATTGACTGAAAAGAGACAGAATTACATTTACTTCTCAACTCATGTACAAGTCTTTAGAAGAACTTAAAATAACACTACGCTAAAAGGAGCTGTTCAGTGTGTTGCAAGCAGATTTTGCAAGATATGGAAGTCATGCTGGAAAAGCGGGTGGTGAAACAGAACGTACTCAGAGGGTTGTTTCTGGGGAAAGAGCAGATAACAGTTGCCATCTGCATGTGACGCATGGTGTCGTCAAATAGAGAAGCCATGTATTCCAAAACCTGAGGCATCTCCATAAGGGGACAGGCTGAGAATGGGACCAAAAGTGTGAGTCTACTCAGCACATGTGACCTGGCGGGTTTGGACAGGCTGCAGATGAATCCTTCAGAACTGTAATATTCTTGTTAAGGAATTAATAAGTGATAATGAATGTATGGGAGTTACTATGTTGAAATCACATATCTTTTCCTTACAGACAGTTCATTGCAGAACCAAACAGGAAAGGACTAACCACAGTCCAGTTCTACCTAGCGAACAACTAGGCATCATGTCTTGAAGTTATGCAGCCGTGTACAGTGTGAAGACCGTGAAGATATTTACAATTGGATCTGTAGCACAGAAACATAGCAATACTGACAAGACATACTGATACGGTAAAAAGGTCTTTATGCTGTGGTGTTGCTCCACACGGTCTAATTATAATCATTCACTAACAGGAACACAAGTGATGCCAATATCCTGGCAGGAGAATAAGAGATGAGCTGAAGTGAGGAAATAAAAGCTTCTTTAAAAGCCCATAACCTGCAGTGTCGTCCCCAGATCCCCATTCTGTTCACAACCAAGATGACAGCAGTGGTACATCTACTGGAAGTAAAACTGAGTTGATTACACCACTGAACTGTCCCGCCTCATGAAACTGTCTTGTGAGAAACTTATTCTTTATCTAGAGTTAATGACTTAATGATGTCTTTTAGTTTTAAAATCAAAATATTTAACTGGATTGTACCTTTTTTTTTTTTCTCCAATTGTCACTGCAGTGACTGACAATCACCTGTCTTACCCTGCCATTATTTCCTTGAGAAGAAATCATTTCAGGTAACAGCAAAGATTCCTACAGCCAACAATCACAGCAATTTATTTGAAACCTTCTCGTTGATATAGCCTGTGTACAATCTGTGATAATGCTTTTAGTCAAATGAGGCTCCACACAGCCTCCCATTAAAAAGAAGCATTTGATGAGTGAAATTCATTTGTTCTTTCTTTACTTCATTATCTGTGTTGGCTAAACCATTAGGACTCCATAGGCACTGAGCCCTCCATTCGGCTTATTAATAATCTCTGTGAAAGAGACTAGCATGACCGTGAGACTTGACTGCCCCACTGAAGTCCAGTTTGGGTTTGGAAACAGATTTCAGTGGGGCTAAGAACAATTCCTAACAACAAGAACTAGAATAAAAACGTTCACATAACAAAAGTTGTGTAGAATGTGGTTTTCTTCATTTTTGGTCACTTCATTGGCAGCAGACCACATAGCCCTTAAGTTCAATGCCAAATCTTCCCACTGCACTTAGAGACAGAGTTTAAGATCTTACATGGGGATCCTGAAGAACCAGCACTAGAAATGGGAAGCAACCCGAACTGACTACTCAGCAGTAGTAAGGAGGGAAACTTAACAGTATATCCATGGCTGTGAAGAATATTAACAAGCCATCTATATGCTGTTTGAATCTCCTGTTCAAGGCAGGTACTTTTATCCTTCCTTTCTCATTACATCTAGGAAGATAGAGTTTAATCCAGATGTCTGTAGTACTCAGTCCATAGCACTTCCTCTATGAGATATATACATTTAAATTCATCTCCTGTCTTACTTCTACACCTCACATGAGAGTGCCCTAGGTATTAACCATCTGCCAAGGGAAGTTAAAAATGGCTCTATGACAACCTGCTGTTTTTCCCATGAAACTGGGAGCTGGGAGGGCCAACCTTGAATCCTTATTCCAAAGAACACAATATAAAATACATACAAATGTTTATTGGTAAGCTGAGATGACCCATTCCTCCTCCAAGTCTATGTTCTGTGTGCCAAGAAATCTCATATGGAGACCTCAAATAGGACATCACAGAGCTGACTAAGGATTTCTCAGGGCAGAATCTTGTCCTCTTAACTTGCTTTTCCATATCCAGACTAGCTTTCCTCCATCCCCTGGGAGTCTCAGTGACAAGGGTGCAAACAACTTTTCATCACGTATACTTGATACACTGTAGACTGAATACTTTAAAATTTTTGACCTGTACATGATTATTTATTTGTTGATTCAATAAATGATTTCCATTGTCCTGGACATATTGAGGCTATTTCACAGTTGCTGCTCCTTCAAAAACTGCTAGATAAACACAGATCTCAGCAGAGACACTTGGAGTGTAATCAGAACCATAGTAAAGAAAAACAGTTTGGGGAAAAGAAAGCAATAACAAGGCTGTGCTGTTTCTGCTGTTTGAGTTAGCACATTGGGCCCATTAACAAAGAGGAAAAATGAGAATGACAAGAAAAATCTGCTCCTGTTGTCATTCTGCTAGCTATCATGCAGATCAGCATGATACAGTTGTTCTATAAGATTTTAAATCTCTGAATCTTATGTTGCTTTCTGTTCTTACATGCTTGTAGGCCTGTCCCTAGACGAACAGTCTGCACTGATTACAGTTTGTGTATCAGCTGAGACACAGTCCTGGGCTTCTGAAATTACTGTCTAAACCCTAGGGATCTTCCTAGGGGAAGAAATTACCTCCAGTGTGTCTCCCCATATCTTCAGAAAGACTCAGGACTGACCTTAGCAATTCATACAACCAGGATGTATGGAAAGACATGCCTTTGCTAACCTTTCACTTTCCAATGCACAACATAATGAGCATCACAAGGAACACTGAAACTAGGAATCAACTCCAAAGGACCAGTTCCACTTGGGCCACGCCATATCAACTTTCTTTGTCTGTCTCTGCCTTATCTAGAATGGAGTCCAGTTTCATCTTCTCAACTTTGCATCTCAATGCAAAATACAAACGGAAGCAGATGTGTGTGGAGAAGGGAAGGGAGTGAAGAAGTCTGAGAAAAAAAACTGATGGATTGCTTATGGTGGATTTCGTTTTTGTTGGGTATGTTCTTGCAATGATTTCTATGAGCCTTGAAGAATAGAAATGAGCAAAGGTGATAATAAAATTCAATGGTACTTCTTTGTTCAGACAGAATGGTTATTAAATTCAGGGGAAGGAGAATATGGCAATGGTGTTAGGTTTTTTTGTTGTTTCGGTTTGTTGTTTTTTCTTGTTGGTTTTGTTGTTTTAAAGTATAGATACATATAGAAATTCTGTTTGAGAATTAATCAGAAGTGTTAGTCAAATTTCTTTTTGCTAGTCATATGAAATCTGGAATTCCTTATTAAAAATTTATTTACTCTGTTTTTATCACTGTTTTTATTTATCTAAGTCTGGAATCAGTGTGTGGGGCACTAATACTTCAGATAAGTGAAAGTACATCCTAGGTAAACTGGGATAACTTACATCTACAACCAGAAAAGGTTGTAAAGAAATAATTGGGAATTGTATGCATATACATAGCATCTCAAATGCCTCTGTCACTTGGTGTCTACCTGGGCTGTAGCCACATTCCTCTGTCATTACAATACCATCAGTAGAGAGACCCATCGGCACCTAAACCTCTGACGTGAGGACTGCCTGTAATGCCACTAAGCTTTAGTCATATCTGTGCCTCCTGACATTTTCCAAACAGGGAGTTTGGATCTGAGAATTGCTTTAGGCTTAGGCTAAACAGGAAGCCATCTAGGTCAGTAGGCTGCCAAGTAATCACAGTGCTGGTGGCAGCACCACTGCCAGCACCAGCTTTGCGTGGATGCCAAAGGAAGAGCATCAGCTTTTCCAGCAGCTTGTGTGGCTCAAGTGGCTGATCCCTGCCCTTTGCTTGGAGCATCTCATAATGCTGCTCCAGAAGATGATAGCTCAAAGGAGAGCAGTTGCCTGACTCTTCTCCGTAGGAGTCGTTAAGGTTTAGTGTCTGGATTTCTGGATCCTTTTCCAGGTTTTCTGCTGGTGAGAGAGATAATGCCAAAGTAAGGATCCCAAGAAATGTAATTATCACTGATGTATCAGAGAAATCAGTCTTTGTAGTGAAATAACAGATAGCAATCAAGAATCAGTGAGATTTTCTGACATTTATGGCTGATATCAGTTATGAGCAGAAGACCTCTAAGGGAATGGTAAGAAGAGATGCAGAATAAGGTATACGACTTACTCAATGGATGGAGAATATTGTAAGAAAGTGTTTTCACTCTGTGGTAGGATCTCTTATCTATACAGTCCTTTTTGTACTTAGGCAAACAAGATTCTGGTAATTTATACCACGGCATAGTAGAGATGGAGCAGATAGGAAAAATCGTAAAGATACACAGGAAAGCAAACTGTGCCTTGAGCATGCAACTGAGATGACAAACGAGCAGCTAAATGATTTCTGTGGCTTTCAAGCTTATTACCACATGGAGAGAACACTGAGGACAGTACTGAGATCAAAGGACTTTTGATTATTACCAGTGTAGAAGAAAATGTGTTCTCCATAGAATGAGGTTTGAAGGGAAGTAAGTTGGAAAGCAACCAAGCCTTGTGTTTGTAGAGCAAGGAACGCACTGCCAGAAATAATTTTTCTTCAGTTTTTTAATTTCTCACAGATTTTAATGGTACAAATTCAGATTACACATACTACAGAATGATTTAGCTGATATAATATGTAGTATACAGTATGTTTTCTACTTACAGTATTCTACATACAATAAGGTGTTAAATATATTTGTCCTAAACTCTCTTTTTCTTTTGTGAGCTAAACTGAAAAATCTCTAAGAAAAAAGCGTATGTGTGTAGGAATAGGGTAGAATAAATGAAAGTGTGGTTATTTTCAAAATTTAATTCAAAACTACTTTTTCTTCTTTTTTCTTTTTTGTTTCTGTCTTAAAAAAAAAAAAAATTGGTATCACCAGCAATTTGATTTTAAATCAAAGAACATTTGTATTTTTCTGTCACCTCTTCAATGAACAATAAATATTTCTGAGTGCATATATGTATATATATTAGAAGGACATATATTTTAAAAGTTGCTGGTTTTTTCAGTATTTTCTCAGCTGTGCATGAAACTTCATTCTCAGAAAGCTGCTACCTGTGCAAAGGTAGCAGAGGAAAATGTGATGATGAGGGGCCGTGCCCAACGGGTGATGCTTAATGGGGTTAAGTCCAACTGACGACCTGTTTCAAGTGGTGTCTCCCAGGGGTCGGTACTGGGGACTATCTTGTTTAATATCTTCATTGATGATCTAGACAAGGGGATTGAGTGTACCCTCAGTAAGTTTGCAGGTGACACCAAGTTGGGAGGTGGTGTAGATCTGCGTGAGGGTAGGGAGGTCCTTCAGAGGAATTTAGATAAGCTGGATCGCTGGGCTGGGGTGAATGGGATGAGGTTCAACAAGGCCAAGTGTTGGGTCCTGCACTTTGGCCGCAACAACCCCATGCAGCGTTATAGGCTTGGGGACAAGTGGCTGGATGACTGTGAAGAGGAAAGGGACCTGGGGGTGTTGGTTGATGTTCAGCTGAACATGAGCCAACAGTGTGCCCAGGTGGCCAAGAGGGCCAACGGCATCCTGGCTTGCATTAGAAATAGTGTGGCCAGCAGGAGCAGGGAAGTGATCATCCCCCTGTACTCAGCACTGGTGAGGCCACACCTTGAGTACTGTGTTCAGTTTTGTGCCCCTCACTACAGGAAAGACATTGAGGCCTTGGAGCGTGTCCAGAGAAGGACAACAAAACTGGTGAGGGGTCTGGAGCACAAGTCCTGTGAGAAGCGGCTGAGGGAGCTGGGGTTGTTTAGTCTGGAGAAGAGGAGGCTCAGGGGAGACCTCACTGTACTCTACAACTTCCTGAAGGGAGGTTGTGGTGAAGAGGGGTTTGGCCTCTTCTCCCAGGCAACAAACAGGACCCGGGGAAATGGCTGCAAGTTGTACCAGAAGAGGTTTAGGTTGGACATGAGGAAGAACTTTTTCTCTCAGAGAGTGGTCAGGCACTGGAATGGCAGCCAAAGGAGGTGTGGAATCGCCATCCCTGGCAGTGTTCAAGAGGCATCTGGACGAGGAGCTGTGAGATCTGGTTTAGTGCTTGTGGTAGCAGTGGTAATGTGAAGGCGGTTGGACTAGATGATCTTGTAAGTCGTTTCCAACCTTGTGATTCTATGATTCTATGATTCTATGATGATGATGATGCCCGTAAAAAAAAATCTCTGCAAAGAAAAAAGCAGAAAAACAAACTGAATTTTGATATTGATATCAATAAATAAGTTTATTAAATATTCTTTAATAAGCAATAAGCTTTTATTTGCTTCTTACATGGAGAGGTGGCAATGCCTTATACAGTAGGATGAATTGAAGAAATGTTTTTAAAAAAATCTCACTGAAATTGTTAAAATAAATACCTACAAATAGAAAAATAAAAATTGATATAAAATATTAAAACAAAATAAATAGTTGAGGTTTAAATATTAAAGATATTGGATCACTAAGTTGCAGATAACAGTCCAGATTGTAAATAGCTCAGTCCCCTTGGGCCAGGCTACTTGACAGGCAAAACCACATATGTACGTGAATGTGTATGTGAGAAAACAATGTGTCTGTACCAATGTTATTTTTATTTGGAGCACTAGCAAATAATCTCATTCCTTTGCTGTTAGTTATATCATGACAATTTTTACACCACATAGCAGATTTTTATGTTTTCTATTCAATTCATAGCTACTACAGAATCACAAAATCACAGAATGGCCTGGGTTGGAAAGGACCTCAAGGATCATGAATCTCCAACCCCCAGCCACATGCAGGGCCACCATCCTCCACATTTAATACTAGACCAGCTGCCCAGGGCCCCATCCAATCTTGATTTGAGCAGCTCTAGGGATGGGCCATCCACAACCTCTCTCGGCAACTACTTTCTTCATAAGACCATTTTGGAAATTTGTTGTAAGTTCATTGGTGCAATGTTTATTCCATCTGTTTCTCTGTGGAGAATTTTTTTTTTTAATACTTTTAATTATTTTTCTCATGTTCTCATGGTTAATAGCTACTGATAATATAGCATCATGCCCTCTAAAATGTTTTTTCTCATTTAATGCTTTTCAGCCTCACCACAGTTGTTTAAAAGTTTAATATTGTTAAATATTCCCAGACACTATATCTCTCTTTGAAACATAGAGAACAGTCCTCTAACTTCCTTGTGACAGCACATAAACCCTCAAAACAGTGCTTTCATACAACCAAGGTCAGACATCCTTAAGAGACAACCTTGCTCCTTCTGTTCTTTGCAGAGGCTGAGTTTCCTAGTGTTTTTATGCTCAAACTTAAAGATAAGTTCCGTTACCTCGCTCTAGAGCCCAGCTGTGCATGTTTATTGCAGTGTGATGCTGCGTCTATCACTGCAGCTGGAATAGGTGTAGGACCATTGGAAAACACAATCCTTTCCATCACATCAAGGTTGAGCATTCACTAAATGTTTTTTTCTTGTTGTTTTGGAAGAGTTTTGTTGTTGTTTCTAGTATAGTTAAGTTACACTTGAATTTAAATAGGCTTACGGGCAGATCACTGCAAAGTCATTAACTGATAGGTGTGTTTATAATAAATAATAAATATATACATAGGAGGAAAAGATAGGGGTAGAACAGCATATAAGCAAATGAAACAGTGTGCAAACACAGTGAGATACATACATACCACAGCTGGTTTTATTGGAAAACAAGCAAGCTGAGTGGTGATAAACATCAAGAAATTCTGCATTTTTCTCACTTGTATTCACATACTCCAAATGAATTGTCAGTATATCCATTTTGTTTGTTTCACTTCTATACTCAAGTAGAAAAAATAAAGAGGGCTACTTTTTGAACAAAGAAAGATTTTTTAAAATTGTGAAGTTAATGCATTGTTCATAAAAAGAGTGAAAGCAGTTTTAAAGACAGATATTTCTGGATCTTCATGTAGTCACAGTGATAACTGTGATATGGATTGATGGGCAACCATTATCCTCAATATGAGGTTAATTGCTGTTTTGTGTCTCTGTTCATATGTAGTACTCTTCTAATGAAAATTTCCTGAAACATCTTATGGTAAAGAAATATCTGTAGTCAGCTTTCCAGGGAGGGAAACCAAAGTACAGTTGTGAACTGACTTGTCCAAGAGTATGGGTTCTGCTGAAAGAGACAAGAAAAGGACTCAGGTCAGCTAATCTTAGTCTAGCCTTCAAGCCTCAGCTGATTTGTCTTATTCAGATATTGGTTCAAGCCAAATAATTTGGCTGATGAGTCACAGAAAAATAGAATGGCTTGAGCTGGAAAGGACTTGTTTCCACATCCCCTGCCATGAACAGGGTTGCCCCCCACTAGATCAGGCTGCCCAGGGCCCCATCTAACCTGACCTTTAACACTTCAAGGAATGGAGGCACAGCTTCTCTGGACACCACTCATGATCATCCTCCACCTGAACATAGAGCCACAGACCATAACTTTCTGGTTGCAACTACCCAAGCGATTCTTTATCCACTGGATATTCTAGTGTTTGACCTTATCTTCCCAATTTAGAGATTAGAATGTGGTATGGGACCATATCAAAGGCCTTGCAGAATTGAAGGTAGATAACATCAGTCACTCTTCCTTTGTCTAGTGATGCACTCACTCCATCACAGAAGACCACCAGATTGGTTGGACACAATCTGCTCTTGGTGAATCTGTGCTAGTTGTGATGGATTATTTCCTTATGGCAGTCATCACTGAAACTTATTTTGTGGAGAGTGCTACAGAAAGAAGTCCTCCTGAGAATTTGACAGGGAGGTGGAGCATTAGTTGGATCACCCAGGAAAGCATTTTAAATGCCAGCATCAAGGAAACCGTGCTATGATTATAGCCAACATCCCCTTCCTGAAGTTATTCTCCACTCACATTCTGCAGTGCTATTCCATCAAGAAACTCCACCCCTGCCCTTAGGTTTTCTGTTCAGGAATAATTGGGCATACAGCTTATGTGGTTTAGTTGCAATTCACATGCCAGAGTTGCTATACTAAAGAGCAAGAATGGTGGTACTCTGCCAGTTGCATTATGCCAAAATAGAGTCATTAATGCTGGGGCAGCTGCCTTGGACCTGCCTTGTTCAGCAATGGTCAAGATGCTTGAAGGAAACTCCCACACTTTCCACCCGGAGCTGATCCTTTAACTCTCTCATGCATATGTTCAAGGCTCTGTGGCTATGGTGCAGTGTGTGGGAAAGGAGAAAAGACTAACAGTGCTTATATCCCTCCTGGGCCTTGGAGTCACCTCCAGCAAGGCTGTCAAATGTAAAGGGAAAACGTGACATGCAGAGTTCCACTTCAAGGCACAAGAGAACATGGTAAGCTTGCCTACACTCTTACCAAGGAGGGTAACAAAAAACTTGTTGGTTGTTTTTTTATTCCTCCCACTTTCCAACTCTTCTCCATTCAGGAGAAGGGCTACAAAAATTGTGTGGAGTTGCAATCTCAGTCCTAAAATTTAGTGTTTTCATGTATCTTTAGTTAGTAGACAAAGAAAGAGATCTTTAGAATTATTTTACACATATTCCAGACACTTACAAAAAGCCTATTTTCACATATTTTTCAATATGAATCTGCTTGAGATGCAATCGTATGTTCAACCAGTAAACTTATAAATGTGCCTAAATAATGTAACGTGTAGAACATTTAAGGAAAGTCTGTACTGTGCAATACAGCAAAAATCCCTGGACTAGCAGTGTTAACTGCAGCAGTGGCATATTGTGTTCAGATTAATTTGTTGAAAAGTACATCTGCTGTTTTAAAACCTTACTTAGTCCTTCTTCATGGTGGTATTACATGTCTGTGAACATATATTAATGCTGCATGGCATCATACAGATATGCTCTTAAGTCTTTTGTGGGGGGCTTTTTATTATTAGAAATAAATATAAATAATACAATATATTTGTGCTAAACAGACTGTGGAATATTCTGATAAATAAAGCAAAATATTTATTCATTTCTTTCAGGATTGGTTCATGATTCTGTAGTCCGGGTGCAGAATATTTTAAATAAATAGCATCAGCAATTATTTCTGATGGCAGATGAGGATATTTCAGGTGTCAAACTTTCACCACGTAAGTAGAATGTTGAGAAGCAAGAACTTAGACTTTTGAAGGAAGAACTGTGTTATTATTTGTGAGACAAAGAAGTAATGATAGAAGTGTAGAAGACATTTTTTGATGTGTTTCACTGAATGTCAAATTGGTACTTGTTTTAATTTCTAATTCTTTTCTATATCTGTCAAGGACAATAAATTTATTCAAAGGTTGCAAAGGTTGTTGATGGTTTTTTTGGTTTTCTTTTTGGTTGGTTGGTTTTTTTGTGTGTGCTTTTTTTTTTTTTCAACACAAACTTCTTATTTATTTGAAACAATAAATTTCTCCTGTCCTCCCTCTTCATTGCAACTTT
>JAPSGF010000019.1:8805079-8861164 GCA_035772895.1 Perdix hodgsoniae | reverse complement strand
TGTTTCTATTAATGTTGGACCCCTGTGCAAAGGAAGAAGAAATGAGATAAAAATCAACACAATGATTGGGCTAGAACAGAAGAGAGTAAGCAGGGACTTCTGGGTGACATTGTAGCTCAGATGCACATCCACACCACATGTGCCCAAAATGGTACAGTGAACAGCTGGGACAGTCATATGTTGACTTCTGCCTTTCAGCTACGCAGGCTTCATTATGTCTGTGGCATTCAACCACACAGCAGTTTTAGAAAGTGGATATATGTGAATAGTTTTCCAAGCATTTGCAGTGGTACTTTCGTATTTAAAATACGCAGAAAGAATGACAGATTGTATTTGCTGTGTACTTTGAAAGAGTAGATGATTCATCCTTCCTAACATCCATGTGAAACATACAGTACTAAATAGACTCCACAGCAGGATGAAGTCGTTTTTTTGATATTAAAAAAAATAACTAGTTTAATGATAAGTCCTGGGAAACATGCTATAGGTGATCCACCTTGAGCCTTGTTGGACAAGGCAGTCTCCTGAAGTCCTTTTCATTCCACCTTAACCATTCTGTATTTTTGTGACTAGAAAAGGGTTCTGCTTTTAATGTATTTATCATTTTGGTATCATTTTTGCTTTCCCTCTTCTTTTTCATTCATGCTTTTAATAGCTTGCTAATTAATAAATTGAAGTTATTTATAAAATTCAAACAATTATTTGATATCTTCCCCATAGTTGACAATAGTTATCCAAATGAAATACCTATAGAAGTACATGCTAGTTAAGGTATGATTAATAATGCCCATTACAGAAATTTCACTGGCACTGACTATTTTATTTTTATATTCTGATAGTATTGGGCCTGCAATAGTAGGAACACTTTAATAGTCACCTTGTCCTCGCCATATGAGCTTTGCTGTTCTCACGAGATATTAAATTTGAGGTGGAGTCCATCATGTAATGTCAGTGGGTTTTGACTGTGACCCACAAATATGAAGACAGAATCCATAAGATGTATAAATAACTGTTATGTTTATCTTCTAGTTAAGTGGGAATAATAAATGTATGTGTGAATACATTATTCTTTTCCTCTGTTGAAATACGACCTTTGATCTTTGGTAACTACTCCCACGTGCACACCACAGTGCAAACATGTCACAGAGGATGGTGTCAAGTTTCTCCCTCCTACTTCTTTGATGTCTATAAAGCCTTGTATTTGCCTGCACAAATATTTTTGACGTGTTTCATGCATTTGTTTTGGCATGCATTTTGCATTTTCTGATAGTAATTTGGCTCCTTATCCTTACGTTCTAAGAGACTTTATCCAGAACTTGTCTAGGGTATCTCCACTACAAAAAAAAAAAAAAAAAGGATTTTCTGCTGCTCATGCCTTTCACAGGAGGGATTGCAGACTATATCTTATGTATCACTGAGTAGGTATACAGCAGAAAATGGGAAAGGTTCAAATATAGCAGGCCAACAAGTATAACAGTATAACAGCAGGGGAAAAATGGGGTAGTTCTTTCCTGAAGTAACACAGAAAAAAAAGAAAAAGAAAAAAAAAAAAGGCAGGGAATCTTGGCTCTAGCCATGGAACTATATTGTCCTACAAATGTTAATCTGTTGCAATAGAGCTGACAGATAGTAAACGATGGCACCTGAACATACAAGAAAGTAATCCAGTGTCCTCTAGACAGAGTACTACACCTAAAATTATTTAGTCCTGTACAGGGTTAACTACTCTAAGTAGGTAATCTCCAAACTTCTTACATCAGGTTGCCATGCACGGTCCTGTGGTGTCCACTAGGTTCCACAGCACCTGCTTGTATGAGCAGTCCTCAGTGCCTTATTGTGGTCACCTGCTTGGTCCAGATTCCTGCCATTAGATTTATGGACAACCACACCAGATGCCCAGCCTTACCAGATTAAGTTACAATATTTGTTTTATCTCTCAGCTTCAATCTCAAGGCTTTTAAATTGTGTGACTCTTGTTTCCAAGGGCAAACTTGATTTGGGACAAACAGGTATACTTTAGATAAGCATTCAAAAACTCATCAAGTTTTATCAAGACTAAGATATTTATGCATATCTAGAGAAACTGTGCTGACAGCTGCATGTGCTTTTGTGCCTTACCCGATGGCTGAGAAGTCACACTTAGGTCCTAGATCTAATGTAGAAGATGTAAAAACATGTAGAACATGTAAAAACTAGAAGATGTAAGAACATTTTCCTCTCTCTCTGTTTCCCAAGACGAAGGTCCCAGCCTCATTCCTGCAGAGGATATTATGCTCTCTCACACACAGTTACCAGTGAGATGCCATCATCACAATCATTGTCTGTTTGCTCCCTTTACAGTGAAACTCCAGCACCAGTCTTGTCAAAAATCTCCCCCAGATAAATGCACTGAATAGTTTCATTCCCTTTGAAAGGGTTCAAACTAGAAAAAAGTATGCATCCCACTCAGAAGCCAAATCACTAAAGTCATCCTTCCTTGGCTTCTGACAGATAAAAGCATTGGTACAAGGTAAAGAAAAACGTAATTCCCCTGAGGAAAAGTATAGACAAAGGAGCCACACATGAGCCAGTACTCATGTTGCTTAATGTGACTTTAGAAAGCAATTAAACAGGCAGAACACTCAAGTATGAAAAGAATAGGATCTTTTTTTCTTTTAAATGTCAAATATATAGAATGCAGAAGACATTTTCATTTTAATGTAATGAACTTTTCTGGAGGTGCTGTGTTGGAAGAACTGATTTATTCTAGTTCCAGTGGAAAAAAAAAAAAAAAAGCATTATGTCAGTTTTACTTAGAAAGACACTCCCTAATTTATCATACCACAACCAAATTAAGCTTGAGAACTACTAATCAGTAGATGTCTATTATACAGCAAAGCATTAGCCTTAGCATGCACAATGCCTTCGGCATTCAACAGGGCATATACTGGAAATAAGAATTCTTTTGTCACTTGGCCAGGGAAGCAATTATCTTCATAGTTCATGGTTTGTATAATCATCGGTTAAAATAAGGCGTGTCATCTACAGAAGCTCATGAAAACATTAACTTTCTGGTTCTTATTTGCCAGCCATAACTTCTTAAATACTTGCAAAGTTCCTGAAAACACTGACTGTATATTCTTACTGCCCACAGTTTCACTTTCTGCAGCGCTTCCTTTTCTTCCTCTCCCCTCTGAAATGCACAGTATTAAAAGAGAATTGGAAATCTCAAGTCACAGTTGAATACTTTAGTCTACAAAATCTCTCACATTCTGATCTTCTGTTTCTAATTTCATGTATGCACAGGTGAACTACAGATCTTCTCAGAGAATCACAGAATCATAGAATCACCAAGCTTGGAAAAGACCTCCAAGATACCTAGTCCAATTCTTCATCTACTGATATTTTCCCACTAAACCATGTCCCTTAGTACCACATTTGTACATTTCTTGAACACTTCCACTGATGGTGACTCAACCACCTCCCTGGGCAGGTCATTCCAGCACCTGACCCCTCTTTTGGATAAATTTTTCCTAATATCCAACCTCGCATTTACACTTGAGATCAACTCCTTGCTGAAATTTCCATACTAGTTTGGCAGACATTTCAGGTCTCTGAGCCAGGCATGACTGGTGTGCTCCAGCTCACATTAGGGTACTCTCAGGAGGCACTGCGTCCCTAAAGGAGTTCTCTGCAGTCTCCTCGTCATCCTTATTTCCAAAAGGAAACAGTACACAGTAACAAGTAGCAAATTCTGTCATCTTCTTATGTTGTTTTATATGCAGTTTATTTAGAGCTATTTACACTAAATAATGCATAGGCTATTATAAACACTACTTATTTAGCATTTACTTAAACCCCACCCATTAGAATGAAGTTACTAGGCATGTAGGTTATGATAGTCCACATGGACTAGAGCCCAAAGTCAAGAAACATATTAAACTTCTGTACTTAACATGTGCTACTTAATCCAGTATTTTGCCATTAGATAATTGCAAAAAAATATATATCACTAATGGTATGATCCAAAGTGACAGAGACTTCTTTTATACATTTTTTTCAGTGACTTGAACAGAAAAAGGCTAATAATTAATATAAAATGGCCAATATACTGTGATTACTTTTCAGACAACCATCTATGCCAAGTTTTCACTTCACTTTGCATTTTAGCTAATGAAGATTGCAGGTGGTCATCAAAATCTATATTAACAGTCCAGTTGCTAGGAAACATTCCTCTAATTCCTCTGATTAAAACCATCTTAGGCATCACATCACTAACAAGTCTTACTTCATGCAGGAGATCAAAATACTTAAAATCAAGTAAACAAAATCACAGTCATGTATTTGAAGTATTTGAAGCTATCATTCATTTCAGATACCATTATCTCTCTACCTATGCCAAGACCGTTTTTGGTTGCATTAATCTGTTGTCTGATGGCTCAAGCCAGTCTCATGAACCTGGTGCTAACATCCCAGCTAACTCCCACTTCCTTCTATAAGCTACAGTCACTTTAAAATCTTGTTTTGAAAAAAAAACATGAAGAATTCTTTTGAACTTTTTCTTTTATGTGGGACTTAAAGAAAACTGTATTTTTGCCAACAACCCAGTCATAACTTACTGAAGACAGGATGTATATTAATAAATACGTAAAAAGTTATTTAGGATATTGCAACTTGAATTCTTTTACTTTATATTGTTGAACTGAAAAAGAACATTAGTCTTCTCAAAAAGTATAGAAAGTGCCAATCAAAGTAATGTGATTTTTTTTTTTCTTAATTACACTGCATATAGATCTCCAGCATTGGAAATCAAGGGAAAGGAAAAAAAGAAAAAGAAAGATCACAAAGAGCACAAACTGAACTGAAAAGGGGAAAAATCACACCTGGAATCAGAATCGCCTTAAAAAGCACCACTTATTTTATTTCAGCATTATTTTTACAGTGTTAAGAACGTCATGCTAAGTTTTCTCATTGGTATCAAAAGTATTAAATTGGCATACCAGTACAAATTCTGTCTTCCCAAAAGAATTCTCTGAAGCCACAAAACTCAGAAGCAGTTTCTGTTTTCTTATTCATGAGTGCCGTAACCACCTAATAAAGTTAAGTGGCTAAAATGTTGTTTTACTGAGGGAAAGAGGATACTTGCCTGCCTATCCTGAAGAGAAAGCCAATCTTTGGTGGCCTGTGGCCATACCAAAGCATCATGTCCAATGACCCAGTCAATCTGTCTCTCTGAAGGGATAGACCTTAATAACTGGATGCAGTATTTTATGGCAGGTGTAGTTAGTGGACTAGACATAGCATTAAAAGCCTAGCATTCCTGATCCCAGTAAGAATTTACATAATCATTCACATATATTTCTCTTTCCTCTAATAAAATATCCTTATCATGGAACAGAAACCATTTCACCTTCCTTATTTTATTGGTTTGTTGATGTTTGTAATATTATTTGAGGGTGAGAAGTTCCTCAGATGCCTTCTTGTGTGAAATTCCTACTCATTCCTGAGTCAGATGGAAACTGTATTGTCTTTGAAGAGAATTTGCACCAAGAATCTCATCTTTTACTGTTAAATTCAAATATTCATTTAAATTAACTGGTTAGCTCTCTTGGCACTTGAAAACTTTGTATGTGACAGGTGCTGGTACTTTCCAAGACTTGTCATTACTGTGACTAGGAACTGATCCAGACATTACTAACAGGTAGATATGGAAACACTACAGAAGATAATAGAAGCAGCATTTCAAATGAGAACAGAGGCAGTAGAACCAATATCCCCACAAACTCTACTGCTAGGAAAAAAATAATGTATTTAAATATGTTATTGGAAACCACTTTAATAAATTGGCAGCTATTAGTGACAAAAAAAAAAGAAAAGTGTTTTCCGTATAGTTCTTAAACAATTGAATGAGGGTCCTGAATGGTTCAGTTGAGCAATTAGGGGAACAAAAAAACAAACAAACAAAACAAAACAAAACAAAAAAAAAACAGAAGAAAGCACTGAACTGATTCAGAGCACTGTAACGAGAAACAAGATTATCTCTGTAGTTTAGGTTTAAGTTGCTGTCTATGACAGTTTCTGTCTCAAAGTTCTATTGTTTTTCTTTGCTAATCCTCACGTAGCTAGAACAAGAATAGATGATTGAGATAAATCCTTTGCTTGATCACAGCAGATGACTCATAAGCAAATAAATGTATCTACTCTCTTTTAAAAAAGGTTCCTAAAAGACATACATACTTTTTTTAAGCTATGATGAGAATTGCTGTATTTCTAAAGGATTTATCTTCTTTTATGATATGTGTAATGTTTCATGCATTTTGGTTGTGTTCAGAGTAGATGTTTTTAGTAGGTTCGCTCTTCATGAAGCTAAAAAGTTTCAGCAGTGTTTACATTATCGTGCTTCTTGTCTGTTCACTGCAGTTGGCTTAAAATGAAGCTCAGTGTGATCTCAAGATCTTGGATATTCCTGTCTCCTTTCTGTGAGAGAAAATTGCATTCACATGTAACTGCAGTTGGTCAAACATCTCATAAAACCAGTGAAATTGTTTTGAGTGCTGTAGCATGTCCATGAAATAGCTGAGCTTAGGTTGTATCTTCTCTAAAACGTCCACAAGCCAAAAGATAAACCTGCTAGACAACTTTCTAAGGTGGGGACATTTTGTGAATAATTAGCCCTCAGCAATGAAACTCTGGAGACACACCTGGGCTGAGTCTTTGATCTGTCTTTATACAGCTAGAACCGCATTATGGAGTTTATGCTTTATCCTGATGTTGCAGGTGATAAAATCTATACTCTTGCATGCACTCTGCAACAAGTATATATATATTTGTGTGTGTATGTATGTATGTGTATCATACATATATGTTTTATATATATATGGATACAGTAGATGCTGTAATATTTCTTCATTGCTCATTCCGGTGCGGTTTAATCACTTTTATGGTTTGTTATTTTTTCTTTCTTTCACATAAAAGATGAAACTCAGTGACACATTCTTTTTTGATAGCATCAGTTTTAAGAACAATATGTACAATAATCAGTGTGCTGACAAGGCAGGATCTGCACCTGACCTATATAGCAGCTACACTTTTCAAAGATTGTACAATGAAATAAATTATTCACTTATACCAAATATGTTTAATTTTTAGACATCATACCCTTGTTTTAAATAGGTTTTATTAAATAAGAGGAAGAGACAGATAGTCTCATATAACTGACAAAGCTGTGCGTGGTCTTTTCTGGACATTCACACAAGAAGTGTGAGCTGAATGATAATCAGTTTCTCCTCTCTTTTAATCCTTGATGCATTTCCAGCTCTATCTGTAGCCTTGGGCAAATCCCCTGACTTCCCTGTCTATCTTATACATGCAACAAGATTTAAAATAATATAGAATTAATTGGTTATTTGTTTCCCATTTTGAGGATTATTAGCATGATTCTTGTTTTGTTTATACTTGCAATCTCCCAGTCGAATAAATCTGTGGCTGTGCTATTAAGAGAAATTCAAACCCAGCTTCTACCCTCATACTTAACACTGCAATAGATCTCTTCTATCATTAAGTTACAAATGCACATTGTAAAAGCCAGTGTTGTTATTAAATTAAAAATAAATTTTTAAAAAGGGAACAGAATATATTTCTTCTTTCCTCTCATGTAGTGATAATTACTTCTGCTATTAGGAAAAAAAAAAATGTTAACTATGTATTCAAACTATAAGGTGATTAGAAATGTTATTAGAAATTGTTTTCTTACCTACTAAACTCCAATTCACTAGATCACTCAGCTAATAAAATAAGCCTATTTCTGTGGAAACATACTGTTGTAAATACTAAATTTTTGCAATTTGTAGTTCTTCAGACACTGCAATGTGTGCCCATATGGTTGGGGTCTTGACCCTGCTTCAGTCACACTCCTTGCATGAATATTCAAGTTACTGAGAAGTAGCCATTTGAGGTCACGGCAGATAAATTATCAGCAAGTATTTGTGAGTTTTATTTTTTTCATCTATTTTTGAATGTTGAAGTAATCAGGCTAACTTGCACACCCAAGGAGAAATTCAAGATGAGGAAACTTTAATTTTGTTTTCAGAATTGCCATATCCAAAGAGTAGAGTGTTTTATGAACTTTGACTTTCTTTGGAAATTAAGTTACTCTAAAAATAAAAAATAATAAATGCCACTTGTCTTCTTTATTACTCAGGTGTTTAAGCAAAATAAATGTTCTATACAGAAGGTTCAAACAACATTTTGTAATGACCATATTATAATGTATCTGATCAAAATACAAAACGTTTTTCCTTACAGACATGAAGTGACACATATTTCTATCCCCAGATATAAAGCACAAACTTTCAAATATTTCTCTTCAGTCAAGTTTTTATGAGGCTGTGAGGATGATGTGTGGTTTATTCTCTAACATCAGCTCCAAGGAGTTCAATGTTAGGCCTGAGCTAGATGTCTAAAAATGGATCAAAGAATTTAACACATTACATTTCTTTCTTTGTTTGAGCAGATTTGTCCTCTTTTATCTCCACACTTCTAAGGACAAAAAATGATCCTCTGGTCCCTTGTGTACCAGGAGGCTCTGAACAGAATACCTTCCTTATTTTCAGGCTGTAGAACATTGTGAATCCTGCTTGTACTCTCTGCTCTGCAGTGATGACTCTGCCATGTGACATCTCAGTTGTGGGCCCTGCCCTGGGGGGAAGAAGGGCCACTCCAGGATGTTCCAGGGGCAGGGTATCCCCTGGCTCCCTCTGGAGAAACATTGAACAGGAGGAGCCCATCTGTCTTCACAGCTCCAGCATGATGTTTGCACTCTGCCATCACCTGGGCTTGTTTTGGGGCTTGGAATGATATCTAATCCTTCAGCTACATACAATGAATCTTGTATCTGAGCAAGGTTTCAGTCAAAACCTCAAATAGAGTTAGTAACGCTGTGTTTACAGTACTGTGGTTTCAACTACAGGCAGAAAAAAACAAACACTTAATGGGCAATAACTTTTTTAAGAGACTTGGAAAGTAGAGGAATGTGGTTTTGTTTGACTATATACTGGCTCTCATGCTGAGATACCAAGTAATGTGTTCATTGAGAGGTTTCTTTTTAAGGCCTATGCAAAATATTTTCTCTGAGCTGTAAAGCACTTCAGTTAGCATTTTAGAGCAGGATTCATGTGTTCAAGCAGTCTAAAAATTTTGCTAACAGGGCTGGTCACAGCAGAAGTCCAGGAAGCTAGGATGCTCTCCATTTGCTCAATAACCTCACACTACACAAGCCTTTTTTTTTTTTAAGTCTCCTATTCATCCTGTGGACATGCTGTGATTCCCCATATGTCTCCTTTTTAAAAGCTGCAACTCTACCATCAGCATCTCACTTGCATGCTCAAGAATCACAATTATTTTTCTTATTTGCCCCGTACTACTAAACCTCTAGCCTATATGGCTACTAGTTAGTACAGCACACACTCCAGAGAGAGGCCTGAACAAAAAACACAGTTCACACATGGGTTCAGGCTGGAGAATGATGGTTCCTTTAAGCAAAAAAAAAAAACGATTGTAGGGAAAGATGAGAAACCTTCATTCACAGTTGGAGCAGAGCAAGATAGCAGAGCACACAAGGATTTTTTCCTCTTCAATTTCTCACAGAGTCAGCAAGGTTGGGCCACCATTTGGCCATCATAATGTATGCTTGAGTGCATTGCATTAAACCAACATCAGTTTTGGTATAAGCTAACATGCTGGGAGGTGAATTGCTGCACCTGAGGAACTGGTTCACTATCACAATGGTGAGCAGCCACAGGCTGTGGGATGGGGCTGGGCTCCTGAGCGATAACTTTCTAAAATGTCTCCACATTTATTTTAGCGTGAGGTATTTATGCTTCTACAACTGGCTAAACTAGCTAGCACAACAGGACTGAGAAAATTCAGGATTTCAGTATAAATTTTACTTTTCATTCTACATAAAATCACAGAATGCCCTGAGCTGGAAGGGACCCACAGGGAAGGGAAGCTGTTGCTTTGCTCTAGCTGGTTTGCCTGTCTGCAGGATTCCCCGTTGAGATATGGTTGCACACAGTGTGCTGTGGTTAACTAGGCCACGCTTCACAGCCTTGCTTTGCGTCCTCTGCCTCTCTTTGTGCTGTGGTCACACCACAAAAGCACGCAGAGATGATCTCCAGGCCATGCTGCAGGCTGCAGATGAAGGCTTCTCAGTGTTCACAGGAGGCTCAGATGTCAGCCCGGTGTTTTTGAAAATAGACCAGGCATGCCAGGGGTGAAATATTTTAAGATCGTGCCTTGTTTCCTTATGTGGTTGTAACCTCCAGGCAGTAAATACAGTATGCTCTTCTCCCAGGTTGCTTGAAATAAGAAATATTTTTTGTTTGGTTTGTTTGAAAACATGCATGCCTATGTACAACACAAATGCAACATATATGCAACATACATGTATATAGACATGAAAACCACTATTCCTGCAATTGGAAGAATTCCCACATTGCCAATCAAATGTCCATTGAAATATATATATATATATATATGTATTTATTACTACTGAGTATGAGTCATTTATTCCAGCAATATTTCTAAATCATTTTGATACTAAAGAGGAATTATTTTTTCCAGAAGTATTTCTATGTAATCAGACATAGAACAGTTACCATTTTATCTCATTTTATTGGGTCATTTAGGACTGATAATGCAAGCAGAATATTTGGGAGCACCTCACCCCCCTGGGTGTGAGGTGTATTCCATCCCTGTGCTTTCAGCAGGGAGGCTTACAAGTTCCCAGCCAGTCTGCAGGAGCACTGGGCTTGCTCCAGGCTAGCAGGACACTGTACGAGGGGTGCATTATGCCTGCACACAGGCCTATGAGGACTACAGTGAATTGGACAGACCTAGTGAAAAACAAGATTCAGCAAAATGCACTGGCATGTCCCTTCCCTCATCAGCTTTGGCAAAATGATGCTAGCTTCAGCAAAAAAAAAGGAAATTCGGAGGAATAAAATGCAAGGAATTAACTGCTAAAGGAATGAGTCATATAGATAAAATAGTCGTCTATTTTCAACATATGAATAGTCAGTGCTCCTATAAATGCAAAATTGACCTTTTATGGTAATTTGAATTGTGTGTGGAAACCATGAGTGTCTTATTTTCCTTGATAAATCTAAAATTCACCAAATTGTCTGGGCATTTGTTCTTTGAAAGCAAATGGAACATGGCTTCAATTTACTGTCAATAAATACACCTGACAAAAAAAACTGCATTTTTCTCTCCCCTGATACATAGGAAATGAATGTAAAAACAAGTTCACAATTGCAGTCCTTTGTGTACCTTTTTCACAGCTATGGTTCTATGATTCTATTCATTGCTTTGTACAATGCAATACACTACAGTTAACACCAGTATTTGATCATTTGGAATAGATTGTCTTTTGACTTACAGTACCATTTCAAGCCCTGTTCTTGTTGCATGAGACTACACTTGCTTCAGAAAATATGTTTAACACTTGCCTCCTGCCATTGAAAAGATTGTATTGAAAAGATAAACCTGTTTGTAAAAATTTGGTTTTAGTGTTTATCTGTTTAACAGCCAACATTATCTCAGTCCTTATCTAATGTTTGCTTATTTTTGTCAGCCTTTAACAAAGGCTGTATTATAATAACAAGTATTCTTGATTTTAGGAGATTAGAAACTGTCAAAATATACTACAAAAATTATATAATTATTAGCAAAGATGATCTTTTATTTTCTAAGATGTTGCTCTCACAAAAGAGTTAATTATAACTAAGACTTCAGCAACACAATATACATAAGAAATATGAGCTATTTTTTTCTCTAGCATAGTAAATCAGCTCAATACATAATAAATGATTTTGAGCCAAGAAGGAGCATTATCACTCACACTTACTTCATAAACATGATCATGTTATATGTCACTGGCCACATTAGTCATTTAGACAGGAAATGCTTTGAAAAATAAAAAGGAAGATGTCTCCAGAACAGTTTAAATCCATTCACAGTCCTTCAAAATATTTTGCTTTACAGCAGAGTGCTGCAGCCCTTACTCAGTCAAAATGGTCTTCACAATTAAAAACTCTTGCTTCTACAGTCATTTGTCCCTGTCGAAAGTGTGCAGAAAATAATTACAGTCATAAAGACATAAATGCATAATTGCTACTTCTTGCTTTATAAATAACTGTAAAAGGAAAGAGACTAATGAAGTAGAGTGACTACATAGTAGAAAGCAACTTCTGTGAGCAACTATATATGCAGTAGGCCTCATGTACTTATCAATTACAACTTTTTACATATGCATAACACCACTGATTTTTTTAAAGCAGCTCGAGATAAATTGATATTAAATGAATTGAGAAATCGCTATTCTTCAAAAATTTTAATATGCATGATGAAATACATTGACTTGTGTAACAATTAAGTAGAGAACAACTTGTCATGACCATTTTCTGGTATTTTCTTGGACTGCTTTATTTACTTGAAGCTAAGCAACAGGTAGTATCTTGTTCTGTATTTAGAGTCTGTACGCTTCTCTATATCTTCACTATCTACCATATCATCAACATACAAAACCACAACAAAACAGATGAAAAAAGTTTGCCCTTCTCACTGTTTATGTTTTTCTAATGTGTTTATCACTTTCCTGATTACTATTCCCTCAAAGATGATACAAACCCAGCTCAGATTTGAAACACTCGCTTGTCCTTTATGCAGTAAAATTAAAACTAGGAATGATTTAGCAAAGTAAATCTACCTCCAACCAGTTTTACTCATTCTTATTTATCTCCCTTTTTGCAGAAAGCCAAATGAAAGTAATAACTCTGTAATGAACATTAAACAGCAAATGTATTCCATCTTCAGAAAACTGTGAAGTCTAAAACATTATTACAAGTTTAGGTTTCCTTTTCTTTTCTTTTCAGAGATATGCAGATAAGTAGCACTTCTGAACAAGGCCAGTAGATACTCAAAAGTGCAAGGAATGTTCTGATCTGTGTTAGTGGAATGCTATGAAAACCAAGCTGCAACATGCATGGTAATGTATAAATGCTAAGAGTGATTTACTGACATGATTTCCATACACTTGAGCCCTCCATTCAACCCACATCAACACACACAAACACAAAATACGCATTCAATTTTACTGCTAGAAAACTAGAAAAGGGAACAAATTCTATTCAGTATAACAACAGCGAGTTTGTCTTTACTGTTATCCATCAATATATGTAGTCTTTATAATTTTAAAGGAGCAGTTCCATCCATGCATGTAAAAAAAATATACTGCTTCTGAATAAAAATATTTAGCTTCACAAATATGAGATGGAGAGCTAACTAGGCAATCAATATGCAAACTGTGCCATAAGTCTTTAACAATCACAAGCTGAATTGGACCTGTGTGGTTATCTCTATATAAGGTGATCTTTAACAAAACAGAAGACCCTTTTCCATGCTGCTTGAGCTTCCCTCATCCATCCCCTCAACATGGGTAATGTGCCTGCCCAGCTTTCCTTCCTTCCATTTTTCCTGCCTGAGCTAGCTCTTCAAACATTCCCTGAAAGCAGAGTCCTCTGAAAGTACCATTGTGTTTCCCTCTACAGTCGTAACCACCACAGCACTTCCAGCTGTTTTACCCTTTCTTTTCACCACCATGTATTAAGGCTCTGTTTGCAAAGGGCCTTGAACTGGTCCCATGTGAAGGCCCTGGAGGACTTCATCTCTGCCAAGGAATGAAATTGTTACTCATAGGACAGGATATATGCAAGTATGTTTTTGGGAAAGCCTAAAACATTTTAGAAACATTGACTACTTGAGCAGCCAAAACAGCATTTTAAAATTATATGGTCAGCTTTGTTTACAGAGGGAAAAACAGATCCTGGGAAGTGGTGCATCTCAACCTTGCTTCTTCAATCACACAAGCTATTAATGATGACAGAGAGAATAAGTGGTGGGACCTCCTGCACTTTGTGCTTTAACCTCAAAATTCTTGCTAGTACATTTATCTATCTAGAAGAAAAAAAAGAAAAAAAAAGTAATTTTATTATTTGGCATACTTACAGTCAGTTCATATCTTTACCAATATGAAAACTAATCTGAAATGCATATGAAAAAGACACTTAAAGTGCCTCTCTACATTTTAAATGGCTGATTTCATTGTAGACTTTTCCCCTAATTTCTAACTATGCTTAGATTAGCTGTGAAGAAGAAATTATTTTCTCCCTACTGAAAAACTTTTTCATTTTTTACTTTGTGAACTCATCACTCAATTTTTAAAGAATCAAAACCAGGCCTTGCATTCTACTTTTATCAGATGCTTGATAAACTCATCCACATGGTTTTTGAGATTCATAAAATACCGTTTCACTTATCTGGGATTTTTTTTTTTTTTTAACTTTGCATTGTTTTAGCCTGGCCAAAATATTGAACTACACCAAGTCTGAGCTTTGTTTTAGCTTTCTGAAAGATGTGGTCTGAAAGCAAAAACACGAGAAATATTATTGGTTTTGTTGTTACTGTTTGTGTGTTTGTTTGTTTGTTTGTTTAATGGACACAAAATGGATACTCCTCATTTTGAATAAATCACACATTCCAATTATGACTGCAATTATCTAAACATTAAATTTGAATTGCTGTACAAAATAAAACCTCCTCTGACAAAATTCTTTACTCTTCATTCTAATGTTGTTTGTTTTGCTTTGTTTGGTTTGTGTTTTTGTTTTGTTTTGTTTTTTCTTACAGTGAAAGTGATTACTTCTCACTAAGAGAAAGATCTAAAAGAGGATAAATACTTATGGACTAAATGTAATGAACTGGAGATGACATTTTACCAAACCCTTCACACAGCAGCTATTGTGTATGGTGCATGCGGTGGCAATGTTGAGATGATTAAATAATGTTAAGGTACTGCACACACTGTGTAAGACAAGAGAAATACTGTTGGTCCAGTGCCTTTCACAATTTCCTTCTGAAATTTGGAGTTGTCACAGATATCATTAGAAACTGATCAGTAAGATACTTACAGCTAGCAGCCTAATATAATGCCACTTTTTCTGCCTTTTTCTCATAATTCAAAATGTACTCATTTTATGAATTTGTCGTAAATGTATTTCAGTATAGGCAGCCTCCTGATTTATGCAAATCAATTTGAAAGCAGAAGCACAAATAAATTATTTATCTGCCTTTAGCATTCTTAATAGAAACAAAAATAATTATTTATAAAAATATAAATAATTTTTGATTCTAAGTTTTTTGTATATTTGTATCCTTATCATATTCTTCCTATGAATTCTTGTATAAAATGTGGTAATGTAGGAATAATTATCACTGAGTTTAGGGGAAAACAAAAACATTTCCCTGTAACTACAAAATATTTCTTCCTATTAGAAGATATAAAAATTGTTATTATTCCACAGGTTTTTTCAGCTGAACACATTCCATTTCATCTTCATTTGCACTCTTTTTTCTTAAATTTGCACACCAAAAAGGAAGAAAATTGCTGTTTCACCAGGGAAATAAAGTTATGCTACAACCTTTCTTTGAGAATCAGAAGAGCAATTATTTGGTAGTGTTGCAGTAGGCATGTATTTGCACCATTTCTTCTTTGCTCTTGAAATTAAATCTTCAAAGAGGTATCTGCCTCTAGTTGCTATCAAGGCGAAGTAGTTAATGCCTGATAGCATCCTCTCCTTTTCTGAATCCAGTCCAATTCTTATTGAAGTCATCAGAAAAAAAAATCTCTGGCTTGAGCAAGAGGTTAAACTGGGCTTTCTTGGGTTTGTTGTATAGCCCTGGGTAAGACACAAGCCCTCTGTCCCATGATTAATTTGTCTGTTTGCTACCTTTCAGTATTACAGGAAGCCAAGCTAATACTGCATTTGGAGTGTGTAATTCTTTTATGCTGTATTTCAAGGAGTTCAAAGCAAAGTCTTATTTTATGTACCTCTGTATAATTATAAAACTGAGATCATAATACGTTAGAAGCAGATAAAATCTGTAGGGTACAAAAGGATTTTGCAAAGCTGTTGTGCTATGCTTTTTTTCCTTCCTACTGGATAATTAACTTTCTGTTTACTATATTATCTGGAGTATGGCCTGTGTAAGATGGTGACTGGTTGACAAAGAGTAATAGTAATAATATTCATGATATTTACATTTTTCCCATGTGATGTTTAAAGCTATGATACATTATATACTGGTGACATAACACTAATTGCATTTCTGATATGAGAAAAAATATATTTCATAAGCTAAGGTTTTTTTATCAGCACACATTCAATTTTAGGCAGGAAAGCTTAAATTTCTGAGCAAATTCATAGGAAGACTACATAATAAAATGTGAGCTTACAAGTTTTTGTTTCAGCTGAAACAAAGGACGGCAAAAGAAAAAGTAAAAACATTTTTGGTTGGAGAGACAGCTTGAAAATTGTATAAAATATTCTGCATGTTTTCCTATGTAAAATATACAGTGTGTAGTGGTGCTGAAGGAAACCTCACTCAGTAATTATCAGATATGGGCAGTAAGCAAAATACCTTTGAACTACCGAAGACAAATATTAACACAAGTGATTGCCATTGTGATCAAGTAAGAAAATTTTCCCCTGATTAAGAAAGTGGGCAGGAGAGGTAGAAAACCGGCATGGCTCAGCAAGGACCTGCTAAGAGAACTGAGGGTGAAGAAAGGGGTGTACAAACTCTGGAAACAAGGCTGTGTCACCTGGGAAGAATACAGGGATGCCGTCCGGACTTGCAGACGTGGGATCAGGAAAGCCAAGGCACAGGCAGAACTGAACTTGGCGAGGGACGTGAAAAACAATAAGAAAAACTTCTACAGGTACATTGGCCAGAAGAGACAGGCCAAAACGGGCGTATCTACTTCAGTAAATTTAAAAGGAGAAATGGCTTCAACAGATGAAGAGAAAGCTGAGGTGCTGAATGAGTTCTTCACCTCGGTCTTCACTGGTGGCCAGGATTCTAGTCTTTATCACGTCCCTAAGTCTTGCACCCCCATACCTCTATGTGGGGACCAAGGAGGTAAATCCCTCCCCACTGTAAGGGTAGAGCAAGTACGAGAGTGCCTCCTTAGACTGAATGAGTATAAGTCTATGGGGCCAGATGGCGTGCATCCCAGGGTCCTGAAGGAGCTGGCTGAGGTGGTTGCTGAGCCACTCTCCATCATATTTGAGAAGTCGTGGCTGTCAGGTGAGGTCCCGGATGATTGGAGGAAGGGTCACGTCACTCCCATTTACAAGAAGGGGAGCAGGGAGGACCCGGGTAACTACAGGCCGGTGAGTCTCACCTCCGTGCCTGGGAAGATTATGGAACAGATCCTCCTGGACAACATGCTTGATCACATAAAGAACGAGCACGTGATCCTAGACAGCCAGCATGGCTTCACCAGGGGAAGGTCATGCTTAACTAATCTTGTGGCCTTCTATGATGGAGTGACGGCGTTGGTGGACGAAGGGAAGGCGACTGATGTCATTTACCTGGACCTGAGCAAGGCCTTTGACATGGTCCCCTATCACATCCTCATCTCCAAATTGGAGGGAAGTGGATTTGATGGGTGGACAACTAGATGGATAAGCAATTGGTTGAAAGGCCGCAGACAGAGGGTGGTGGTCAATGGCTCTATGTCCAGGTGGAGGCCGGTAACGAGCGGTGTCCCTCAAGGGTCTGTCTTGGGACCGGTGCTCTTTAACATCTTTATTAATGACATTGATGAGGGAATGGAGTGCACCCTCAGCAAGTTTGCTGATGACACCAAGCTGAGTGGTGCAGTCGATACGGCGGAGGGAACAGATGCCATTCAGAGGGACCTTGACAGGCTGGAAAGCTGGGCTCGGGTGAACCTAATGAGGTTCAACACGGCAAAGTGCAAGGTTTTGCACTTGGGCCAGAAGAACCCCAGGCACCTGTACAGGCTGGGAGGAGTTGTCCTTGAGAGCAGCTTGGCAGAGAAAGATCTAGGGGTCCTGATAGATGAGAAACTTAACATGAGCCAGCAGTGCACTCTGGCAGCCCGGAAAGCAAATGGGATCCTGGGCTCCATCAGGAGAGGGGTGGTCAGCAGGGATAGGGAGGTGATTGTCCCTCTCTACTCTGCTCTTGTGAGGCCCCATCTGGAGTACTGTGTCCAGGTGTGGAGCCCTCACCACAAAAAAGACATGGAGATTTTGGAAAGGGTCCAGAGGAGGGCCACGAAGATGATCAGGGGGCTGGAGCACCTCCCCTATGAGGACAGGCTGAGGGAGTTGGGTTTGTTCAGCCTGGAGAAGAGAAGGTTGCGGGGTGACCTCATTGCGGCCTTTCAATACCTGAAGGGAACTTACTCCCAGGAGGGGTGTAAACTCTTCGAAAGGGCTGATAATAGCAGGACTAGGGGAAATGGTTTTAAGTTAAAAGAGGGAAGATTTAGGTTGGATGTTAGGGGGAAGTTCTTTACTAGGAGAGTGGTTGGGTCCTGGAATAGGCTGCCCAGGGAGGTTGTGGATGCCCTGTCCTTGGAGGTGTTCAAGACCAGGTTGGACAGGGCTCTGGGCAACCTGATCTAGTAAAGGTGTATGTTTGGTGGCCCTGCTAGGCAGGGGGGTTGGAACTACATGATCCTTGAGGTCCCTTCCAACCCGGGTCATTCTGTGATTCTGTGTGATTCTGTGAAAATATTTAGTAATTTTTTGAATGTCTTACCTCTTCATATAAAGATCGTGAAAGATACAAATTTTGATATCCAGAAGGATTTTCAATATTTCAGAAAATTATGCATCAGGAGGGAGTTTCTTATTAAAATAATGCTTGTAAACTAGCTGTTACCTTGTTGACTGGGGTCTTCAGTACAATGTTACAAATCCAAGTTGAAGCCATATTTTCAAAAAATCAGATCAGTCATAGAACCAGGCTTGATAACCAGTTAGTATTTAATTGTTTTTACAGAGTGGCTGAGTCTGATAGGTTAGAGGAGCATGAGAAAATAAGCAAAGGAAACATTTAAACTTTGTTTCCAAAAACGCACTGCATGCATCTTTGTGAATTCCTGAGATGTACTGAAGGTGGGTAATTGTGGGAGACTGAACTGACTAAATGTGTGTTTACTACATAGATACAAACTTCTGAACTTGGAAATGTTTTTGTAGTCAGCAGAGATTTAATCAGTAGTTGATTGATGCCTTATTCTAAACCAGAGGCCCACATTTGATTGGATTAATATTGCCCTGTGTGGATTGATCATATTTACTCTATTTCCACTGAAAACAGACACTGACCCTAGATTACCTGTGTGACTAGCTCTGGTGAAGATGTCACAGGCATGAAAAGTTGGACTAAATTAATTCCGTGAATTGAATTTTTGTAACATTCATTCATGTGTTAAACATGTCTAATAAAAGGGCCTGAGTAAGGTACAGTGTGAAATAACCAACTGAATAGGCTACTTTCTTGTAACATTACAAATTTGAGATATTTCTTCTTATTTATTCAAAGCAAGGTCTAAAATCACAGTTTTACATTCCTGCAAACTGTATTAATTACAGGTCTACTGTAGTCAATATCCTACTGCAAATAGTATTTAAAACTTTGGAAGATTCTCTTCTCATTCAAGGATAGTGCAGGATTCATTTGAACAATCTCTGATAATTCAAAGGAATGGAAAAATATTTTGCTCATTAATTCCACATCTTCTTTTGCAAAAGCTGGTATGTCTGAAGAGCATTTGAACATCTAATCCTTTTGAATCATATAGGGAAGTGCATAAGCAGAGCTGGAGTAGTTTAAGTGGGAGTTGTCTTACTTTGCACATTCAAAATGCTTTTTGCTATCTGCTTAACATGGCACACGTTTATCTGGTCCCTTGGCACATTAATTGAAGCAGCCTTAAATTGCTATTGAATTTCTTAGCCTTATAATACGAAGGCTAAAGTCAGAGGTGATATATAAGATAAGTAAGGAACCCAGAGATTTACATGCCTGGGAATTAGATAAACACATTACTTCTAGTGTTATTTCATCTCACAACTACAGCTATTATAAATCTACATAAAACTTAATTCCTGAAGGTGGCAGTATCATAAGCAAATCTATATATAGTCTTCAAGGCATGCAGAGATTCAGAACATCACCATACAATTATAAGTGTTAATTTGACTGCAGTGCAACATAGGGCCTGTGAGCATGTATAACTGAGAGTATGTTCTGTGCTAGCATCAGGTTAGAGATTTGCACTAAGTATTTTCAGCGCTTTTCCCCTGAGATGTAAAACATGAAAAGAACATCCTTTCCCTTTGATGCCATTTAGCAGTTCATGCCACTGTTCTTCATAAATTATCATAAGAATTGCATAGCAGAAATGGTGATTTTTTAAATACTTTTCTGGCCCAAATTTTTGTTTCAAAAAGATTATTTTACATAAAACATGCATAGTAAAAAGAGTCACAACACAGATACACTATGATCTCTGTTGATCATCTCTGTGCCTCTTTAGAAAGTAAAATGAATTCAGTAATTCTGAAAGTGTTTTTCTTTTACTTAATTATTCATAGTCAGTAGCTATGTCTGTTAGGTTGGCTGGCAACAGAAAAAGGTTGGGAATAAGGCATTTCATGCACCTGTGTCAGAAGCATGAATCACCCACTTCTATGTAAGTAATTATTATTATTATTATTGAAATTTTTGGTAGCAAACATTTGAAATTGTATTGAAATCAGAGAAAATGAGTTTAAGAAAATAAAATGATTATAGGATAAAACTTTGATTTTAGTGAACTGAAAAAAGCAAAAGCGGGGAAGATGTACAGGCCACTCCTGCAAAGTCTCTGGAATAGCCAAAAAGAACTCACTCTGCCCCCAAAGGAACATCAGTTTGACTCCATTTTCCTCAGAAAATGAAGGCTCTTTAGAGAGAGTGAGTCCAGCTTTTCCTGCATGGAAAAACAGGGCAAACCACTTCATGCAAGCCGGCATTGCCACATGGAGGTAAAGCAGAGTGTGGGCACATTCCCAGATGCTTCCTCCTGGAAGAAAAAATTTGCATCATTTCTTAATAATGGCTACAACGGAATGCTGCAAACTAGCCCTCAGTTCATCCTTGCCATCATCCGGTATGCACAGTGCATTTTCCAGTTGAGCAGGACTGGCTCCTACTGCCACACTGTCAGGCCTGGAGCATTGGCTGCCACGTTGAGGCCAGGGAGGGGGCCCAGTGTCCCCTGCCTCAAAGGGCTTCCTGCTCTGTCTCAGGGCATCCCACAATTTTCTGGCTCCGCAAAGCAAATATTTTTAAATTAGAAAAAGGAGAAAAATGTCTAAAAGTATTGAAACAGCGTGAATAATACTTAACTTACCTGCTTGTCACATGGTTTCCACATTCAACTTCTCTGGAGGGTTTGCCTGTGTCTTGCTCAGCCTACCTCTGTCAGGGATTAGAGAGGGAGCTTGTTTCCTTCATGTCGGAATTCAGATTCTCTGCATTTTCATATCCTCCACCATCTAGCACTTCCCAAACCTGACTGAACTAGCCTAAGTGAGTCCCACAGGGCAATACTTCAAAAGACTTTTTCTGCTTAATGTTAGCATTACAATTTAACCTCATTATTTTTAGTTCTTACAGAAAGCATTCCCTAGTTTAACAGATAAGCCAGGAAGACTTTAGATAGCTCTTTAAAACTGTGTATGTAACCTCAGTAAAGTCAGGATAGTTATTGAACATTATATGCTGCTACAGCATCTTCAAAATCAGCCTAGCTAAAATGACACCACTGTTGGCAGTCTATTGTTTTTACTGAGGTGTCCCTGATGCAGCTTCTTTAGAATTGTGTTTAAAAAAAAAAAAAGAATAGCAATTCTCCAATTCTCTCTGCCACAAATGAAGATGTTAGAGATCTACTGCACTGCCTGTGGCTTCAATTCTACCAAGGCTGGATTAGCTCATCTCTGCTGTGGTTGGACTATAGCTGGTATTGTGGTTGGGGGCCACTGCCTGCAGACTGAGAAAAGAAGGCAACATGTTGGAATGTATAGGAAAGAAAATGGAGGTGGCTGAATGGTATTACTTCAGCAACAGCAAGCATTACTTGCAAGCCATTCTAAATAATCATCAGCATAAAAAATAACAATTACAACAAGACTTGGAAAAATATACATAATACAGGGCAAAAGTTAAACCAAATGGTAACAAAGCCTGTGATCCTCTACTATCTCTGAAATATACTAGTAGAAAAGTCCTGAGTGTAATCGTATATCTAAACAGGATAGAACCTCACCAGATGAGGGACAGTCACCTCCAGACTTCTGAGGAGCACAGCTTGTCTCAAGAGCCTTTCTTGCAGTGGTAGTTAGTCTGTCTCCTGACTCTGTGACCACTTTTCCCTAGTGACCATCACACCAGAAGGGCAGGAATCCCAGCTCTCTGTGCTGCCTTTCCACCCCTTCTTCTCTGAAAAGCAATACTTTCAGGAATCTTTTTTTCCCAGTTTCTACCTCTAGCTTCCATCCAGGTTATGACAAAGCCATAACTGCTTTGTACACCACTTATATCTCTAAATGAAGTGTTTCACTTGTGTCTGGATTTCCGATTGTTAAATAAATATTGGACCTTCATGGGAACCAAGAGCTTCAGAAAATGGTTTTTAAATCAGGATGACTTGGCTTGGGAGTTTACTTTGGCTTCTGTCCAAGGAGAAAGATCCAAAAGAGCCAATTACACCTCCACACCCAGTTAGAAAGTCTGCAGGTATTAAGCTGTTTGTTAAGTAGAGTCATTGCGTTAGTAATTTTAACTGTGTTTGTTCTTTGCGGAAGGCAACAGGCTTTTCCAGATCATTTCAAAACATGGCAGGGCAAAACTTGATCTTATTAAAGCTAAGTTTCTACACAAGCTTTTGCTTCTTCCTTCTCTTCTTCCTTCTCTGGTCTCCCCTACCCTTTCCAACCAAAATCATTAATATAAAATACTCTGTGAACTATTTATTTTAACTAATATTTATTTCATGTATTACATCAGAATCACTTCTTTTAGAGATGAGAAGCAAAATCTCAGTGTCCACAGCAGATTCCTTTGCCTCATAAACCTGCCTTTTTATGGGGGTTATTTTATTTTTGCTTGAAAAAAAAGAAAACACCTGTACCTCTCCCTTGCAGAAAAGTTCTGCTACTCTTATTAAAAAAAAAAAAAAAAAAAAAATTAAATTAAAAAAATAATAATAATATTATTATAAAAAAAAAGAAACTGATCTTGCTTGCACAAGATCAGTAAATCAGAGAATCAGGTACATGCTCAGTAAGCTTCCTTTGACTTCTACACTAAATATTTCAGGTTCACTCAAAGCTGAAGCTCAGTTCTGAACAGTGAATGCCTTATTATAGATGTGTGGTCAGAAAGCAATGACCAAATAACTGTAGTAATAATGATATGTTTCAGTTCACACTGTAATAGTATACCAGGAAAATGCTCTTGGAAGTTCAGAATGAGTGAAAAGGTCTAGAGCTGCTGTCTTTCCTCTGCAATAGCAAAGAAACATCCCAACTAGCATCAGTGAAGTGCAAAACATGCTTCAACTCACAGAGGTATAACTGAGGGTAGAGTTTAGTTCAAAGGATTTTATACCCTACAAGCTCAGCTTGTTCCTCTGGCTCAGTAAGACTTCTCATATGAGGAGGGAAAACAGGATTTGGTTTTACAGAGGGAAACATTGCTTGAACTCTTACCATATTAAACCACAATGTAATCCAGACGACGTCTGTTATGCAGGAGTATGCAGGAGTATGCAGATCCTAGCAAGAGTAATTTTCCTGGCAGAGAACTCCAGCACAATGTAGTGCCTTCAAAACTCCCATATATTATGGTGTCTGCACACTACTGGCATATCCTGGTGAGAGGTATAGCTGTGACAATTGGATGCACAGGAATTACACAGACAACTCTCTTGGGTTCCATTTGCCTTGCTTACCTCTGTGAAATTTCTGTGCAAACTGCTATCATAGGGATCTCAGCCGCTCCTCAGGCTCCATAACTGCTATCAACTGGCTGGGGCAGTTTGAACTATGCCAGCTCTCTGAATGACTCAACTTCTCATGCCTTTGTCTCCAAGCATGCTCAAAAACAGCATAATTCAACTTACATACATTTTCCAGATTCAGCTGCCATCGCTGTGGATTGGTGATTCATTTCCAAGTTTAACACACGCAGATGCCTCTTAGTTGAATTTGTAATCTGCAAGTGATGAGATAGACTTTCTTTTGTCTTGTTTTATCTCTTTGGAATTTGTCACAAATTCAGCCTCAGCTTGTTTGGCAAGCTATGTAGAAGTGGATTGGTAAAATATTCAAGCACAGAGTAAGCCTTGGTACTTCTTTTTCAGCCAGTTCTTCCAACACTTTGAAACTGTTGTCTGTTTAAAGCAATAAAAGACCTGTGGAGCAGGGGCCCAATGGAATGTGTGATATTCATTATCTCTAGAGCTTACAAATCCTTCCTAATGAATCAGAGCTACAAAGCAACAAAGTCTTTGACAACAGAAAGAAAAAAAGAAGCTTAGAAGAGGAAAAACCTCTGCAGTTACACAAATTACTCAATATCTCAAGTTCACCAAACACAGATTTACTCCTTCATTAGAATGTTTTCATGAGTAAACAATTTAACTTGTACCTGGCTGGGCTTCTTCTACCTAGAATTAAGCAAAACCTTTGACACTGTCTCCCACAGTATCCTACTGGAGAAGCTGGCAGTCTGTGGCTTGAACAGATACGCTCTTTTCCGTGTAAAGAACGGACTGGATGGCAGTACACAGAGTGGTGGTAAATGGAGTCACATCCAGCTGGTGATCGGTCACAAGTAGTGTTCCCCGGGGGTCTGGTACTGGGGCCTGTCCTGTTCAATGTCTCTATTGATGATCTGCATGAGGGCATTGATTGCACCACCAGTAAGTTTGTAGATGACACCAAGTTGGGAGGAAGAGTCAGTCAGCCTTGTAGGAAGACCCTACAGAGGGATCTGGACAGGCTGGATAGCTGGGCTGAGGCCAATGGGATGAAGTTCAACAATACCAAGTGCCAGATCCTGCACTTTGATCACAACAATCCCAGGCAATGCTACAGGCTTGGGGCAGAGTGGCTGGAAGACTGTGTAGAGGAAATGGACCTGGGGATATTGGTTGATGCTCAGCTGAATGTGAGCCAGCAGTGTGCCCAGGTAACCAAGAAGGTAAATGGCAGGTATCCTGGCTTGTATCAGAAATAGTGCTGCCAGCAGGAGCAGGGAAGTGATCATCCCTCTGTACTCAACCCTGGTGAGGCCACACCTCAAACAATGTGCTCAGTTTTGGGCCCCTCACTACAAGAAAGGCATTGATGCCCTGGAGCATGTCCAGAGCTGAGAGGGGGACTAGAGGGAATGCACTCGAGTTGCACCAGGGAAGATTTAGATTGGGTGTTAGGAAATACTTATTCTCTGAGAGAGTGGACATGCACTAGGATGGGCTGCCCAGGAAGGTGGTGTTGTCACCATCCCTAGAGGTGTTCAAGTAGCATTTAGATATTGTACTGAGGGACATGGTTTAGTGGGAAATATTGGTAATAGGTGAACAAATGGACTGGATGATCATAGAGGTCTTTTCCAACCTTGCTGATTTGGTGATTCCAGAATACTATGATTCTTAATTCCAGAATAACTTATAATAACTATAGAAAAGGACAGTATTTCCAATTTAATGGATAGGTTAAGCACAGAAGCCAAAATGTGAATATATCCTTGACCCCATGACAGAGAGGAAGGGTGAAATGAGAGGGAATGAGGCATATGTACACTGTAACCATAGAATTTTCCTTCTCTATTTTTGGAAGAAAACTTTACCTTTGTTGTAAATGTCCACAAAGGTCTACAAATGGCTCTGCAGAGAAGACGGAAAAAATTATATGTAAAGTTTTTATTGCAAACTACTTGTTTATATATTATACTAGTATTACAAACCAGGAGTAATGACCAACTTATTAATTTGTATTTATTTGTTATTTAGTCAAAATGGCAATGGGACACAGGTCACTGCAAAATCTGCAGAAGAATTCATTTAGGCATCAAAAAAACAAAGTTTAGAGTTGTAACTGCCATGTGCCACATTGTTTTTATCAGCATACTATGCAGAATAACTTTTTAAGTGGATATTTACATTTAAAGTAGATTTCTTCAGAGGGATGGAAAGCCAGATCATTGTAGGCCTCTACCTGATGCTCTGACGTGCTAAGTTTTGTCACTCTGCACTCCCTCTGTAGTCACTGGGAGGAGATGAGCGTCTCCAGCAAGTAAATCAGATCTTGGACGCTCTGATTCATCTTCTACAGGTGATTTATCTCTACTGAGTGAACAAGGAGCATGTGCTCTTACTTGATTTTCCCAAGTTAGTTGCACAAAGCTGAGAGAATTAAGGACTAGCCAGGGCATTGTAGTATATTTTTCTCTCTTTGCTTTTTCTCTTGGAAAGCAAGTTATGTTGAATTTGTATTTAAAATACCTGTATTTCATTCTGCATATGAAAAAAAAAAAAAAAAAAAAAAAAGCATATGAGGCTCAGGATGATATCCTTTTCCCAAAGAAACAGTTAGAATGTTTTATTATAATTCTCAACAACACTGAGACTTTTAGGAGTGGTTTGGGGTCAGTTGACCCCTTTCCTTTTTAGCCATAAATCCTGTGCTTGTATAGCTAGAATTTTCAGCCTTACTGGTGGGTTTAGATGGTTGGAGAGAAAAACCCACCTCCTCCTCAAATGTATTTGTTGTTTTTTCTGGGTTACTGCCTTTCTACCTTTGGGAAGAAGTAAGGTATTGTCTCCTAGGTATTGTTCTCTCAATGTTTGCATGAGAGGGAAAGGAGAAGGGAGAGAAAAGCAGGTTGTGGCCTGTTGTATGGAGAAATTATGGAGAGTAGAAAGGAAATGGCATAGGACTGTTTGGGTATGGAGTCTTTCCTCATCAATCTCACTCACGAAGAAAACAAGTTAGTTGGAGTTTTTAAACAGTTGTGCAGCCCTCTCACTTCTCCACTCTCAAAGTCTACTGTTGGTAGTATGTAATCAGCCATATATACATTTAAATTGAATTGCACAGTTCAGGTGCAAAGAGAACAGAAATGGGGAGTTCTTGATTATAGGATGGAGACTGCAACTGAGGAACAAGTCTTGCAGCTGGGGATGTCTTCTAGAAGGAAAAGAGATTCCAAAAAGCTAAGAAAAGTAGTCATAGCAGGAGCTGCCAATGTTACTGCTTGTGAAAGGGAGAAGCCCATGTACCATAAATACTTGTGTGAGGGGAAGATGTTGACATTAGAAAACTCTAAACATGATAAACTCAGAATCTGGATCTGTATTCTAGAGATAAACAGTGTAAGAACTGTGCAAATTTGTAAGGTGGAAATACAGCACATGTTAAATAAATAACCAAGGGAAGTGATGGGATACCAAGCACACAGATTCTTTAAGTCAAGACCATACATATCTTTGAATTATGTACACTAGGTATATTTCTGAATTCTGTACTTTCTAATCCATGGCAAATTAAATTATTATAATGGTTCCCTCTAGTCTTAAAATACATGCACTTGTTGTTTTAGTATAGCAATCTAACACAGCAGGTTGAGGAGAGAATGAATTTATCACACAAGCCTCTACTACTGTTCTGAAAACCACATCCTAAAGGAGAGGTGCTGGAGAGGAAATTGGTGCAGTAGGTCAATAAAAGGCAACAGTGACCAATGCAAATGAAGAATTCATCTATACTGTGCTCTGTGCTTGCCATATTCACAAAAAAAGCAACCATGTGAAAAAGCTTGTGCAAATCAAATACAAAGCTTGTACACTACTAATTTCTTTTTTGCAGATATTTGGCAGTTTTCCAGATCTCCTCCACCTGTATGAAAACTAGATAAACCTGCAGTGGGGTAAAGAATCAAATCTGAAGACATTTAGGAAAATGTGAAGGTTTCAATAATATTTTCTCAGATCATTTTGAATTTATAGCAAAATCCATCTTTATTCTGGCAAATCAGAAATTCCAAGTTTGTGCCAACAAATATAAATACATCATTCTGTCATTCAGCTATTCCTAGTAATCAGCGGCAGAGAAAAAGTAGAGTCTGTAGTGCAGGCTGTTTATTTTAACCTGATAAATGTGATAAATCATGACTGAAGTTTAATAGGATTCTTAGAAACATATCCATAGAAAAACTATTTCAGCTCTTAATCTATGCATTTAAGTGAACTACATTCATAGAAGAAAATGACAGCCTGCTTTTTGCTTTCTTAGTAATTTCTGTACTGAACTATTGGCTCTGTGCCTTTCTCAGCAGTTTCCAAAATCCCACTGTACCAGTAGTGTTGGTTGCTTTATTAGCTTTCTTGTAACATTTTTAACAGCTGCTAAGAGGATGGATATTAGGTTGTTTTAAAAGGTCTTTACACAGAAAGAACCAACACCATTCATAACATCCAAAATTCTCCTATGAGCTTATTATAGGTGCCATATATACTCACTATACATAGTATTCAGAATTATTTATGTTAGCATAGACTTTTTTCTTCTTTTGCTTCTTATGGATTTTTTACATATCTTTCTCTGTCTCATGTTTTCTTACAAGTATAAAATGTCTAAGCAAAGCTGTGGGGAGCAAATGGACTCTCTCTTTTAGGCAAAGTAGCATATTCCTGCACAGCATGCAGGATTGTATGCATTGCTTTCTCACTCTGTAGTTGACCTAAAGGCAACACTTCACTGCCGCATGCCTATTGCTCATGCCTCATTCTAAAGATCAGTTAGCAGATCATTCTAAAGATCAGTTGCACGTCTCTGATACTCAACTGAAATGGCGGATGAGGCATTCTGACTTGTTGGAGTGCTGCTTATTGCTTCAGATGTGAAGTACTGAAACTGTTTACGAGTTTCCCCAGTGACTGGTTGTTTTCCTAGGTGTGTGCCTGTACTCAGTGCACTATAAGGCCACACCTCTCTGTTCTCACTACTCTCATTCCCCGCGTAATTATATGTGCACTGTCATACTCTTGAGAAACCAAGTAGACTTTTTTTTATGGTTGAGGCATCATTTTTATATCTAACAATGACAAAGACATTTAGAGCGTTTAATCTTTGCTTCTCTGACAACATCCTTTATTCATCACAGTCATAAAGGCATAAATTATCAGTAATGATTTTTATTTTCACAGCAAACTGCTGGTGTTGAATCCAAAATTTGAAAACTTGTTCTTAACACTTGTCTATTCCACATTATCTTCACTTTCTCACCCTACATGCATGAAGAAACCCAAATGGTTTTAAGGTATTTCGGAAGCCCTAAAAGGACAATCATTGGTCACTGGTACATGTTAGATTTTTTTATTTTATTATGAGCAGTACTGTTTTCTTCAGGTCTCTGTAAAGTACATCTCTAGCTGAGGGCTATTGTAGCTAACTGAACCAATAAATGCAGGAGTAGGAATGATCTCATGTGAACTCAGTCAAATAGTAGACAATTTAATATTGTCTGAAGTTACACCAATGTCTCATTATAATTTAGCAGATGCAAGGTATACATACATTCTTATAATTTCATTAATTTGTAAATATATATCCAAGTTCCCTGTCATATTTTATAAATGCATTAGATATGCCAGATAATCAGTAATAGCACCTGATATAACCTGTGTGTCTTTCATAGCAGTGAAGAGGGTGCCAGAAGTGGAAGCTCAAGGTCATTGAAGAGGTCAGAGGAGTGAAGAGCCCAGAGACAAGTATTTGTACTACACAAGGTCTGTCTTTCTGAAAGAAACCACCAGGAGAACCCAAAAAATATCATAGGATTCAGCACCAGTTGCTGATACTGAGGATACATGGCAGGTGCTAAAGAAAAAGGTCCAGCTTGGGATTTCTACAACTCTAGCATGGACCACTTAATCTAGCAAACACACACACGGTGTTGATCAAATGGCATCAGTTACTGTAGTCCTACTCGCTCCATTCAGAAAAAAAGCTTCCCTGCAGCTGTAACTCTTCATACAATATTAAGGACAGTACTGTATTGACAGGGATGCATCTTTCTGACACTTTAAGAATTTGGAGTTCAGAAGTACATACAGAAGTGCATGTCCTGTGTATTTTGCAAATAAATTTTCACATTAACATTTTTCCACTGAAATAATAAAAACATTTAAGTCTTCAGTGGGGAAAAATGACTGCAGAAAAAAAGAAAAAAAGAAAATATTATTCCATGTTAAGGTCTAATCACTGTTTGTTCTGGATTAAAGTCTCTTCAGAAGTGCAAGAATGCACACTGCCCAGAACCAGAAATAAATGAAATATCTGTAAATGTCTCCAATTTTCAATTCTTTTTCCCCCCCTGCTTCCAGCTGTCTCATACTATGTGTCTCTAAGAAGGAAAAGAGCTTCCTAGATTCAGGGTGGCTGGGGACTGCATGGATCCAAACCTACTGAAATCTGAGTAAAACTATGGAGCTGAGATTCAGATCAGGGGTCAGTCACAAAACCTCAGGAAAAGGCTAAGAGTGAAAATGTCCTAAATGAGTTAGTTGCCTGGAACAGTAATCTTGCTTGAAAGAGGTTGCTTTCCAGAGAGCACCCAAGTCCAGCTTGTTTCTCACCTATCTCCAAAGAACAGATCCCTGCCATGGGCACAACACTATCTGTCTGAACTAATTCCTCAATTACCCAGATTGGCAGGTAGAAATGTATTTCTGCCACACTGTAGGGGAGCAGGTTTTCAATTCCCTTCACATCTGCATGACCAAAGGAAAGGAGGCAAGAGGAACATCTCACTCATTGAGCAAAGGCAGATCATCATCACTAAGTACTTGAAGCTGCGGCTGCTGTGGCAGGTGTTATTTGAGAAACTGACAGCACACAACAGAAGGCAAGGAATTTCCAGAGACATACTGAAAAATACATTATTTAAACTGGAGAGCAATAAGAACAGAAATTTTGTAGGAGGAACAATATCTTTCTTCCATGTTATGTTGACCAAACGAGAAAATTAGTCTGCTGAGATTGAAGAAGAAAAAAACATGGTTTATTTTGAAATGCAAGAAAGGCACAAGTATAACACAGAACTATGTAACAAACCTAAATTTCTGCATTGAATACACAATTAATGCAAATTAATAGGTGAATGAGTATGTAAGGAGTATTTAAAAAGAGAAGCTTCGGTAAATGCCAAAGCTGCTGTTTGTTTGCACAAAATTTCATTTGCACTATGTAATGCTGGTAATTGCTTCCTTCTAATTAAGCTTGTAATAGGTACCCAACCCAGTCTAGATGTTCTTCAGCAACTTGTCTGAGATGTCCATGGGCCAGATTGCAACAGGAGCTGACATGACCAATGCAACAACACACAAGAAACCTTTCTTTAATTAAATGACCTGTGCAGGGGCTGTCACATCTTCAGTTCATGTACAGTTTGTAACTTGGGCCTGCATAAACCCCTCCTGACTAAGTGCCCATCCAATGAAGGCACCAGGGCAAGAAGCATAAGGTTACAAGCTCAGTCATTTTGACTTTCACAACAGCCAAAAGGAGGCATCTCTGGAGACTCATCTTAGGACTGCCTTGAGTATATGACACACTAGTGACTATATATATTTGTGATGCTTAAACTAAGTGGGTGATATGACTCTAGTTTTCAGATGGATATTTATATTTCCTTTAGGAAAGCTTATCCACATGGCAGGCCTGGTAGGCTATGGGACACAAGTTGCATCAGTACCAATCGCAGACACACAAGCCAAAATTAGTAACTGCTATTCAGTCAGACGTGATCTACTTCAGGCCTTATGGGATTTTTTTCTTGAATTCAGAAATTTAAGAAATCTCCACCATCTGTTCTTCAGTACAGCATTTGCAAAGCCCAGATACCATGACATTTATAGGTCTTCTGGTATGGTGTTTAAATGCCCCTGTGACAGCTCAGGCGAATAAATTAAAAGTATGATTCACATAATTCAGGTATTCGTGGGTCTATATTCAAGCCTTAGGTAGAATTACATGAATTTGAGACACCAATCTCTCTTACAGAAGTGAATTTTCTCTCACAGGACTAGTTCCAAATTCAGCAAACTCAAAAGTATTTTTTCCTGTGAATTTAGTTTGGGGTCAGTCACTTCCCAGAGATGAAAAACAGAATACAGAATGACTGGAGAGATAAAACAAGCTAATCTTTATTTCCAGCAACACACCATATTCATCCTTAATGGTACGTAATGACTGCCATTTACAGGAAAGGCTAAATCTTGATCAAAAGAGAAGTTTAACAGTCATTCTTAGAATGTATGCACTTCATTTTGTTTTGTAGGTCCCCATCATTCAGAAGGTTGACAGTGAATGACATGGACAAGGTGACTAAAGACAACTACTTGCTACTTCTTAGAGTGCACTGAGTGAAATAATCAGTCCTCATGTTTAAAACAACATGAGGAAGAACATTTTTGCACTGCACATAACTAAATCTGTGGAACTCATTGCCAGAGGATGTTTTGGTGGTATAAATGTGCTAAAATAAATTAATGGAAGAAAGGTACGTCAAATACAATTAGACATAGCTGTACAGATGCAATTTCCAGCTCATGAAGTCCTTAACCACCAATGACTCTTTTCTGAGTGTTCCTTTCTGAACTTGCCTATTTTACTAAGCAACTGCTGTTGGCCACTATTGAAGCTGTTATATTAGAGGAAATCTTAGTCTGCTGTCTACAGCTAGTGATGTGACACATGCTTATGTCATTATCTCCACTTAACACTTCTATTAAGATATCTCCTCACAAATTCAGTACACAAGCGTAGAAAATGCAAAGATCTCTGGTTAGATACACTATTTTATAGTACGTGTATGAGCATTTGTGAGAACAGTTCAGATATTACTAGTGCTCATATAAAAACAAAAAATAACAGTGCTATTACATTAAAGGTGATGTATAATATATAATGCAAATAAAATGTAAAACAAGTATTGCATTATGGAAAACACTAAAACACACATTCTCTTTTACCCAATAAACAAGAATACTAAAATCTTAAAATATTTTGTTGGATGATGTGGAAATTTGTGATCATTTCACAAAAAGCTAGTTGTTGAAATTGAAAGAACAGGGTACACTACCTAGGAATTCAGTATTTTCCACTGGTCATAGAATATTGAAATGCCAGTTCTCCCTCTTTAGAGGTAAAGAAAAATAATTTTACTCAGTCGCTTTCTGTCTAAGAGCTATTTTTCAGTAAAGCATTCTGTTAAGGAGATGTATTTGACTTTACTGTTTCCAATGGTGATATTTTAACAATGATTGCTGAACCAAATGGCCTGCGCTTCCTGCAAGTTACACAATGAAGGTCTTTTCTGAGTACAGGACATGAACATCCATCTGCTCCCAAATAATTTGGAGAGGCAGAGCAGAGCCTGAAGCATAATCAGTGTAGTAAACAGTAAAACAGCAAAAGCATGCAAGCAAACAGCTACCAGCTACTTTCTTCAGGACCATGGTTCATACTGGAGCAAAACTAGATTCAGGAAGTCTTTGCTTTTTGCCATACCATTCACACAAAAATAACTACCTGAGCAGTCAGATGAGACAAGAAACTGCACACTTTTCTTGTGACCGACATACCTTTTCTGTACTATCAGTTGAAAAGAAGTGATCACACTTTCAGTAGTAGTCATGTCAGCTGATTAGTCAGTGCTGTGGAAGTGTAAATAATTCCTCAGCTTCATCAAAGCAAGTATGTGAAGACCACTGATCATTCCTCACAGCAGTGTGTATGAATATCATCCATTGCCATCTAAAACCTATACTGGGATTTCTGGAGTCACACATAAGCATATGCCATTAATTTGAACACAGACATATGACCTAGACATAAAAGCACTGCTTTCCTTTCCCTCCTTTGTCCTTCCTTTCTCCTTCCCAGGAAGAAGGGCAGGGAAGACATTAACCCTGCAAGGCGTATCCACCCAATTAAACTTCCTACTACATCTCCTCTAGCTTCATCACAGCAAAAACTGGAGAAAGAGTGTGCCTCTCTGTCTGTATCTCACACACACAAGGCTTGCAGTACAAGAAGATGGCCAAAGCCATACATAGGCTCGGAGGAAGAGAGATCCTCAAATTATGATAGAAATAGAGAAAGATGGGAAACCATACCAAATAGCCTAAGTGAACATTTTATTGCTTATTATAAGAAACAAGTAAGAGTACATGACATAAGAAGCTTAAAAAGCATTGTTCTGAGGTATGTCTGATGCTTGCCAATGGAGATTAGGGAAGGACAAATTTGTTAAAATGCCTTTTAAACTACAGCTGAAAACCCCGAAGGTGTCTTCTTCAGGCTGCTGCCCAGAGTTAATGCTCTTGTAAGGCAGGGCATACCAGTGCCATTGAAGTCGATTGGCTTTAGTGCCACTCCCGACGCACAGCCCTCTTCACACCCATCATCTTCATCAGTTCCTACCTTCAGAGCTCTCTCATCTGCCCATCCTTCTCAGCAGTTTCTCTTTGGCAAGAATGGAAAATAGAAATGAAAGAAAAACTAAAGGGGAGCACTATTCTCCAGGGGATTGTTAGCCTTTTGGTATATTAAGCAGTAAGGCTGGAAAAATATAACACTGCTCAGGGTTTAGACATTGGGGATGTTTTAGTACGATACATTTAAATTAAGTTGGGGAGTTTACTTGTACGAGTTCAGGGATTCATTCCTGGTTTGTGTGGAGCTGATCACAGGCTTGTTGTATAGATACTGTGTGCCCAGGCCTGCATCTGCTCTTCTACTTGCTTATCTTCAGTCAAACCTTTGGAAAGTGATACCTAAATTTTCACCAACTAAAGAAGATTCATCTTCTATTATGTAAGTGCATGGGTTCATGCTTTAGATTGCCAGGCCTATATTTTCTTTTTTGTGACTAATGAAGGTAGATGCTTAAAATTATATTATTTCTTTTGAAGAGATACTGTGATGTTGTTACCCAATAAATTTTTCTAATTAGTAGCTCTGTTTTTTACCAGCACTAAGCTGTTTAGGCTTGACATGGTTGATAGTCATGCCACTTACTTAGATGCTAGAATACAATTTTAACAGCCTATTACTTGATCCTGCCTGACCAATCTTTTTTCTTTTTGTGATAGTTTAGATAGTTTAACTGCATCAGTGGAGATGGGAAGATCCGCTGATGTCATCTATCTGGACTGCAGTAAGGCCTTTGATATGGTCCGCCATCCTTCTCTCCAATGGGAAAGATATGAATTTGACAAGTGAACTGTTCAGTGGATGAGAAACTAGTTATGAGATCGTACTCAAAGAGTGGCAGTCAATCTCTCAATGTCTGGATGGAGATGTGTGAAGAGCGGTGTCCTTCAGGGGTCACTTAGACCAGTGGTATTTACGTCATCAGTGACATCAACAGTGGGATTGAGTACACCCTCAATAAGTTTGTGGATAGCACCAAGCAATGTGGCATGGTCAACATGCTTGAGCAACAAGATGCCACCCAGAAAGACACAGACTGTCTTGAAGGAGACAGACTCTTTAGCAGGGTCAGACTCCTTTCTATACTAGTGAATTTCTTTCCTGGCTTCTGATGGATGTTTTAGTTGACATTAATCTCTTCAATTACTTTTGTAGCCACCTACACTTACATCACAGGTAGCGCAACAACCAACCTCCCAATAGCTTTCAATGAAGTAAGATATTTTTCCTGCATGTAATATTTACATTTCTTTTTATTATTTTTTTTCATTCATTTTAAGGGGAAAGACTGATTGCTTTCCAGTGTTTCTGAAGTCAAACATTTAGCACTGTTCCCTTTACTCCTGAATCTCTGCATATCTACTCTGAGTTTGGTTCTTTGTTTCCAATTCAACATCAAAATAAGAACTTGTGGTAGACTATGTGCAAAAGCTTCAAACTGCTGAAGTGACATTGGAACAACATAGGAAAGTACACTGGCTTCACCAAGAAAGTCAGTCAAGTTATCAGCTGAAATAAATTTATAAATTGACCATCTAGGTAAAATGGTTAAGCCAATCTACAGGATTAGCAAGAAGGAAGTTAATTATATATTACAAATGCTTCAACTGTTGCAACTGTATTTAAAAAAAAAAAAAAGTGGTAATAAAAACTATGTATTTTGCACTCGTATAACCTCTACCCACTGCCTGAATTGAACATGTTTCTACTGTCTTATCAGAACTTTTTATAAATCTGTTTTCTTTATTTAGTGAGGTAGTAGAAAACTGATAGATAACGGACAATTAGATTTGTTCTTACTTTGCAACATAATGCCATGCAGTGAAGCAGCACACAGGTCCTGCTGTTGACATGTCCAGCCTTCCTGCACCAAGAACACTTCCACGCTCCACTCAGCAAATAATGCCTCTCTTCTGTGCACAGTTTATCTCTCAGGCTGCTTGTCCTCATACCCAAACAACTCTCCAAAATCACTGTCACAAGAGCAAGCTAGTGAAGATATTCATTCATGAAGACTTCGCTGATCCCATCGGGAATAGAAAATATCAATCATTCTTTAAAATGAACCATAAGTCTTCAGCACTATTATTATCTGCGATATAAGGGGAAAAAAAAACACTGCAGAAATTGCTGTACATCTCCTTCCTTTTGTTTGGCATTCAAGTAAAAATTAGGCTGTTTTCATTCACAACAGATTGCTGGTGCAACAAAGCTGAGAAAGGTTTGAAACACAAGTCTTAGAGGGAGCAGCTGAGGGAACCAGGATTATACAGTCTGGAGGATGCTCAGGGGAGATATTATCGCTCTCAACAACTCCCCAAAAGGAGGTTGTAGTGAGGTGGGGGTTAACCTCTTCTCTCTAGTAACAGTGATAGGAAAAGAGGTAATCAGCTCAAGTGGTGCCAGGGGAGGTTCAGTTTGGATATTGGGAAAAATTTCTTCCCAGAGCAGTGAAGCAGTGGCACAGGCTGCCCAGGAAGGTAGGTGATAGAGTCACCATCCCTAGAGGTGTTCAAGAAACGTGGAGGTGTGGCACTGAGGAACGTGATCAGTGGACATGGTGGGGATTAGTTGACGGTTGGACTAGATGATAATAGTGGTCTTTCCAACCTTAATGACTCAGTGATTCTATGATTCTATGAACTTTGCGCTTTGTGGGTGCTGTGACATAGAGTAAAGCAAGCTTTACATAGATAGCACAACAGAGGGGCACATATAGCACAGGAGTCTTGGAGAGTGTTTTGGCTGTGCAGACTGCGCTCAGGAGCTGGGAAGTGTTCCTGTGCTCACCGTACCAGAGAACTGCCAACAGCGTTAACAGTGACTTCAGTGCTGGCCACCCATCATTCAGAATGAGTCATGGTAACTATATGCAGGCAACACCTTCCTGCAGCTAACCCTAGATGCTACTGCAAGCCCTAGAGTCATTGAATTTGACTTCATCAGAAGATAAAATTCTCTAGTAATAATATACATATATATAACAGAATATAAATAAGTAAATAACTTAAAAAAATAATATATGAATCAGAGGAAAATTGTACTCCAGAACTGGGAGAATAAAAGTAAGACAGCCAGGAAACCCTAATGGCTTGAAAAAGTAGGAGGCCACTGTTTCCCAGGGCACTTATGAATTTAAATATTTTTCTGTTACTGGTCACTCCAGAGGTTTGACAGAGAAGGCAGACATCATGTCCAAAGTTGGAAATTTCATGATGGCACTGCTCTAATCAGTCTCAATTCACAAATCTACACACTTGTATGTATGTATGTATGTAACAAAAGATACACCTGTACATGATATGCATTGCAGAACATTTGTGTGCCTTATATTTCAAGCAGTTCCCAGAACCTACAGCTTCATAAATTTAAAATAAAATGTATTAGAGGTGAGTGCATTGCCATATGCCACCTGTCACATATCCTAAAATGTAACAGATGAGATTCTTCCTGTCCCTGCTTTACTAGTTACAGAAAAATCACTACTTCTTTTCATGCCTCAGGTTCCTCATATTAAAATAGGCCTAATAGTGTTGACTTCCTCATCCACTGCTTTGAAAGAGCTAATGGTACTTCTCATTTGCATTCTCTTGGGTATATGTATGTACTACAGAAACTCTGTTCTTTTGCCTTCCATGTAGGTCTGAATATAGCATTGATAAAATAATTTAAATATATGTTCCTGGTTCCCGGAAAACAGACAATTTAGGAAAGTCCTACGCTAGCTTGTTCTTTTAGAATGGAGGTCTGTAGTGGTGTAGAAATGGCAGATCTTTTAGGTAACTTCTGGAGAAACACACAACCTTCAATCAAGAAAATAATGCTGTAGTAGAAACATTTACTTGTTTAAGTTGTTGTTGAAGGCAGGCTGGGGGGGTTGTTATATGTCATATGGGTTATATGTCATAGGGTTTTTTTTATACTTCCCATGTGGGAGACTTTCACTCAAGGCTATGTCTGAGAACTATTTCAAACTTCATTTTTAGGGTGTATTTTTGTGGTTATCTCACATAGATCCAAGCTCTTGCTGTAGCCTGAAGGGGTTGTCCTACCCATCCTCTGCCCCTGGTTTTGCAGCATTACCTCTTTCTCCCTCCTATCATCTGCTCTGAGATTTATTACCTTTAAAAATTACACATTTTCATCTGTATAGGAAATCTGAAAATTATGTGCTGCCTGTCAGACAAGGGAATATATGTATGTTCTTTACAGAGGTGGATAATGCAAAATTGTATTAATATGTATATTTAGTTCAGACAGAAAAAAAAATATGAAAATATTTAACACAAATCATCTGCATGAAAGTTACGTGAAAAAATCAGATCGAATCAAAGCAAAGTAATATAGATATCTATATATAATTGAAAAATAAATATTAATAGATAAGAAAATACTTACAGGGTGTGATCAATACTATGCAACTGAAGAACAAAAAAGAATAAATCAATATTATTATAGTTAACAAAAGCAAATTTTTTTAATTTAAAAATTTAGTTAAATATCCACATTAATCTGCTCTACATCAGTTTAATAAAGTCATCACGAATTTATGACTAAGTTAGTTCAGTATTTAACATCCAAGACTGTACTAAGCTTGATTTTAAAGGTGCTTTTAATTCTTTTCATGTATTTTCCCCTTAATTTCTCCTCTTCAGTTAAGGTTATGATCTTGAGCCTTAAAACACTGAAAAATTAATGCTGAGAATGTGGAAAAAAAACAACAAAACCAACAAGAACATAGGTTGAGACTCATCAGTGTCTGCTGGCATTATCTGGAGATAAGCAAACTGTTTAGCTTGGAGAAGAGAAGTCTCTGGGGAGACCTCATCGTGGCCTTCCAGTACGTGAAGGGAACAGGAGGAATGATTGTTTACAAGGGTAGGTAGTGATAGGACAAGGAGGAATGGTTTTAAACTAAGACAAGGGGAGTTTAGGTTAGATATTAGGAGGAAATTTTTCACACAATGCATGGTAACACAGTGGAACAGGTTGCCCAAGGAGGTTGTGGATGCCCCATCCCTGGAGGCATTCAAGGCCAGGCTGGATGTGGCTCTGGGCAGCCTGGTCTGGTGGTTGGGAACTCTGCACATAGCAGGGGGTTAAAACTAGATGATCATCGTGGTCCTTTTCAACTCAGGCCATTCTATGGTCCTGTGATATGAAATATTTTCACTCCAAAGGAAAAGTGCTATTGTACAGAGACGTAGTTTGCTTAAATGCTCTCTGAAAAGAAAATGCAGGAAGTTCACCAGCTGGGACACAATACTCAGCCTGCCACCATGTTTTTCTAAGTTCTTTAGCATTCCCACTTGGTAACCTCATCACTTGTCTTGAAAGGAAGGAGCTACTGAGCAGCTCTCCTTGAGAAAGGCTTTATGTCAGTATCCACACCGAAGCAAGAGTAGGCAACAGATTTATGCCAGCAGGAATGTCTTATCTGCAATTCAGTTATCTCATCATCAGTGATTACCTCCTTCATGTGTGACACAAATATGTAAAAAAACGTGGTGTGAAGTAAAGTACCTTTTTGAGTGCAAAGCAGATTTATTTATTTTGAAAAGTCACAGAATGGATGCTGAATTGAAGAGGACAGTGACTGACTCTTGACTGGGGGACTCAGTCACTTCTGTTCCCCAGCTAAGGGGCATGGGTAAGTAATACTGGGGAATGTGATATCAATTCCTTTGTTCCCAAAGGGTAACACTGAGTGGTTTAAGATGTCTTCTCAAAGGCAGATCAAATCAAAGTGCAAGTTCTTGCATCTGGGTCACAGCAGCCCCCATTATCAGTACAAGCTGGAAGATGAAAGAATTGAGCACAGCCCTGACAAAAAGGATTTGGGGTACTGGTGCATGGGAAGCTGGATGTGAGCCAGCAGTGTGCCCACACAAACTAGAAAGACAACACTCTCCTGGGCTGCATCAAAAGAAGCATGGTCAGCAGGGCAAGGGAGGTGATCCTGCCCCTCTGCTCTGTGCTGGTGAGGCCTCACCTGGAGTACTGCATCCAGATGTGGAGCCCTCAGTACAGGAGATATGTGGACTTGTTAGAGCATGTCCAGAAGAGGGCCAGAAAAACAATGCAAGGAATGGAACACCTCCCCTACAGGACATGCTGAGTGAGCTGGGACTGTTCAGATTGAGAAGAAAAGGCTCCAGGAACATCTGTAACAGCCTTTCACTATCTGAAGAGGAACTGTAAGAAGGAAGGAGTCAGACTCTTCAGCAGGGTCTGTTGTGATAGGACAAGGGTAAATGGTTTCAAAGTAAAAGAGATGAGATTTAGATTGGGTGTAAGAATGAATTTTTTTGTGATAAGGGTTGTGAGGTACCGGAACAGTGCCTTGGAGACTATTCAAGGTCAGGCTGGACAAGGCTCTGAGCAACATGATGTAGCTGTAGATGTCCCTGTTCATTGCAGGGGAGTTGAACTAATGGCCTTTAAAGGTCCCTACCAACTCATAAAGTTCTACGATTCTATGATTGCAAATTGTTTTGTCATTTTTTTCTTAAAATATATTTTTTAATTTTTAATGTGCAAATAAAGTTTTCTAACATTTGACCTTTTTTTTTTTTTTAATCTGTTTTGAAATGTCATATGGCAATTTTTTCCATTGAAAAATCTTTCCTATTTATCCCCTCTGATAAGTCCATGTGCACTGTTCTTCACAGGAGGTATGTCACAGAGAGATACAGTGAAATAGCTGGTGCGTTTCCTTTTATTATTTATTTTCAATTTTGCTGTAACCACTACCGTTGTTCGGCACACTTTATTATTATCTGTACATCAAATTGATTTTTCTGGTAATGAAAAAATTTTCTGAGTAAAGATGAGTCTGCAGAAGAATTTTTTTTTTTTTTGTACCCTCCTCACAAGTCTGCTAGCACAGTGAATATTCAGGTTGTTTTTTTCCCCAAGTGTGCCAGGAGGCAGTTGCAAAGCCTTCAGTGCAGCAAAAAGAGATCCATTGCTGAATAGAGGTTTCTTCATCCCTCACGTATTTGTTCCCATGCTATCCCAAATGAGGCCTGAAATTAGTCCTCCCTTTGCTCTCCACCACCTATCGCTTTGAGCAGCTCTGCAGATTCTCTGGCACAAGGAGTGTTTTTTTTAAATCCCCTCCATGTCAGCAAGAGCACAACCCATAGGAAAGGAGAGGTATGGCATGCAAGTAATGAAAGCAGAAAGTGTCTTTTCTCTGCCTCTGAATGTTGTTTTTTTTTTCTGGTCCAATGAGAAAAACACTTTTTTTTCCCAAATTAATATGTTCCTCTTTTTTAATCACAAAAAAGTGCTTGGAGTTTTGCACTTCTGTGGAAATGTGCATGGAACTGACTTCTTGCCTTACAGTAAGCAAATAAACATGTGTTTTTAACTCAATCGTTAATGTTTATATTCCCTACAGTAATATTCATAAAGCCCCTCTGTTGTACTCGGTGCAAGAAGAAAACTGGCAAATGAATTCAAAGCAAAGATAAGTTACCATTTTAATGATTCCTTATGTTGTAATTTATAAATCACTCAGTATCTTCCTTGCAAAGCTTGCCTTCTGTTTTTAAAACGTACCCTTTTGTATCCAACAAAGGGTTTCAGTGCAATAAGCATTAAGGTGTGTCTCCTAGCTTTTACCTGCAAGCAATAATGATGTTGTCAAGCGTTTCAGATGAGACCAGCCCAGGATTTTGGGGTGGGGAAAGACACTCTGTTATACAGCATCTTCAGTGCTTCCTTCAGAGGGAGGCAGAGACACCTTGAAAGGCTGAGTATAAGGACATCTACCGAGTGCCTTTTTACATAGACACCAGAGTGGGGGGGGGAGGGAAAAGGAACAGGCTTGCAACCATAACTCAGTTGGACTTGTATCCAAGAAGTCAGATGCAATGGATTGGCTCCCTCACCGAACAGCTGCTTTTCTTTTCCTCTTATTGGTAAGTCAAATTTTACAACAATATCTGCAAACTTTGTGCCAACTGAATCTTCCTCAGCAGTCCATTTTATTTCACAATTTAAACTAGTAACCCCCCACCCCAAAAAATCTTGTGAATTTAGCATGTCTCATTTTAAACTGCATTTCTAAAGGTTCTATACAAGTAATTTAGCTTTTCATTAAATGCTCACAAATGTTTATTTTGATTACGATTTCATAGCTTTTGATGCTTAATATATAAGTTTCCAAGTTTAATGCTTGACTTCTCAGGCTAATATTGTTATGGGTACTATTTAAGGAGTCCCATTTTAAAATGAAAATCTTACCATTTATAAAAGAAATCCTGATAATCTGACTGGCTATTATTTTGTTTCATGTCTTTATTTTTTGTTAATTGAGAGAAGGTGAAGAGCAAATGTATTTTTCTAAACTGGATAGTTTCAGAACTGGATGAATATTATGGCTATAATCAAGAGAAAAGGATGAAATGTGGTGAAAATGATATTCAAGCAAAAATCAAGACTTTGCTGATTATTTCACACTACAAAGAACTCCTACCTTGCAGTGCGTGTGTGTCGGAGCAGCCATGTGCCGAGCAAGTGAATGCATGATGAAAGTGTCACTGCTTGGGTTTGCTTTTCTTACTGTAGAAGGAAAGTTGTGGCTGTGGTGAAATGAAATACTTGTACAATGTGTTCATCAAGGCACGCAACTTAGCGAGAAATGACTTAAAGGAATTATGGTGGTTCTTTTACTCCTGCATTGTGTTTTCTTTCCTTTTTGCATGGACTTCTCACTCATCTGTGTTGCTCATTTAAATTTAGGTAGAGCTTTAGGGCCCAAGACTGAAAAGGATAGAATTTATTGTATAGTTATGTTTTCTTGTTGCTTTTGATTTACATAATGTATTAGTTTGTTAACTCCATGTCACTGTCACCTCTGGGGCTGTGGTGGTCAGGAAAAAAGGGGTATGTTTTTGTAGCGTACAAAATCCTGAGACTTGCTTAGAGAAGGTAATCCATGGGTTGTATCTTGCAGGCGTCAGTAAAATAGAACTAACTCACAGCTGCCAGGAAAACGGTGACTAACCTTGGCAAGAGCACGCTATGGTTCGGATGCGTTTCTACTTGTATAATGAAGCAAGCAGGTCTCTGAGATTGGCATGTTGTACATCGTGCTAAAAGTGCCAGATTTTTATATAACATCAGTGAATATTTGTTTTACTCAGCTACCTGATGTTATATACCCCAGATGGGTTACAGTTTAAAAAAGAAGTTCACTGCGTTGCATTTAAATCTATCAATTCAAAAGAGCTTTTACTATTTTATCTTCTCTCTTCAACCTTGAGAATTTTCATTCTTTCAGTATATTGTTATGATTGTGACTGATTTGGGATGTGTCAAGAAAAAGGAGTGATCAAGAAAACTGACGCTATGTTTTGATGAGTATCAAGTATACAAACTCCAGAGGAAATGATTGTTGCTCTTGTTGTGTGCTTCCCTGCGCAGCGGTGGTCCTGGTGGCATTTATAGCACAATAGTATCTTTCAGTGCTGCAGAGGAAAGTGATGGACAAACTGTAGAGATTAAGTATATTATGTAAATTATTTTAGTGCAAGACTGAAAAGCAGTCTTGGCTTTTGGCTTGATTAATTTTTCATGAAAATTACCTGTCTTAGTGTATGTCTGCTTAGTATATGGTTAATAACATGTATCAAATAAAAAGTCTGTGGACTTTTTATTTGATACATGTTTTAGCACGATAGTGCACTTTCAAAAAAAGAAAAGTTACCAGCTCTGAAACTAATAGTTCTCCATGTGCATTTCACCATTGGTGGGACTGATTCTGCAACCCCTGCTCACATGACTTCAAAGGCATTATTCTCATGAGTAAGGGAGTTCTGTTTGTGGTACTTGCGCCGACACGTTTTATGGAAATAACCTGTTTGATCAGGTATGACTCTTCTCCTGCCAGCCATCATGTGACAGCTAATAATTTTAAATTCACCACATCTCTCATATGCACTTTTGTCTGGCTATATTTTCCCATGTCTTATCTATGCTTTATTTTCCAGTTGTACGGCTCTAGTTACACCTTCTACTCATAAACTGAGTTGTACTTAAAAATATTAAGGGGACGAATCTTCTGCACTTTGGCACTTGCATACCAAACATGTACCAGGGTGTAGCCAGGAAGCTGTAGGCTACTTGGAAAAATTTAAAAAATGTTGTAGAAATAGAAAATAAAAGCAATTCTGCATCAGAAGTATCACCCAAGATGAGCTTCTTAAATCTACAGTTACATTCCTGAGTAAAAATGGCTCCTAAATGGCATTCAGAGCTAGAGTGCTAGCTTAGAGACTCTAATGTGTCTTACAGTGCTAGGACATATTAGAATTCTGGCTTTATTGATAAAATTTATTGAGGAGAGCACGATTAGAGAACATCCAACTTGAACAACCAAAATTTGAATTATAATGGCTAACAATGTCCATCAAAATCATTTTTCTATTCATTTTTTAATGGTTGGGCTCAGTTACACCATGGAAATTCATTATTTCTGTATCACCTGTCCTCTGCCACTTTGCTCAGTAGAAAAGAAACAATGTCAGTGGAATCTTTCCCAAAGTGGTCTGTTCTTTGTGTAAATATGTTTAAAATAAACACAATTTTGGAATTTATTCCTCTGACTGACATGAATATTATTGTATTTTGGATCAAATAAGAGTGGGATCCTCTGTCTGGGGTACAGTACAAAAACCTGACTTCACATGCTAAGGCAGGAAGAAACACAAACGGCTAACTTTTGTAGAAGACAAACTGGCAGAAAAATCATCCCCCCAAATTTCCCCTTAAACCTGAAAGCACAATCATTAGTGACCTGCAAAAGAGAAAAATACAGACAAAAAACGATCCCTCTTTTTATTTAAAATTTATCAAATGGCTTATTTTTAAAATAAGATTGAGTCTCATATTTCAGGTTTGCTTGTCCTTATTTCACACGCATTGGTACATCTTTTCTTAAAGAAGGGCAGAGCACATGATGGGAAGGGTTCATATTTCAACCCTTTGCTGGTCAAAGCTTTGGCTGAGTAAGACGTAAAAGTCTCAAAACGCTGACACAACCAGAGCTACCATGGCACCCTCATGAGTCATATAATAATGTATGTGAGTTCTCAGCACTCCTCCCATCACAGCCAGTAACAATACCGCTGTTGACTTCAAAGAGTGAGAAGGAGATCCAATATGAATAATGCTGGGAAGATGTTAAAGGCATGTTCAGTCATTTAGATACGAGTAGGTGGAGGAGGGAGGATTCCGTAAGTGTGTACAATATATAATATTGCTTGGCAGTCAATTAAGGATTAGTTAATTTGTGTTTGTAAATTGATTTGAAGGTACAAAAAACCATGCACATCCTATGGGCCTAATTCTGTTCCCAGTTACATCAGAGTAAACCTAGAATAACTCCAGTGTGATTCTAAGGCATCATCTTCTGTACAGGGTTTATCATAATAAAATACAGGTTTTCAGACAGACTGCTGTGAGAATGACTGTCATAATAAATATGTCTTCTGTTTGCACTTCTCCCAGCCCACACCAGAAACAGCTTGTGCAACTGGCCTCAAGTTTCTCTGCATTTTTCAGGAACAGCACATCTTGATTTCATCCTGGTCAGCTTGCCTGCCCCAAGGTCTGATGCATTCAGACAATCAGATACTAGTTTAAAAGGAAAATTTGTTCACTGCTTAGAAGAGTACCAAACTATCTTGCAGACAGTTGTCAAAGTCTACTTCTTCACTGGAAATTGCTCTGGAAAAAAAGAGTTGGCATCACACAGAGATGTCAAACATTGGCAGTTGGATTTGAGGGGAGCCTTCTAACTGCTAATGAATGGAAAACATTAGAAAGGCAGGAAATCTTTCAGCCCTGGATCATGCTGAATAGATGTCACTCCGGAACTGTTTAAGTTTAGTTGGCGAACCAGGCAACTTTATCTGATGTCTCTCTGCCCTCAGTCCCTTAGCATTAACTGAAAGAGTTTTACTGAATACAGGCATCGGGTTCATCAGATCAAGATTTTCAAGAAACATCACAAACTGTACTGAGGACTCTGGATTCAAAATCATTGATTTTGAAAAAAAATTCAAAATTTTTAAAGATTTTTCTATTGGCAACATGTAGTAGCAGGATTTCTGCCTTCATCAGTAAGGGACAAAGCTGGAAACAGAGGGCCTTAATTTACAATTGCTAACATTACTGATGAATTAATTATTAGAGCTCCCATCATTGGTGCAACAGTGGATGAAACTCATGTAAAAAGGATACTCTTCATTTCTTGGAAGCAGAACTCCATATAGGCTAGAAGTAAGGGGTTTAATGAATATTATGTCCTTAAAAAAGAGATTTTTTTATAGCTTTTTCTTTACAGAGACACCCAACACAGCTTTTCAGATAGGCCTTTTAAGCACAAGAGTGACATGACAGGATGTGAGATATTAGTTTCACTGTTAAATAACAGAATATGCCATAGGTGCAGTCAGCAGACAAGATTCACTGGCATTGCTTTTGAAGGTGTATACTTGTAATTTTCTGGGTCAAGACAATTGCTTGTACGCCAGAAAGGATTTCAGCCTAAGGGTGGAGAGGATTTCACTGTACTTGCCAAAGCAAGCTCTGTTATGACAGTGTGATCAACTGATATGAAACGCTGAATCAGTGTAATTTCTGGTGGACTTTATCAGTTAGCCTCTCTGGTGAGGGTGTAATCAGCACCTTCCCATGTTTCCCCAAGCCACAAAGGGGATTTAAAAAGTACAGGCTTTAGCTGCTACCAAGGTGAAAGCACCCCACAGCTTAAATGGAGTCTGATACTGCAGACTGCCTTCTCCAAGATGAGTAATGACTGCATATGAATGAATGTCAGCTGAAGATTTAAACAGTCACGAAGATATTAAAAGTAATACTGATGTTCACAGCATGAACATATCTATTTCCTTTCCAAAGACCTAAAACAACTGTAATGATTTTCCTGCAAAGTTATTTTTTTAGCAATTTGTGTCAATATCTTGCTGAAAGATATAAACAAACAAAAAAATCTTACTCCATGGGCAGTCTCATAAATATCAAGGTACTGTACAAAACAAAGAGGCAAAGCCACATTATAAACTCTCTCCTTCACAGATTAATCTAGTCTTACTCTATTGCATGCAAAATTGTTTAATTAAGAGGAAAATAATCTGTGCCTATCTTCCAGTTTTGAGAGAATAATTTTGCAATATACTTGAAATTAGGAAACTCCCATGATGTGAAGTTACTAACAAAGAAAAGATCATCACAGATTATATCCATGCAATGCCTGTCCCAAAATACACAAAACATAATGTCAGTCAAAAAATAAATAACTAAACTTTACTGGGAAACTATACAAACTTGGAAACTTGGTAGACATTAGTCACATTTGGCAAGAAAAGGCAAACTCTGCACCAACTTTTTGAGTCACCTAGGTATTTTGTCTCTCCCAATGATGAATGAAGCAAGCATCCGGTCCTGCAAATCCATGTTCTTCACCTTTCATGATCTGAAGAGAGCAGAGGTAGATCCTAAACCTAAACTCTGAAGAGGTATACTGACTAAGTGAATTTCATTTTCACATTTTATTTAGAAAGAAGGTTAATGAAACTGTGCTTCCTTTTAAATTCTGCTAATCAAGAAGCTGATGATTCTCTATGATTTTAATTTTAAAATAATTTCATATTGCATCTGATCCTCTGAATTTTATTTACTCAAGCCTTTGGTTGTGTAGTTAGACTTCAAATCAAAGCCCACTGAACTCTGAAGAAGGGAAATCTACCTGCTGATTTCAGTTGGTTTTCCATTCTACTTTAACCTGAAGAAAACTTTTTCTCCTTTTGCTTAAAATGTGTGTTGAAGTATTTTAGGTCTACTGTAGACTAAGTATGAAAAATAAATAAATAAATAATTTAGAATAAATCTTGCAGCCATTACTTTCTCTTTTTTTTCAGCTGAGATGGCTGCAATCTAAAAATCCACGTGAAAGTTGCATTATGATAATAGGTCTAACTTAAAATTTGCTATGGCACATCTGTTCACAGTGCCCTGAAAGACAGAAATAATTTTGAATGTATTCATTTTCAAGCAATTGAAGTGATGATATAGAAAAAAAATGAACGGTACAATAAAATTCACAGAAATACTTCAGCTGTGACCTAGATAGGTTATTGAAATAGACTTCAGAAAATGTACTGCTCCTGCCCTGCAATTCTGCAATGTACAGTGGTTGGGTTTGAACCACCACATTTTGCCCTGCATTTTTTATGCTCATCTTTTTATCATTCTTGCAGGTACTCCTGGATTTCAGCACAGGATTTCATGTAGAGGTAATAAATATTTCTTTAGAAACTGATTTTTGATATAATGAAACATAATTAATTTAAGAATGACATGGAAAATTCTAAAAAAGGGCATTTCTGAGCTTGAAGGTTGAAAATATATTTAAATATTAAACGGCTGCAGGTAACAGCCTGTTCATCCTCTCAAAAGAATTTATCCTACACAGAAATACTTGTAGTGTACACATGCACAGTCTTAGAGTTTGTTACTTGTTAATGTATTGAAAACATATATTCTATAAAAATTTCTTTATTCCTTCTTGCGGGGTGCTTTAAATATCTGCATTAATTTAAAATATATTGAGGTTGCTGGTGATATGACACTATAACTCTGTGTCAAAGGTAAAAGAATGGAATGGAAATGGAACAGCAAGATGGAAAACTTTCAGAAGACAAAAACGTGAATGGATAAAATTTGCTGCAGCCTGTAGAGAAGGAGAAGATAATTCTAAAAGGAATCCAATTGCCAGAGTAAGTAGAAAGCATAGCAGAGGTGTGCACTGACAAGGATGCCTTTTCTAAAGACATGCTAATAAAAGAGATTTAAAAACACATTTGCTTAGACTAGTCAAAGCAAGGAACGTAGAATAAAAGAAAGATGACTAAGAATTTCCAGCTCTGCTGAGACAGTCTCATAAGGCAAATGCACACAGCTGCTGAGGAGTGACCAAAAAGCTTCCTAGAATATTGCAGTCAGTCTCCTTCCTGGAGAGCTTCAACCAGTCTCCTTACTGTGCAGTGTCTGTGTACTAGGTCAAGTTATTCTTTTCTGACTCTTAGAAACTTCTTGAGTGAGCACAAATGGATGGTGCCTGGCACAAGGATGGTGCCTGACTCATGTGGACAACAAAACAAAGAACTTGGGCTTCACGTTATAAGAACGACATAAAAATACTAGAGAGAGAATCCAAACAAGGGCAACAAAGATGATGAAGAGTCCGGAGGCAAAAACCTATGGAAAGCAGCTGAGGTCCCTTGGTTTGCTCAGATCAGAGCAGAGGAGCTGAGCGGAGGCCTGATGGCAGCTGCAGCTCCTCACAGGGAGCGGAGGGGCAGGGCTGAGCTCTGCTCTGTGTGACCACGACAGGGCCCGAGGGAACGGCATGGAGCTGTGTCAGGGGAGGGCAGCTGGGGGTTGGGGACAGGGTCTGCACCACAGGGTGTTGGGCATGGAGTGGGCTGCCCTGGGCAGTGGGCATGGCCCGGAGTGCTGGAGTTCAAGGAGCATTTATACAATACTGATTTTGGTTGGTGTTGTGTGGAGTCAGAAATTGGACTCGATGATCCCTGTGGGTCCCTTTCAGTTCAGGATATTCAGTGATTTTATGATTCTGTCCTCCCTCCCTGACAATTCCCTAAGGAGGTCCTCCCCTGAGCTACTCTTGGAAGTTCATTTCCCCTAACAGCTTCACTTCACTGCTAGAAATCTAAGAAGGAGAAATCTTGTCCAGTACTCAAGTGCAGATGCAACTGTAGGCTGATTGTTTTGTAGAAAAGACTTATATTTGTGCAATCAGTTGAATCTTGTGATATGTGGTTGGGAGAAAAACTGACATAAAGATTTTTAAGGAAACTAATAGTAGGGAAAAAGAGCACTGCAGGTGTTCTCTGTAAAGTTCTCAGTATAAATTACTATTATTTACTATTGCAGATTCGATCAGACTGTGAAGAAAATAATCCAGTCACATACAGCATTTCTGGAGTTGGAATTGATCGTGCCCCTTATGGAATATTTGTTGTTAACCCAAGAACAGGAGAAATTAATATAACATCAATAGTGGACAGGGAAGTGACCCCAGTATTTGTTGTAAGTACACTTGAATTTATTTCCCTTTTTAATGATGAATGTAGCTTGAAACAGGAAAAGCACAAGAAGAAAAATGTTCTAATTCATTTGTTTCAGATTCCTGCTTTTCTTCCTTTGCTTTTGGTTTTAAAATGAGTAAATATCTTTATCTAGATACGCTGCTTTGCAAAACACTCAGTGACTGGTATGGATTTGGAACCACCTCTTGAACTTCGAGTTAGAGTTCTGGATATAAATGATAATCCTCCTATATTTGCACAATCGGTATTTACAGGATCTGTTGAAGAATGCAGTATGGACAGTGAGTAACTACGTTATGCCTATTATGGTAAAGTCAGTGAAGAATCCAGAATATAGTTCATATAAGCCTGGTGTGTTCATTCTACTTTTTCTTAGATAGTGACATACTTTTCCCAAAGCTACTGGAGCAGAGGATGGCTCGGAATGTCATTGGAGAAGGGCTCAAGCTCAGTGCTTGAGCAATGCTTCCTTCCCTCTCTTCTTTGCCCATGTACAAATGCCGAATATTACAGTTCCTAACTGTATCCTCACATAGTTCCTTTAAATGTGAAAACTTAGAGTAAATCATTCCACTTCTTCTCTCTATATAAAAAAATAATAAATAATAATGATTTTTTCCCATTTTTTCCATTTCAAGTATTTGTATTTGCAGCCCAAATATCACAGTTGCAGTAGAATATTGATGAATAAGTCCCTTCTTAAGCACTTAAAGTTTTTATTTTTCCCTAACCTGTTGGAATCGTTATTAACACCGAGTGTGTTACACTTAATTGTGGTTAACACTCATATCTGAACTTCTAGAAAATCTCATTTTAAACCATGGATATTTCTTAAGTGGATATCTACTGGCTCAGTATTCACTAATTTTACATATTCCCTATGGTGACTTAAGGAGGTTCAGTGAAAATCTACTTTATTTCACCTAACATTAGTTTTTAATAAATTTTGAAGTCATTAACATTTCATCATAATCAGAACAAAATTAAGCTGCTGTTTTTCTTTATAATTTCAACAGTAAGATAGCATTTTGTAATTTTTTATGCACCAGGTATTTAGCACCATCTTCTTTTTTGCAGGAACAAAGCAGATTTTATGATTCTATTTTATTTTATTTTATTTTATTTTATTTTATTTTATTCACAGACACACTGGTGATGAAAATAATTGCATCAGATGCTGATGAACCAAACCACCTGAACTCTAAAATTGCCTTCAAGATAGAGAGTCAGGAGCCTTCAGGCCAGCCAATGTTTATTATGAATAAATATACTGGAGAACTCCATCTGGCAAATTATCTTGACAGAGAGGTATTATTTCTATTTCCCAATTCAAATAACATGATGCTGCTGTGTATCTTTAACAGTGATATGATGCCAGGGCTCATGGGTAAGCGAGGTGGGAACAGGACAGGGGGAGGAGAGATGCCTTTTTCAAAAAAAAAACTAAAAAAGAAAAAAAGGAAAATTAAAATGGGGAAAAAATATATTTATATACGTGTTAAAATGAAACATCAGAGGGAAATTCCTGTATGAAAAAACAGTGGCAAGACATTATTATTTATATTTTATAAGATGTAGAGTTTCTTGTAACAGGATAATTTCTTTTTCTGTGGCAGCAACACAGTAGTTACACTTTGGTTGTGAAGGCATCAGACCGGGATGGAGCAGCAGATGGAATTTCATCCCATTGTAGCTGTCATGTGAAAGTTATTGATGTCAATGACAACTTCCCAACTCTTGCTCAAAGCTCCGTAAGTTTTTAAAACCAAAAGCATCATGATCAGAAAACACAAATCCATTTCTGCTAAGCTGCCTCTGCAAACGTTTGGAGTGACACAGCTCTTTATATCTGCAATCAAAATCACAATTTACACAGAGCACTCAGGTTTTTCTTAATTAAATTTTATTATCTTTTTTTTTTTAGTATTGAATGTCAACAGGGTATTCTTAATAGAATTCTCTGTGGTCAGCTGTGTTTGCTAATAAGTATTTATCTGTTCTTCCAGTTTTCAGCAAGTATTTCAGAAAATTCACTCAGTTCAGAAATTCTACGAATACAAGCTCTGGATGCTGATGAAGAGTTTAGTGACAATTGGTTGGCAGAATTTTTCTTTATATCTGGTAATGAAGATAACTACTTTGAAATTGTCACAGATCCAGCTACAAATCAAGGAATCCTCAGAGTAATTAAGGTATGGATAAATACTGTGATTCAGCTGTTGAAATAATCGTATTAAAATTGTTTTAATTGTTAAAAAATATGAAAAATTAACAGCTCTGTCAGTCAAGTATTTAAAATAATGTAGTTTGAATAGTTTAAATAAGATTGAAGTCCAGGAAGTTTTGTTTTCTGGTTTTCCATGTTTTCTTTTTTAGGAACTGAATTATGAACATATCCCAACTCACTCACTGAGCATCGGTGTCAGGAACAGAGCTGAATTCCACCATTCTGTTATGTCTCAATATCAAGTTATTGGAACACCCCTCATAGTAGAAGTAAAAAACGTGATTGAACCACCAAGATTTAACCCTTCTGCAATGATCTTATCTGTACCACAAAGAACAAGGGTGAATTACGTTGTGGGAACATACACAGCCTTTGATGAGGACACAGGCACTACTGCAAATAATGTTATGTAAGCTCTGCTCTACTTTACCCCTTAGATGGAAAAATTCTTTAATTAAGATTTCAGGTGAATAAGTAATTGGTAATCTCTATTGCAGTCGAAGAAGTAGAAAGGGTACTTACAAAGGGTACTTTAAAAATAGCAGAAAGAAATTGTTAATAGAATAATAGAAATAGAATAGTACTTCCTTATGCTATGATTGCTCTTGTTTCCTGGCACACTTTTCTTAGCCTCATGCATGAGACAATTTAAATAAATGAGAACAGATTTTTGTGACCTAACTTAAGAATATTCTTTTTGCACAATCTGAAACATTTACTAAAAATAGAGAATCTGTCAGCATCTCTAAATAAAACAAGCAGAGAACCACAATAAAAGACAATATTATAATATCAGAATAGAAGTCACTATTGGCTCACTTCATAGTAAAAAATAAATAGATTTTGTATTTATTCCTCATGAAATTCATTATAGTTTTAATAGAGAAATACTTTGTTTTTAAACAAGAATAGAAATAAATGCACCCAATTAAAAAAAAATTGGAAAGTTTTCATATAACTGGAAAAATTATTAGCAAACACAACCATAGAATGTTATCAGAAGAGTTGTGGATTTAGCTATTGATATTATTATGAGTTCTATTAAAGCTCTGCAGGATCCAGATAGATGTCATTTACTTTTAGATTATGATATCACTTTTGAAGTATAATAGGCTCTATGCACTTCCTTTATTACTGTTTTTTGTTTGTTTTTTATGGTGTACCTCTTTTGACATCTACAGAAATCTTAAGAAAAATTTTCTGAAGTGACAAGTGTAATTTACAAAATGAATATGAAGTAGACCACTACAACATATGGAGTCCATGCTAACTGAAATAATTGGTTCCACTCAAGTAACTAGGTCTCTCATTCAACTTTATTCTGAATATTTTTCCTACACCAAATACAGATACAGTATAGGACGTGATCCAGGTGCCTGGTTCAGAATCAATCAAAACACTGGGGAAATCACATTGAGCAAAGTTATTGACTGGGAATCCTCCTATGTAACAAATGGACAGTACACAGCAGAAGTTCTGGCTATTACCAGAGGTAAGAAACAGATTTCGAGTTCTGAAACAAAACTCTTCATTCAATATATCTTTTTCAATTCCATGTTTTCCCATCTGAACTCATTGTTTATACTGTCAGTATTACTTCCTGATCAAAAATACCTTCTTTTTACAGGAGTTCCTCGATATACTGCTACTGGAACCATTGTACTTACAATGCAAGACACCAGAGACAATTGTCCAGCTATTAATACAGAATTAAGGAAAGTGTGTATGCATTCCCCATCAGTGATTATTACAGCAAAGAGCATAAATGATCAATATGCCCTCCCCTTTACATTTAGCATACATGGTGAACCTCAAACCACATGGATTATCAGATCAATAAATGGTAAACTTACATTTTATAACCATATATCATAGTAATAAGCTCCTATCTGAGATAACAGATTAGGATATATTTTTACTTTAAAAAAAATGTAAAATAGTCATTAAAATGTATTATTATCAGTTAAATGTGATTTTATGTTCATATGAATCCAAAGAGAAATTGTATATGTATTAATGTTAGAATTGAAGGAGAATCATTACATGCATTTTATCTAGTTCTCAGCTTTTAAAAGAGACTAACAATGTGCTGTCAAAATAAAACAGCAAAACCGTGCATAAGTCTTAGTATGATAAGCAGCTTTATTGGTCTAAACCTAATGAGGCAATTCAAAAGCAATAAGTTGATACCTTCTTATTTTTATCTAGGAAAAATCCTAAGTATATGACAAGGCTCTTATTTATTAGAGTAAAAAGTTCTTAGCTGGTCTTTATTTTTATGAGAGTCTTATGAGGATGGCAAATAAAGATTACAGGTTTTGCAGTTCATACCACAAATTCTGCTTGTTTATATCTCTAAGAAAACACTTCAGATTCCAAGCTTATCCAATTTCATCCAATAGTACTGAATTAGCTAATGAATCCGTCAAGTCTCACACTTCACTAAATGACAAAATTTGTATAACTTACTGTATGCATAGAAGGTGATATTAAATGGCAAATATCATACCTTGGTCTCATTTTTCCTGAACAAATGCAAATGTAACATTAATTTTTTTTTTTTTAATGAAATACCTTTTGAAAACCAGAAAGGATAACTATCATGAAAATTCCTAGTGAGAGAAAAAAAAGGGTATAAAAATTGCAATTCATATTAAAAATCATGGGAATAAAAGAGAAGATAAAATAAATAACATATAAGAATATGCTTTGGCATCTTTTATGTTTCTCAAGTTAAAAAGTGCTGACTAGACTGATCTAGCTGAAGTTTTGCAACTGAAAAAAACAGCATAGATCAAGATAATGTTTCAGCTTTGGATAAGTATTGTCTGTGCATAAGTAACTAAAGATCTAATGTAAGAACAAATCTAATGAAAACCTTATTATTATTCACAATATTGAATCACTGTGCAATATTTAGAGACAACACCTTAATTTAAACATTTTCCTCTTATTTTCCTCCCAAAGCTTCCTCTGCAGAATTAGTAAATCAGAACATGGACTTTTACCTTTACAAGATCTCTATCAGAGTAAGAGACAGCCAAGGTCGAAGTTGCTTGCAGCCATATGTGATTCCTCTGCAAGCTTGCCGATGTGACAGTCGCAATTACTGCAGCAGTGGGGCCACAAAAATAGTTATCATTGGAGGTGGTGGTGCTGGTGGTGGTGGTGCTGGTGGTGGCGGTGCTGGTGGTGGCGGTGCTGGTGGTGGTGCTGG
>JAPSGF010000019.1:8627015-8805069 GCA_035772895.1 Perdix hodgsoniae | reverse complement strand
GCTGGTGGTGGCGGTGCTGGTGGTGGCGGTGCTGGTGGTGGTGCTGGTGGAGGTGGTGCTGGTGGTGGTGGTGCTGGTGGTGGTGGTGGAGGAAGCCAGGCTGGTGGAGAAACAGGACAAGACTACGGTGGGACTGGGTATGAAGGAGGTGGCGGTGGTGACTCCGACACAGACTGGGGTACTGACTCTGGTGTAGACACTGGCGGTTACGACACTTACACTGGAAGCACAAATACTGATTACGGCAGAAATGACTATGGTGGATACGCCCAAACTGCTGCTACCACACTTAGCGGTTCTGCCATTGGCCTGATGTTTCTTGGTGGATTAATATTTGTTTGTAAGTATAAAATTAAGAAAATTATTATATTAACATTTTTTAAAGTGTATCTTTTTATTTTTCCAGTGACTTTTTTGGTCAATTATTTACTTGTGAACTCCCATGGTCAACTCAGCAAAAAAAGAAATTTTAAATTATAAGAATATATATTTATGTTCTACATATACACATATATTTCATTCAGGAAAAAAAAACACTTCCATCCAAAAACGGAGGGTTTTTTAACTATTATTCGGTTCTCAGACAACTAGGCAGGGTCAAAATATTTAGCAGAAGATTCAGAAGATTCTGGGCAAGAGCTGCTCTTATTACTTTACAACATTTGTAATGTTGCAGTTTGTTCTGTAGTTACATTATTAAAACAAATGGGTCAAGTCAGGTATGAAAAGATGCGAGGAACAAACTTCCTTTGAACCCTAAGCCAAATTTCACTTGTAGAGAGATAAAGCTCATCAGCTTACTTTTTTAATTTTTTTGGCCAGTGTTGCTAAATAAAATGTCTGTTAAAAAACTGTGATGTCTGTGATAACAGGATCAAAGCAGATCATGTATCCATTCACGTGTCCTAGTATTTTTGAAAAAGTGTGAGTTTAAGGAAGAATAATGAGTCAACCTAGATTTTAAGCAACATATGAACTTCAGCAGTTACTTCCCAGGCCACCACAGTCATTAATAATTGCTATTCTTTCATGATATGAGCATCAAGCAGTGCAGAAATACTGACTACAACAACTATGGAGACCTGATATTTTGCGGAGGGTAGTCATATTGGGTCTTGGTCTCTAATTAGTGGGAATCAACAAACAAAATTTTGAAGTTGTAAAAGGCTATCTCTTTGTAGTTCCCATGTGGTTAATGTTACAGAACAGACTGCCTTTCTGCCTTCAAAAATCTCTTCTAGTCAGTGGTCTGGAATAAATACATCCTTATTAATGAGGAATGAAGTAGCACTTTATGCACTGTATACCCCTTTTTCTTTACCAAGGAGAAAACTTTGGTTTGTTTTGATGTTAAAGTGAGAGTTTTAGATACTTCGGTTAGTTTGCTGTAGGCAGTTGGCTCCCTCCAAACACTCCAGGAATACTAGGTTACTAACTTAGTTATCTAGGTTAGAAGCCTGAACACAGAATGAATATCGCAGCCCTTTCCTGAAATGAACAATGTGGGTTTTTTTTATGCTACTTTTAAAGTATTCAGCAATGCACAAGATCACTGCAGCCAGACAGATAGCTCTCTATTGATTCTCTTCAGTTTAGTGTTACTAATGTGTATTTCTTTTGAATTACAATGCCTGAAGAGAAAAACATACTCTTCTACATCAAGTATGAATATCATTGAATGCTATATATAGCAAGACAGGTTTTGTTTGTTTATTTTTCATATATCTGCATATTATATTCATTCCGTTGAGGTAGATCAAAGTCTGTGCCCAGGTGTATAGGCATAAAATTGAAGTAACAGCTCTACTCCACCCTAATTTTGTTCTGCTGTAACTAAAGGCAAAATTATTCTGAGTACCCAAATACATACGTTTCATTCATAGTCAGCTAATGTTTCTGAAAGCTAGACTTGCAGGTGGCTTAGTTTGAAACATTTTAAAAGATACATTTTCAAAAGTTCTTGGTCACTAATAGCTATTCCTACGAAGAAGAGACGTCCTAAATAACTGTTTCCTATTTCTTTCCTGTTAAGTGATTCCAATTTTGATGTCAATGAGTGATTGTTGTGGCTGCGGACCTGGAGCTGCAGCTGGAGTTGGAACTGGATTTGAACCTGTACCTGAATGCACAGAAGGGGCAATTCATCCATGGGGAATAGAAGGTGCACAGCCTGAAGATAGGGTCAGTACATTCCGTGTTTCAAAAGTCCACAGTAATTTATGTTTACAGAAGAGATTCCATTTGTCTAGAAGAAAGAAAGGGATTATAGCACTGTAACATCTTCTAAAAGAAACCTGGCATTTTCAGCCATTGCCAGGCAGGCACAGACGTGATCCTTAATTAATACTTGTGGATGAAGCTTTTGTGCTTTAGGTTATACTTGGCTAGCTTGTCCCAACAGTTTGATCTTACTGTTCCCTCAGCTGAAACAGAATAACTGACAAGCTTTTCAAATGCAAGATAGAGGAAAATAACAGAAACCTTCACTAATCGTCTTTCAGATTGACATGAAAAACACTTTTAGTCTTTTTTTATGAGTGGTAATTCATAGCTGTCACTAACATTTCAGAATGGTAATTTCTTAACATGATTCTTGGTCTTCATATGGGAGTTTCAAAGTCATCATTCAAGGAATTAAAATATTGTTTTCCAGGATGTCTCACACATTCTCGCTCCAACAACAGCTGCTGGAGGTGATTTTGGTGAACCCTCTGGTAAGAAGATCTTAAGACTCTCAGTGTGTACTATCATTAAGCTGTCTTCGGTACTTCATGTCCTCTGGCTTAAGGGGCACACTGTTTTCTCAGCTACAACCTGGCCCTTCCAGTCTTGCCTCTGCATATAATCAAACCAACACTACTAGGATTTCCAGCATGTACAAAGCATCTGAGGTTTGAGCCCTGAATATGAGCAGATTCATATCTGCGAACTACTTCCAGCTAGTGGATGGAGACTCTTTTCAAAATACCAATTTTAGAAGAAATCAATCTCAAGATCAAATTAAGAAAATTTTCTTTTATAACTTAGTGGTGAAAGATTAATCTCTTCCCAATTTCCAGGCTCTGCTTAGAAAAAAAGGAGAATATGATCTGTTGAGTAGCCAATTAATTACTGCCTAATTGTGTGCAGCTTAGATATAGAGCTGGCACACAATGTAATAAATGTACACTTTTGTAATGAAGTTTTCTCCTGGAATCTGATGTCCATAGAGAGTAAGTTTTCCCATTCCTTTCAGTAAAGATGCTGATACACATCCATTTTCTCTAGCTTCTTATAGGAGGGCACTTCTCTCTGCAAGCAGCAATTTCTTTGATGAGTACCGATTAGCCAAAGATGTTATCCTCTAGATAAAAAGACAGGAGAACATTTAGAGCCATAAATGGGAATTAATGGTCTTTGTTCTCAGGGATGTTTTACTGCTGTGACAGTTGAAAAGTTTAGGACTTTCACCTGTGATTTACTTTATTTCCGCTGTTCAGTATTGCTGTATTGCTGCAGTGTGAGCCCCAGGTTCAAATTCTACCAGCTGAGACCAAGATCAGATGGAAAAAAAAAAAAATAGAATTTGGCCTATATTTCTTATTGTAAGCATAGCCAAGACTATTGTTTGCAATGGCTTTATATTATATTACACAGTAATATTTAAGATCATACTTTTGTTGCTATCATATATGAAAAATTATGGAGAAGATAAAATTATGTGGGTATGTTGTGGTTTAACCCAGCAGGTGACTCAGCACCATACAGTTGTTCAATCAGTTTCTCCTTCCCAGTGGAATGGAGGAAAGAATTTAAAAAGAAAAGAAAAAGTAGAACTTGTGAGTTGAGATAAAACTATTCACTAAGATAAAAGAAAATAGTTATGACTATATATATAAAAATATATAAAAAAGTGATACACACATAATTGCTCATCACTCCTGACTGATGCCCAGATAGCCCTCTGAGCAGCGGAAGGGAAAGAGATGAACTCATATGCCCTTCAAAATGCTCCTTCCACATGATGTTATATGGGATGGAATATCATTTTGGCCAGTTAAAGTCAGCTAACCTCATTCCAATTCCCTCCCAGTTCCTTGGGCCCTTCACTGCATAGACCTTGGCTCTGTACAACCCTGCTTAACAACAAATATAAACTTCAGCATTATCAACATTGTATCTCTCCTAGAACCAAAACATAGCATCATACCAAATACTCTGAAGAAAACAATTCCATCCCAGCTGAAACTATGACAGTATGATTTTATAATTTAGTGTAAAGTTAATTTTCATTCTTCATTATTAACATCAGTTATGATCAACTCTTGTTCACCTGATTCCCCATTAATAATCTAACAATTAGAAAATGTGAAAGGATTTACAAAGCTATTTCTTTCAGTGACAATCATAGAATCATAAAACGGCAAGTTTTAGGCAAACCAACTTTAACTCCAGAGGAATTACATATATAGATGTATATTTTTATATAAATATCCATAAGCAAATCCCAAATCCCCTATAACACAAGTCAATTGTTGATCTTTTAAAGCATTTATGCCCAGCCTCACAAATAAAATCCAGGTTTTAGATGTCTTCTAGTATGTGCTTTATTTGTATTGCAGTTTCAGTGTTTGGCACATGTTTGTAGAACTGTGTCTAAAATTAATCTAAAATACCTTTAGATGATCAGTACTGTCATTATACTCCTGTCACGGTTTTACGTTTTTTGGTTTTCAGTATTCCACATCAAAACATCATGTAGTACACTGGAACTAAAGTGTTAATGCTCCAGATCCATGTACCTATCCCTGTACATGATGGAAATCATGGGATCTGACACTTCCGGGGGGGGGAAAGGGGGGTACGCTCTTTTACTGCTTTGCAATGGGTCCCTGGAGGTTGCGTTTCCTAGCCATTCCAAGCTTTTCAGGTTTTACTTGGTCTCGGGAACTCTCTCTCCTATCTTATTTGATTAATTAGTCTCAATTTCAATTAGATCTTATTACATTGTGTTATTTTGCACTTCCAATATCATAGTTAGTAAAATAAGTTTTCCTCCATAGATTGTTGCCGCTGTTGTTTTTTTTTTTTTTCTTTCCCCCCTCCTTCCTTCCCATTTTGTGTGGGGCCGGGATGGCGGTAGAGGGGCAGGGGCCTACTGCCCCCCTGTCACGGGCATAGATTGATCTAGTTAACGCCGTGACAGCTCCTTACAAAAACAACTGACAAATTCTGTGAAAAATTTCATAGAGCACAGGAGGAATAACTTATTTTTTGTTTACAGATATATATACAAATACATATGGAGGAGGAGGAGTAGTAGCATCTGGTGTGGAAGAAACTACAGGAGTTGGTTATGGCACTGGTACTGGTTACGGAACAGCTGGAGGAATTTCTGGAACTGGGGAAGCGAAAGGGTCAGTTGGAGGAACAATAAAAGAATATCGAGAAGGAGGGGTGAACATGGCCTTCCTAGACAACTACTTCTCTGAGGTAATTACATGGTCTTTTTTTGTGTTATATCTGTGAGACTGTTGTTACACTATCCTTCAAAAGTCAAACTGTGGATACACAAAATTGTAGAATCACAGAAACACAGAATCATAGAAACATGAGGATTAGCATGTAATACATGTAAGACACAGTACTTTAATCACATATAAAACTCAAAATCATTTAAAAAAATAATATGTGAGGATTGATACATTTCAAAATCTATGCAAGATTCAGTGGAGAAGATGAAATATCAGTCCTGAAGTCCTGATCACAGATTTCATAGAATCATAGAATCGCCAAGGTTGGAAAAGATTTACAAGATCATCCAGCTCAACCATCCACCGAGCACCAGTATTTCCCACTAAACCATGTCCCTCAGTACAACACTGTCATGTTTATTGAACACCTCCAGGGACGGTGACACCACCACCTCCCTGAGCAGCCCTTTCCAGTGCCTGACCGCTCTCTTGGAGAAGTATTTCCTAACATCCAGTCTGAATCTCCCCTGGTGCAACTTGAGGCCATTCCTTCTAGTTCTATTGCGAGTTATGTGGGAGAAGAGGCCAACTCCCACTTCAACACAACCTCCCTTCAGGTAGTTGCAGAGAGCAATAAAGTCATCCCTGAGCGTCCTCTTCTCCAGACTGAGCAGTCACAGCTCCCTCAGCTGCTCCATATAACATCTGTACTCCATGCCCCCCACCAGCTTTGTTGCCCTTCTCTGAACACGCTCAAGAGCCTCAATGTCTTTCTAGTAGTGAAGGACCAAAACTGAGAACAGTACTCAAGATGCAGCCTGTGATCTCTTCCCTGCTCCTTCTGGCAACACTATTTATGATACAAGCCAGGATGCCACTGACCATCTTGGTTACCTGGGCACACTGCTGGCTCACATTCAGCTGAGCATCAACCAATACCCCCAGGTCTATTTCCTCTACACAGTCTTCCAGCCACTCTGCCCCAAGCCTGTAGTATTGCCTGGGATTGTTGTGACCAAACTGCAGGACTCAGTACTAAGCTTATTTCAAGGTCAAAAACATGTTGATGATTTTTTTTTTTTTTTTTTTTTTTTTTTGTCCCGTGATGTTCTTTTTGAGTCAGCTAGGCCCTACTGCAGTAGGGAAACCTGACTGTGGTTTGAGCCATCATTGTTAAAAACTTGACACTCTGTTTACTTTTCTGTTTTTGCAAACTACAGAAAGCATTTGTGTATGCAGATGAAGATGAAGGTCGACCAGCAAATGACTGCCTATTAATATATGATCATGAAGGAATAGGTACTCCTGTTGGCTCTGTTGGCTGCTGCAGCTTTATTGGAGAAGATACAGATGAAACATACTTGGAAACTTTAGGACCAAAATTTAAGACTTTGGCAGAGATTTGTCTGGGGAAGGAGATCGAACCATTCCCTGACACCAGCCCACCTTGGCCAGGCATTAACGTCACCTTCCCCAACTCTGAATGTGATCTAAACCTCCCACCACCTGGAACCACAATCCTTGTCAACGGATCTGCACCTATGGCTCCTCCAGCCGGCACTACCACGGTTGTTACTGAAAACACCTATACATCTGCATCTACCGTACAGCCCCCACGGCCAATGCCTGATCCTTTGCTCCATGGCAATGTGACGGTGACAGAGACCTACGCCTCCGGTTCTCCCTCTCTTTGTGTTGACCCACTGCATGCATCCAATGTTGTTGTAACAGAAAGGGTTGTTGGTCCTGCATCTGCCTCTGATTTGCGTGGCATGCTAGATATCCCTGATCTTGCAGATGGGTCCAACGTAATCGTCACAGAAAGAGTTATTGCACCTAACTCCCGGCTCCCAGCATCTCTGAGCATTCCTGATTTGGTAGATGGGTCCAACGTGGTGGTAACAGAAAGGGTGTTCAGGCCTGCCTCTGGGATGCCAGGCAGCTTAATAAATATTCCCTCAGAGTTATCCAATGCCCACAATGTGGTGGTCACTGAGAGGGTAGTGTCAGGGTCTGGGATGAGCAACCTGGCAGGGGGAGGACTAGGAGGGGCCAGCCTGGGTGGACTGAGCAGCACGGGCCAAATGCTCAGTGCTGACTGTCACCTTGGTCAGGCAATGGGCACAGCATCCCCTGGCACCTCCCGGAGAAGAGTGACCAAGTACAGCACCGTGCAATACTCCAGCCAGTAAGGCTCCTGTCAGCGCACCTCCCCAGTGAAATCACCACTTGCACCAACACTTATTAGCTGCCACCCACCAAGAATATTGTCATTATTTATAACTAGCACACAGCACTGAAATTACAGGGATTCTTCCTTCAGTAAGGATCTCAGAAAGATGCCCTGTTACAAGGTCAAAAACTTTGTCAGTGAAAGGAAAGTTGATGTTAGCACTAAATTTTGCTTTCTCTCCACAAAGCTGTAAGCATGTACAAACAGACACTAATATTTTTGGAGAGATATCTGATTACTAAGCAGATCAGTGAGAGGGAAGTCTTTGAATGCATGCAGTACCAGCATGAATTAATGTAACATGGAATAGTGTTAAAATACTACATTGCTAAGTGATCTCCCACAGTAAGCAGATTTAGATTGATTGCTCCTTACTGACAAAATAGGAAAAGAAAGCAATTAATAATTAATCAATACAAGACTAAATAAGCACTTTCAAATGTATCACTTTACTTTCCATGTAATTCCAGGTGCGCTGCAAAATGGCACTTTGAATCATTTCTCTTATCACCAGCAAAAGTCAAATGTAATGATCATAAATGCAATACTTTTTCATAGCTTACTAAAGTTCTCAGTGAAACTCACCCTTTTATGACCTTCTATGTTGTAAATGCTCATGGCCATGAGTGTGGCCAAGAATTTGCTGCAGCTGGAGCTGCAGCACTGATGCTGTCAACAAAGAAGTTGCTGGCTTCATCTTTTCATGAATACCATTACTGATTTACTTAAATCTAGAAGGACTTTGGTGATAAACAGGAGCATTTAGTTGGATTTTTGTGCCAAACTATAACTACCATTTAAGTCTCCAACACAATGTTATTTTATGAGGACTATAACATAACATGCCAGTTCTCTATTCAAATACTGCCAAGAAAACAAAGTTATAAAAGCTTTGTGATGTGGGGAGGCAACAGCAAGTATTGTAATACTGATAGTGGTAGCTGAAGATCTTCGTGAAAATGAAAAAAAAACCTTGGGAACAACATAAATTTGCAAATATGCAATGTAGAGAATTATTATTTCATTTGTCAATGTATTTTGCATTGATATTTTGAAAGTGTATTTGAATGTGTTAATTGAAAAAGTCTTTTTGATTCTATAATCTTAATTAAATCCGGCTTTTATTTTCCCACAAAAACAACTCTACTGGACTTTGTTATTCTAGTAATACCTTAACACACTTTACAATATGATCTGAAGGAGCAAAATACTGAAATATAGAATCTATCTCATCTTATTTCTGTATCATATGTATAGTAAGCATAGTGTATGCAACATCGCTTCAGTGTAAATACATCAGTTATATGGAGGGATTGGCTTGTTTTGATAGATCACCAGATCAGTGGTTTTCCTCAAATCTGCTACTTCAGCTTTGATGGACAGGTTAGTGAAAAGCTGAAGAGTTGTCTGTGAACTTCCCACTCAACAAAAAGAAGAAATTTTCATATCCAGATTAACTCATCTCAGAACTGGATGACAAGTTTCTGATCTCATTTCAGGAGCAAACTATTGAAATGATGCTTTCAGAAATGCAACCAGATCCGCTCTCAAAGACAAGATGCAGAGTTAGTGCTACAGCCACTGACACCAGTGCTCCCCAGGAGTCACTGCCAAATCCAAGGCTACCTTGAGAAAGGGATCTTCCAGAACTTCAAGCTTTTCCTGGAAGCAACTGAGCATGCCAAATGCTCTCTTCTTGGTATCTGAAGAAATGCTACTTTCACTTGATCCTGTAGCCTTGATTATTACTAAAATTATGTTGATTTCAGTGGAATTATTCTCTTGTATATGTTTGTAACTACTGCAAGAATGGTTTCTGGAAGAATTCTTTAAGAAAGGAAAATAGTTACTAATATATAAAGATGTATGTTTTTATATGTATGTCTCGAGATCTGGTATTACTTACTAAAATTCACAAAAATGCTGGAAAGATCCATTTTGTTTCACTGAACACATATTTGCGTTTAAAAACAAAACAAACAAACAAAACAAAACAAAAAAAGTATTTCCAATGTCAAGGGCACTCTGTACATTTAGAAAGCCTATGCAATCTAGCCAAAGCCCATTAGAGATATTTTTAATGGAAAAAAAAAAAAAAAAAAATTGTAAATATTTCCAAAATCACGATACTCAAATAAGAAATATATTTCCTAGCTGTGTTCCAAGTTATGAATTCAGATTCCAGGAGCAGATGCTGAATCCTTTGTAGCTCCTTGTAGCTCCTTGTAGCACAGTAATGCTGTGTGAGGTTTGGATGTGCAAACTGACTCTGATTGCTTGCATGTTTAGAAGTAGAACGGTGAAGAACAAATAGCAAAAAAATTTTTCTTAAAGCACAATTTTTGGTAATGTAGTGGTTCTCTATTTACTAGCACTGTCTTTTCCCAGCTTTTTAAAGGATTGTTAGATTATTATTTAATAAAAATTCTCAGAAAAAATATTACTTTTTTTTATATTTTCATGATTGGCAATGAAACAGCAATCACATAATCCCACATTTCTGAATATTAATTTCTATTGCTGCATATTTTTTGCAGACTTTCTTACAACCATTTTCTTAGTAAGACTTTGAAATGTTGAGATTACTACAAACTGTGGAATAACAGTGCATCAAAGATGTGAACAAATACGCTGTTCATTAATATTCAGTGCAAATTCTTTTTCTAGCTTTATTACTAAAAAACAGCATATAGATTTATTCTGCCTAACTGACAACATTTTTTCTTCTTTTTCTTCAACTACAATTTAGAAACCTGTTTGTGACTGGCTTTAATCTTGTTGTTTAATAAAGAAACATGAATGAATTTCAGGAAAGAAAAAATAACATATAATAGTGATCTCAATCCTGCTATAAGCCATTCAGCAAAACACTCCTAATAAAGTATCAGCAGAATGCCACACCAAGTCTGTAACTTCTTTACTTGGATGCAGGACACTACAGTCTTCCAGAGGCTCACTGAGACCTTGGCAGCACAAAAAGCATATGGCAAAGGAAGTGAATAGACCTACAAGCTGGGGATCTCAGTAGATTATTGTCTTGGGAACAATCTCTCAATCAAAACTGCCAGCTTTGATTCTTTTTGTTCTACTCTGATTTTGTGGTAAATAACACATTCAAGCTGCCGTGAGCAGTATATTGTTCTACTTGCAAGATGAAAAGACCACTAAATCTAAGGAAAGATCCAAAAGTGCCTACAATTTTTCTTGAATTACTACAACTGCATAGTTCCAATGTTTCTTCCTACTGAGTAACCAAATGCATTTTCATTCTATTTAAAGTACAAGTAATAGTGCAGTGTAATTGTGTTTTCATAAATAAAAATATTAGAGTTTTGCTTGTAAAAATTTCTGAGTGACTTTGAAAAAATACAATAAATAATAATTTGAAACATTTTGAGTAGACTGATTTGGGATTTTTTTCATCAATCAGTGGAAAATGTAGTTTTCTTTAAAACTGAATGTTTGTAACAGTATCCACCTTTAGTTTTCTTTTAGGAGGAGAAAAAAAAAAAAAAAAAAAGACTAAAAATTTGGAGTATCCCAAGGTAAAACTATTTCATGTGTCAAAATGGCTAAGATACTTTGTTTTAAGTTTGCACAGCAGAATCTTTTTTCTCACATCCCACTGGAATTACAATACAACTTCCTCCAGTAATCGTTCTCTGTATTGTTCTTTCCCATTAGATGGCCTTCGCTGTGATACTCGTCTGTTCCTCATCTCTGAAACAGTGCTTCAGAAAATCAGTAGAGAAGAGAGAGAAAAACAACACTTGAACTGCAATGTTTGGGCAGCCCAAGCCCACGTGGACATCTGCCCAACTGAAAATGCAAGCGGAAACTACTGAAATGACAATTTATGCATTATAGTCACAAGTCATTAATGAAGACCCAAACATAACCTGCAGTAAAGAATCTGGACAAGGAATTACTTGAGCTGATTTCTTAACTTATAGTTTTATGTGGCATAGCTCAATTTTCCCAGCTGAATAATAATGGATTTCCTGCCTAATGTCTCTTTTGCCCATCTGCACTCCCTGACTCTCCAAAAGAAAACAGAAAGATGAGGAAGGAGCTTAATTAATTGCAAAACAGTGAATATTATTATTCTTCCTCATTTTGAAATGCACTTCATTAACGATGTTGTTACTTTCTTGTTTTTTTCTTCCTGATGTAGAAATACTAGGAAATGCTGAGGCAGTTTTGAGACATTAAATGTAAATACTTATGGCAGTATATTGGCATGAAACAATTTTGTAACTTATTTCTCATCAATGAATTTTAAGCTGTTTCTTTACTGCCAAGGGAACAAAGAGTAATAAAAAGATCAAGCTTGTTCTTCTTTCAACTCCTCAAATAATATTTATCCAAACTGTAGAGCACTGTTTTGTTTAAGGACTGTACAGAAATAGGAACATAAAAATTGAAAGGCCAGCCCTGCACTGTCATGAAATACTGTCAGTCCACATTGCACACGCTTTAATATTTGCTCATCTGGAAAACTCTTCTCTGAACACACCACCAAGTTAACCCACCACCATGGGTATATGTGAGGTGATGTCCATGTGCAAGGTTAGTCACAGAATCATAGGAGTTAGAAGGGTTCTCCAAATACCACTGAGTCCAACCCACAGCTAAAGCAGGTTCCCTAAACTAGGTTGCACAGGAAAGTAGGCAGGGTGTGAATATCTCCTGAGAAAGAGACTTCACTCTTCTCCAGGCAGACTGTTCCAGAGTTCTGTCACTCTCAAAGTAAGGAATTTTTACCTCACGTTCATATGGACCTTCCTGTGTTCTAGTTTGCACCCATTACCCTTAGCCCTTTGCTGGGCACTATTGAAAAAGCCTAGCCCCATCCACTTGATTTCTACCCAGCTGATATTGACAAGGTGCCTTCACAGTCTTCTCTTATTTAGGCTGAACAGTCCCAGAATACCTTAACACTCTCTCTTCTTTTTTTTTTTATTTTTATTTTTAATTTTCTGATCTTAATATATATGTTTTAGCAGAGCAAAATGATATTAGAAAGAATGGGCTTGATGAATTTAAAAGGGGGATGTTACAGAAAGAAAAGTCCTCTTTGCTCTGTTTCCATATGAGTGTTTGGTGAATTTCAGACCCTGAACTTTACTACAATCGTATTTACAGATAACCGATTTCAGGTGAAATTAGAGTCAGTTTAGTGCAAGTGACATCATAGAAGTTTCTTTCGCTCTAAATCTTTTCAGGTGGTCTTAGCTCTGAGCAGCTGGCATGAGCAGGGTTTTGTAGGGCTCTTTCCCTCTGAAGGGCTGTGAACTCAGGTTACTAATTCAGTGCAGGCACTTGAAAAGTATCAGCACTAAACAAGTCAGCCTGCAGTGCAGATAAACCAACAGTACAAATGTAAGTAGAGACAGAGGTCAAAGCTATCCTCGCTGCTATATCATCACCAGTGTAATTTAATGAAAGGTTTTCACACATAGATGGATGCTGTGATGATTCTAAGAATCTCAGTTAAATGTAGTGAAGGCATATCCTAATGCATCAGCATTGCCTACACTTAATGATTTGACAGACATGCACTCTCAAACCAGTCAGCTATGTGCTAAAACTATATTTTTCAGTAAAGTACTCTGATGATTTGTTGCACATCAACAAAACTTTCAGATTGCCTTTAGTAAGTAAAATGTAAAGGAACCTTCTCTGTGAACACATCCACTTCCTTAAAAACTAGCAGCTACAGTGCAGGATCTCCATTAGTTGACAAAATCTGCCAAAAAATAGTTGAGTTTTTGTCCTCATGCTTCCAAGAGAAAGTCACCCTAAACACTGCTGATTTGCTTGATTTTCTTCTAATTGTCAGTCTGAACTTCAGCTCAGTTAATATCTGGTTTCATGCCTGTACTGTTCTTTTAAAACAAAACTAAGACTTTATTTTTGCTAAGCCAATCTTCTATTGTTACCTGATGAATCAGTGTAATGGTAAACACAGTAAACTTAAGAGTATTAGCTCATGTATCTGAATCATAAGATGAGGAAAAAAAAGATCAAAGATACTGTCTTTTTCGTGACCAGAGAAGGCCACATATCTGTATCTACAGTTCTTGAAATCCTTCACAGTAGTGGTGCACTTTAGCAGCTGACACTGGATCTGATAAGTAAGACCAGAAGATATGGTTTCCACAGTGCAAGTGAAATTTTTCACAGCAGTCTTCTTCTCAACTATAGTTCATATTTATAGCACTTATGTTCATGGACTTAAAAAAGAAAGAAAAAGGCTAATATTTCTACCAGCTGCACAGCAGGATCTTGAGCAATAGATTGTACCTGCGTGAACGTTGTCTGTTATGTAAGTTTTCCCAGAAAGATAAGTCACAGTGTCCTGAAAAACAAGGTCTATAGGCACCTTTAGAGCGGGCTGGCTTTGCTACGCAGCTGGGAAACAACAGGAGAGTTGTTCTGCCACTCCTTGTTTTACATACATAAAAGGCCTTGTATTTCAGCGCTGTCAGGCAGTAACAAAACGCCTGTGATAAAGGCAGGAATCTGGTGCATGCCATTACAGCCCAGCCAGACCCACAGCTCAGCAGGATTACTCACTGCCGCAGCTGCCGCACCTGGTGGGTTCCACAGCCTGGCTGTTAAGAAAGAAGAAAACTATAAAACTGAAGAAAGGGAGAGTTTATTTCTAAAGATTACAAGGCAATGAACAGCATAATTTTTTGTATAGAGTGTGGCAGAATGTAGGGAAAGTCAGATTCAGGGTTATTGCATACAGGAAAACAATGGCTCCCTTCTGAGAGTGCGAAATATTTACTCAAAGCACCAAACCCTGGAGCTAATGTTCTTCTGTATTATTTTATTCTACTTTTTTTTTTTTTCTCCCACCAAGGGCCCTGGTCATGCAAGCACATAGGAGATGGGAGCTATCATGGATGGGACTACTGAGGCCAGGAGCCACTAGGGCTTTGGGATACTTCTCTGCAACATGTACATTTTTTCACAGAATCTACAACATCCTTAACATATGCCCCATCTTTGGAAGCGCTCAAGGCCAAGTTGGATGAGCCTTGGGCAGCTTGATCTGGTGAGTAGCTGCCCAGTCCATGGTAGTGGGGTGGAGCTGGATGAGCTTTGAGATTCCTTCTAACTGAAGCCATTCTAATACTCTGTGATTCTATGATATTTCGAATAACTAAATGTAATTTTGGTGCATTTAAGTGGAGCATTGATGCACTACTTTCTTCTGCTATCTTTTTTACAGCTGAGTGGAAGTTGGGGCTCCTATGCAGTAAAGAATCATTAAACAATGCAAAAAAGTTTCAGGAAATAGTTTCAAACAATGGGAAAGATTTTCATAATAGTTCAACATGAATCATGATGAGATTTAAACATTTATTTGCTGAGGATATACGCTGGATTTTCCATCTTAATCCCACTTGCTAAATACTGCACTTGGGTCATGTGATTGGATCTCTTGACTAAAAGAAGAAACTCAACTTTTCTATGGAGGAAGCAAATAAAAAACACCAACTTTTCAACGGCAACAGCTGGATCACCTTTGCTTTTGTAAGAGGCAGAGCTTGACTCTGCTGATCCAAAGCACGCCCTTGTCCTCTGCCCCAGCCGCTCCCTCAGCACAGAGGGAGTGGCTGCCACACTGGGACCAGGCAAGGCTGGGTGAGTCACCAAGCCCCTTGCACAGAGGCCATAGGTGAGACCATACCTCACCAGGATGCTTGTGCTGACAATTACCAGCGCTGGAAGCAAGCACTCCATCTCTGCAGGAAAGATATGCATTGCTTTAGAAGATAATTCATTCAAAGCCTAAAGAGAGAATGCCAGCAGACATCTGTACTCCACGAAAATAGCACCTGATGCATGCATCTTGGAGAGCCCCTTTCCTGGGCCAGCACTAAAGAAGGGCTTGGCTGCTTTTAAGGTTTTAAAAGCAGCGGTGAATTTTCTTTGTTCTCTGGAGCTTGTGAACTTTGAACTGCTGCTATCTCCAGAAGGAAAACAAAGATCTAATGCTGCACGGATCCTCCCATGCATGCTGGCTTTGGGGTCAGAACTATGGTGGGAGAACAGTTTTGCAGCTGCCAGTTTAAAGTGGATAAAAGCTGGAAATTCAACTTTAGGGGATACTGGCACAACTAGAAGCTGTTAGAAGCAAACTGATGCTGCTTGACACTTATTTCAAAACAACAGACATTTTCCTTCTGTAAAATATGAAATAGATTTCCATACCAGAGAACAGAAGTTTCATAAAATTTAAATTATTCCTGCTTTAATCTGTTAAAAAAAAATAATAATAACAATGTGCAGAAGAGCTTCTGGTCATGTTGTGGGCAAGCTGTTAGAAGAGATTTCCTTTTAAAGGAAAGCAGTGCAAAGGATTTTTCAAAGAAAATTAAATTAACTTTTTATTCCATCGTGCCAACATTCAAAAATAGAGAATGATTGTAACTACATGTTTGCTAACATCTCTTTAACTGGTGCACTGGATAGGCAACTAAAAGCTGTTTCAGAACTCCACAGAGCCAATCAAGGTTCTTCTCTGACAGCCATTTGATGTAATGAAATGCTTTCAAGTTATGCTTAAGCATCAGATTAGGATTGGAATCTACTTCTAAATCACCATATTGAAAAGCACTATAAATAAAGGCTCTTCAAGACATGCTTTATGTCACTTATCTTAAACAAAAATTACTAAAAGAGAACTTTAGTGTTTGGCTAATATTAGCCGTGCCTGTCATGTTGGTTGCTAGATCTGCCCAAAACTGCACACCTGGCCCTAAACTCTTGGTTAACATCAAGTGTCCCTCATTAGCCAACAGTGTGCCCAGGTAGCCCGGAAGAGGAACCATAGCACAGGGTGTACCAAGCATGGGATCACCAGCCAGCTGAGAGAAGCGTTTGTTCTGCTCTACACTGCACTGGTGTGGCCTCACATTGACTAATGTGTGCGGTTTGGGGCACTACAGTACAAAAAGGACATAAAACTATTTGAGAGTGTCCAAAGGAGATCTACGAAGATAGTAAAGGGTCTAGAGATCAAGGTGTGTGAGGAGTTGCTGAGGTCCCTTGGTTTTCTCATCCTGGTGCAGAGGAGGCTTAGAGGCCTCACAATGGCCTACAGCTCCTCATGAGGGGAGTGGAGGGGTAGCTCTGAATTCTGCTCTCTGGGGACAGTGACAGGGCCTGAGGGAAGAGCATGGAGCTGTGTCAGGGGAGGGGCAGCTTGTTTATTAGGAAAAGGTTATTTGCCAGAGGATGGTGGTCATAGAACAGGCTGCCCAGGTCATGGAGCCAAGCTGTTGGAGTTCAAGGAGCGTTTGGACAATGCTCTCAGTCATATGGTCTGATTTTTGTGTAGCTCTATGTGGAACCAGGAGTTGGACTCCATGATCCTTATGGGTCCCTTCCAATACAGGCTGGATACTAGGAAAATTTCTTCTCAGAGTGGTGAGGTTGCCCGGGGAAAAGGTTGAGTCACTGGCCCTGGAGGCATTCGAGAAACTTTGAGATACGACACTGAGTAATGTATCATGGTGGGGATGGGATGATGGTTGGACTAAGGGACTCTTTTCCAACATTAATGATTCTGTGATTCTATAATTCTGTTCACCATACATTGTTACAATACATAAGAGGGTAAAGCACTATCTTTACTATGAGAGTGTTGAGGTGCTGGAACAGGCTGCCCAGAGAGGTTGTGGATGCTCCGTCCTTGGAGGTGTTCAAGGCCAGGTTGGATGGGGCCCTGGGCAGCCTGGTCTAGTATTACACATGGAGGTTGGTGGCCCTGTCTGTGGCGGGGGGGAGGAGGGGGGCGTTGCAGCTCCATGATCCTTCAGGTCCCTTCCAACTCGGGCCATTCTGTGACTCTGACTCTGTGATTCTGTGATTCTGTGCCATTGAGAAGACTGCATTAAGGCTGGTTCCCTGGTGTGCATCACTGGTAGCACTATGACCAGCTGCTTCCAAAATTATTTATAACAACTGAGTGTGATCTTAGAAAGAGCAATCAGGTAAGCACCTTCTATAACAAAAGTTTTATAGGAAGTGTATTTACTTCTTTCGCCATCACGAATAACCAGTTATGTCTTTGTCAGCATCAATTAATGAGGTGTATCCCGGAGAGATCTCTGCCAGATAGGAGTAGGAAGGATATAGCTGGGAGCACATTAAATAGAGGATTACGGGAATTGTTCTTACAATTGTTCTTAGGCCGCGCTAAAACCGTTTCATTTTCCCACGAAAGCGTACGTTCTCCTATCAGTCACTCGTTAATTTATCGCTTGGTTGTCAGTTTCTTTGCACACCTCGTCCTTTCTCGGCGGGGCGGTGCCGGGGGCTCCCCGCAGTTTGGCCGGGTCGGGCGGGGCCGGGCGGGGCGAGCCGGGCGCTACCTGCCCCCTCCCCGGCGCTCCCCGGCTGCTCTCTCCTCCCACCCGCGGCTACTAGCGCGCCCCTCGCCGGGCCGCCTCCATTTCCCTTGACGGCCGCAGGAGGTGACCCCGTCCCGGGCGCGGCGCGCAGGCGGCGGCCATGTCGCGGGGCAGCGCGGCGGCGGCGCGGTTGCTGGTGCTGCTGCTGGTGAGTCCCTGCCCGGGGCTGGGCAGGATGGTGGGAGCCGGGAGGGAAGCGTGGGCGCTACGCGGTGTCCCGGAGGCCGTGTGCGGGCGCGGGGTGTGGGGAAGGTGCTTCCCGTCGAGGCTTGGCAGCCCTCGGGTTCGCTTCCTGGAAGGGAGGTGAAAGGAAGATCCGAAAGTTGGGAAAAGTCGGGAAAGGCGATGAAAACTACGTCTCTGTGTCTGGAGATGGGTTTGTCGGGGCTCCGGGAGGATTAGGGGAGCTGGTACTACTGATATCTTCCTGTTCAGTGTACTGTCTGTAAACTGTGTTACCTGTTGGAAGGAGCGATGCTGGGGGAAAAATAACAGTTACTGGGAATCTTAGAGAAAATATACGAAAGTCTCACAAATACAAGATATGTGTGTTTTCCCCTTCAATACGTGAATTTTCCCCTTCCTTGTCCTTAATCTTTAGACCTTTTGTTCTATGGAATAACTTTCCATGCTAGAAGCAAGTTCTGAATGTACTGAGACCAAAGAAAGCTTGGGTTTGGTTCAGGCTGGTGTTTTCTGTCCGTTTCTAGCAACTCCCCAAGAAGCTTTCCTTGAAGACAGAGGAATTACTGAGCAGTTCACTCTCCCTGCCTGGTGAAACAAACGCCTGTGAAGTTGGGCAGCCACTGCCCAGGCAGGGTGGAGTCCAGGCCTGGCCGGGAGCAGGGAGCTGAGCAGGGCTCAGGAGGGCTGCAGGGAACTGGGCAGGATTTCTCATGCTCAAGGTCCCAAAAATAAGGTTGAGTGGAGATCTGTTGCCTTGCAGCTTTAATGAGGGATGTAATATTCCAGGGACTAAAACTGCCCTGCTTGGTTGGTGACAGGAGAGAGAACTGTGGGGTTCCCTTTTTTTGTGTGTGTTTTTGTGTGTGGAGGTTTTTAAAATCCATTGTTGTGGGTGAAAGCAGCTGCTTGTGTGAGCATCCAACTGGAGTCATTGATGTCAAAAGGCATGCAAAGAAGATGCAGATAATTGCAAAACCCAGAGAACTGACTAAAAAGCAAAATTAAAAAAAAAATAATAATCACAATGTACCTTTCACATTAGAAGCCTTGAGAACTGTAGGTTCTTCCTTTCCTGTTTTTTCTGGAAGCATTTATTGGTTGACTGCTCTCTTTCTGCCTGTGGTCTGTATCCGTAGCATCAGTCCTGAGGATTATATGAAGGTCCCAGCAGCTTTCCCATCTCTACCTTTGACTTTTCTCTAGGAACATCAGGGTATGCCCAGTGATGATGCTTGTAGGATTGGGGCCAACATGAGTCGCGTCCAGGGCACACACCTGGAGCCGTGGCCATGTCACATAGGCACAGCCAACAAGGGTCATTGCACTATTGTCTTCAAGAAAGGACATGTTAGAAGGTGTTCTGTGTTTGAGTGAGAATGGATTTGAGATTTTTTTTTTCCCATGGATGTTTTCTTAGGTTGTACATCCATAATATTTGATATTTTAGACATTAGACTAGTACAGAATACTTGGAATCACTATTGTAATGTTACCATCAGTACCTGTTTATTTTCAGAATTCACTGATTGGCAATCAGGAACAATACCACAAAGCCAACTTTACTCTGTGCTGCATCAAAAAAAGCATGGCCAGCAGGGCAAGAGAGGTGATCCTGCCCCTCTACTCTGCACTGGTGAGGCATCCAGATGTGGAGTGCTCAGTGCAAGAGGAGACATGGACCTGCTGGAGCACATCCAGAGGAGGGCCACAAAAATGATACAAAGGATGGAACACCTCCCTACGAGGACAGGCTGAGAGAACTGGGGCAGTTCAGCCTGGAGGAGAGAAAGCTTTGGGGAGGCTTGAAAGCAGCCTTTCAGTATCTACTGAGGGTGTATAAGAAAAAAAGAATTATACTCTATAGTTAGGTCTGTTGCGATAGGATAAGGGGAAATGGGATTATGTTTTCAAACCAAATGACAGGAGATTTAGTCTGGATATAAGGAAAATAAATTTATGATAAGGGTGGAAGAGGTTGCCCAGTAGTGGATGTGGTGGTGCCTCATCCCTGTAGACAGACATTCAAGGACAGGCTAGACCAGGCTCTGAGCAGCCTGATGTAACTGTAGGTGTCCATTGTAGGGGAGTCCCTTCAAATTCAAACGATTCTGTGAAACACAAATAAAACTGACTAGTTTAAGCTTTTCTAGAACTGATTAGTTTTAGGAAAAGCAAAAGTGAGGTGATTTCAAGAAGCCTACTTTCTGTCTGCAAAAACATGCTTCCTTAAAAACAAACAAACAAAAAGATGGTTCTGTGGTGAGATATGAAAGCAGGTGTGGAATGCCTGAGATCTGTGACTTTATCTGTTTGGCTAAAGAGGTGTGTTATCTCAGATGCCATACATCAGAAGAAATGGAATTATTAGAGGAGAGACTAGAGAAAAGAAAAGAAAAAATAATTATATATATATAAATTCAAGTATTCCTAGTTTATCATTTTCATAGTGTTATCAAAGAACTGGGATAGTGGGTAAGATGGATGATAAGTTTTCTTATATGTGAAAGGTAATTGTCATGAAGAGGGAGTTGTGCTGTTTCCTAGTTACGTTATCTACGTCACAAAGAGAGAGATTCAGTTTGAGATAAAGACATCTCAGTATAGCTGTTTTGGTGTTGGTTATAGGAAACACATGCAGTGGATATAGAGTGCACCTATTTGGTTGGATCAAACTGTGCTTTTGAAGCAAATCTCCAGAGTGTGATAGTCTGATTCTTTGAGAATTAAACTGTCCTGAGAGATGTTTCCATCACCTCTGTGAATGTTTATTCCATGGTGTCAGGTTTACAGGAAGTAAAGCCCACAAAGCTTTACCTGGGTACTGTTATTTCTCCGCAGCAATGCTGTGATCTCCATCACTAGTTTTTAGAAACAGGTTAAACAGATGTCAGGTGGCTGGAGGATGTTATTCATCCTACCCCAGGGCAGGGAGACGAACTCAGAGATAACCTCCGATGTCCCTTCAGCCCACTTCTGGGCACACACGAGTGTGCAGGATGTCCACTTGGCAGTGGTCTTCAGCACCAAACTGACCAACGCATTTATAGGGTTGGGTTTCTAGTTTCATAGCAAAGCAAATAGGCGTACACACCTTCTTGCTTACTCATTCTGCATCTTCACAATATAAAATGAAGCTGTGTGTTCAAAATCTGTCTCTTCAGTTACTTCCTTCATAAGACACGAGCACACATTTGCGCAAGAGCAGCCTTGCACTCTCGATACATGTCAGTCACTCCCTTCTTTTCCCCTGCCACCTCACCTATTCCAGCTGCTTTCCCGCGGTATTTCATTCCATTTTTATTACTTCAGACTTCAGGTTTTCTGACTAATTTTCTGTAACAATCCAGTTATCTTTTGCCAATGCCTTCCCAGCTCCTTGTTGTCAATAGATTTCATCACTAGATGTCTGAGTTTTTGTGCTGAGGCAGTGATTCACACCAAGTGACATATGGGGGGTTTCCTACTGAGCCACTTAATAGAAGGCAACTGTAGTATAGTGAAAAAGGGAATTTCAAAATTCAGCACATATAGAGTGTGACTTTTTTATCATAAAAAATAATTGAATGAAAATATTTTTCTTACTTTTGAAATTTTAGTGTCTTTTACAAATTTTCAGTTAAAGGCAGGATACATCTATCTTTCATGTGTATTTTTGCATCTCATAAATAAAATTCCCACCGTTAGACTCCTATATTAGATCACTTTAAAATTCCCCATGGACCAGTGACTGTTACAGATTAAAAAGTGAAAAACCAAAATCATTTTTTTTAGCAAGAAAACAGAATGCTTGAGGCTCTTTTGTAAGTCTTTCTGTTTCTAAGGACTAACGGGATTTTCTCTACTTCCTCGATGTGCTTTTCTTTTATCTCAGTTCAGTGAGCTATTTGCAAACTTCAGGCTTTAGTTTACATTGTGGTTCTTAGGCTTCTGATACAAGGAAACTTCTCTCCTGATGCCCCTTGTCTCTGTTCATTCTTTGTTCCTTCAGTTTGTGAAAGCAAATATGGATGTTCAAGATGACACTTTGACAGCTGCTTCCTAAAGAATTGTAGTTCTTGTTGGAAAACCTTCACTGGAAAACCAGTATTTCCCTGTTATGCATTATCTTATTGGTATAATCTCATTAATCAGAAAAACAAATTTTAAAAAATCATATGAATATCAAATACGATTAAGAATATTCATAAGAAAAACTTGATCTAAGATGTAAGATCCTGCAGCCCTCACAGTGTGTTAGGGAACCTCCTATTTGCTGATTTTTGTCTTCAGGATATAAACACTGGGAAAATTGCTGTTTGAAAAAGTTTTGTTGCGCAAGTTGAAACCACGGTCTGCTGCTTTTCCCTACTTTATCCACTGCTGTGTTGTTGTGTGAGAAAGAGAGAGTTTTTAAATATTCTATCATGCTATGATATAGCAATCATTGTAAGACAGAAGGGATCAATAGTGAGAGCCCAGATAGCAGTTTGAAAACTAGTCAAAGAGAAAAATTTAAAGTATTTAACATATTCTCAGTGGCTTGGATGAAAGGATAGAATCTACCTTCAGCAAGCTTGCTGATGATACAACGCTGGGACACAGCAGAAGGCTGAGCTGCTGTTCAGGAAGACCTGGACAGGCTGGAGAGTTTAGCGGAGAGAAACCTTATAAGGTTCAACAAAAGCAAGCATAGAGTCCTGCACTTGGGGAGGAATAATCAGGTGGCCAGCAGGTTGAAGGAGCTGATGCTCCACCTCTATTCTGCTCTGGTGAGGTCACATTTGGAGTACTGTGTCCAGTTCTGAGTTCCTCAGTTCAAACAGGACAGGGAATATCTAGAGAGTCCAGTGGAGGGACACAAAGATGATGAGAGGCCTGGAGCATCTCCCATATGAGAAAAGGCTGAGAGACCTGGGACTGTTCAGCCTGAAGAAAAAGCTGAGCGGGCATCTTGCCAATACTTCTAAATATCAAATGGGCAGGAGTCAAGTGAATGCAGTCGTGCTCCTTTCAGTGACAGAACAAGGGGCACAAACTGGACTGCAGAAAGTGCCAACTGAATGTGAGAAGGAACTTTACTGCAAGGATGACAGAGCACTGGTACAGGATGCCCAGAAAAATGATGGAGTCTTCTTTGGAAGTATTTAGAACCTACCTGGATGTCTATCTGTGCAACCTACTGTAGGGAACCTGTTATGGCAAGTGATTACATGATCTTTAGTGATCCCTTTCAAGCCCTATGATTCTATGGTTTACTGACTTCAATAGGCAATCACTTCTCTAAGCCTACTTTTCCTTAGGCCTTAGGATCAATGAAAATCACCTTTGGAGTATCAAGGAATGCAAACATAGGATCTCTAATAATTTGACTGAGACTCCAGTTGCTTACAATTAACAAGAGGCACCTAACTGCTGTGTCTGAGGGCATGCATAGCTATCCTGTGCTCTTAGTGGATAAAGAAATGTGCTGCTAAAGCCATACTGAATTAATACTAATAGTTAACTTAACTTTCATTACAGATCTGTCTCAGTTGTGGAAATGGACTCCATTGGAAGGTAAGAGATAATGCTTTTCTTCATCAGTATCTGAAGAAGGGCCTTCTGAAAAAAAAAATAAGCATTGAAGATGTGCTTTATTTAATTTGATAAGTATCTCAAGTTCTACTGTTTTCTGAACGATAAAATCTGTATAACAGGTAGCAAAATGAAAGCACAAATGTAAGAAAAGGACCAATCCTACATCCATCAAAAGAGTGACATTCAACTTCAAGAAACTTTAGCAAAAATGTTACATTTGTAAATACATTTTTTAACTCTCCATAATTGAAGTCAACTGCTATAATATAGTGTTTGTTTTGGATCTGGAGACCAGCAGGACAGGAGGAGGAAGGACAGGAGTCAGCAGGAATGAGGGCTACCTGAGCAAGGATAGCTGAGACAGTGAATGGGTTGTTGCATGTATCCTGTATTACAGAAGAAGGTGAGTATTAGTATTGATGAGACGTTAAACAGCATAATGAGGCAGAAGTAGTTATTTATAGCAGTATCAATGGCAAACTTCATCCCACATCTGATGACAAGCGCTTAGATCTGTCAGAACAGGTGTACTTTCACCATACCTTGATCATGTGAATGTGCCTGTGTATTTAAACCTTGGGTTTTATATGTCTGTCTTGATTAAAAGATTACTGTAGTTTTTTGTTTCAGACAGCTTCAGGAATGGTTTTAAATTGTGATTCAGAAGGCTAGTGCTGCTCTATGATTTCAGAATTACTATTAAAAGAGTGTATAGCCTCCTTGGAGGAAAATAAATGGTAAGGTCAGCACGTGGTTTTGTGCAAGCAGAATGCCCAGGTTATGGCATATGCTATTCAGAAGCCTGGACTAGCACAGCAATAAAGCACTTTATCTTAAGTGACTAGATGTTATGCTGACATTCAGCCTTGTTGTTTTTTTCACAGATTTACAATCGAAGTGTCAGGAATGGCCCATTAATTCATCCTAACAGCCTTGTCAGACAGAAGCGAGAATGGACAGTCCCTCCTGCTTTCATACGGGAAGAGGAAGATAATTCCTATAGGAACCCAATTGCTAGAGTAAGTCCTGAAAAGAGATAAATGCAGAATACACAGAGATGAAAATATAAAATAAAGATGTAGCTGCCCTAACCACAAACACAGATGCTACAAATGAATACTAAGAGAAGGTTGGCACATTTCCTTCAGTTTTCTTCTTAAGATGAGTTACTCGTGAAGCCTGATTTGGCTGAGTCTTCGGTCTTTTCCCAGTCAATAATTTTCATAATACTTTTGGAAATGCAGTGTTTTTGAATTTTTTTCATTCTACCACCCAATCAGAGTTGCTCTGAGCTCTGGTTCCAGCTGGCTAGCAGCTCCCAAAACTGCTGGTGGTGACTGGACAGAAAGGTGTACACGGAGCGGTCAGACTCTTCCTTGCACTTGTATGCTGTCCAACTTTCTTTGTCCAAGTAGTCAGAGTTTTCTTCTCTCATAGACCAATCTATTCTGTGGTTCCCAGCTGTTGTCCATCACATTTCTAATCTCCCTTGGACTAGATCTTCTAAGAGACCATGTAACCTTTTCTTCTGCTTTCATCTCAACATCTACACACTGTAAACAATGTAGGAAAACTGTATTTAATACTAATTTTTGTTTGTTCATTACAAAAATGGCTAAAAGAATTATGTGTTTTTAAATGGGGTTTTATTTATCAATTATTATTTACTCTATCATGTTCCTCCTAGATACATTCTGATTTTGAAGACACAGGGATAGTGGTAACTTATACTATATCTGGTCAAGGAGTTACAGAACCCCCTTATGGATTATTTGTTATCAATGGAAAGACCGGAGATTTGAACATCACAGGAAGGGTTGACAGAGAAAAGACTCCAGTGTTATTTGTAAGTTGAACAGTAACTTTACCCTTATAAATGATCTTCTTTCCTTTTTTAATAAAAAATATTTATTCAATAGGTTTTAATGTTTCTGGACATTTATATGCGTGTGTGTATATATATACATATATATAACTGCTAATAGTTTTATATATAATGTTGCTATATATTTTATATTTTGTGTATGTGCTCACATATATGTATTACAGTCACTCATTTTCTTATTGTTTCTGTCTGAATCATTTCAGTTGCGAGGTCATGCTCTAGATAAGACTGGAGCGAAACTGGAAGAGCCAATAGACCTCCCAGTTAGAGTTCTAGATATAAATGATAATCCTCCAGTGTTTTCACATGAAGTTTTTGTTGGATCAATTGAAGAATTAAGTGAAACAGGTAACATTTTATATATTTTTTTATTTACCTATTCTGAATGTATTCAAGGACAGAAGTGAATATATGCAGCAGCATATTTGTAGTAATCATAATGCACTATCTTGCTTGTGTAGGACAGGTTATTGAAATTTGATTGCATGTTTTTATTCAGGGCTGAGTTGTGCAGTGTGATGAAGGGAAAGTGTGCGCATAAAGGCAACAGAGAACAAGACTTCTTATGCTAACTTTGTTTTTGGGTCAGAGCTGCCACTAAGCCAGGGAGTCCTTAAGTGGGCACTGCATGGGGAATTCCATCCATCTTCTGGCCTAGCAATTCCAGACTATTTTGGAGGCATTTAGCTCTGCTGTGTTTTAAAGTTCTCCTTTATTTAATAGCTGGAGAAGCACTTTGATGTTAAGAATATATGATCATCACCCAAACCTCACAGAACGAGCTATTGACAGTTTTCCTATTAGCGACAGTAAATATAAGAACAGATCTGGGAACAATAGACTATTTCCCAGAGTAAAACATCCTGATAAATACCTGACATCCTGTTCATTTCAATGCCATGGCAATCTGAAGGTAGAAATTACTGATCATCCATTTATGTGATGTTTGAATTCCCTCAGCTGCCTTTCAAGTCAGTAGCAGCTGTATGGTAACTGTCTCTCTTCTTGAATAACAGCTGATGCTCAAGTCCAAGTAATGGTGCTGGACACTAAGGTTGGCCCTTTCCAAGTGCAGTATCCTGTGTCATGCATATAAGGGGCTTGCAGCATGGGAGCCACCATCAAGCTGTTGGAGGGCATCAGTCTTTAAAGAACAGTTGTTGTATTGACGTTCATGTACAAAGGTTGTTCTGCTTCGTTTAGAATGATGTATGAGGGAAATGAAATTTACTGAAATGAAAATACTTGCCAGTGCATGGCAGCATAACCAAGTATTATATTTTGTTGTTTTTTTTTCAGGTACAATTGTAATGAGATTAAATGCAACAGACGCAGATGAACCAAATAACCTGAATTCCAAAATTGCATTCAAGATCATTTCCCAAAGCCCTAGTTCTGCATTCAGTATGAATAAAGATACTGGCGAGGTTCAAGTAGCAGCAATAAACCTTGACAGAGAGGTAAAAAAAAAAAAAAGCATTCTTCTGATTCTTCTGGTACCTGTTGTCACTTCTCTCCTTCCTTCATCCCTTCATTCCAGTTGGGTTTAATGGACCATTCCTCATCTGTCTGATGTATGTTTTCCAGTGGCTTTGGGAAGGGATGAGGTAAAGCTTGCTTTCACCCTGTCTCCTCCTCCTCACAATGCCAGTTGGTGACTATTTTCTGTCCCTTCTGTGCAGCTGGGCATCAGTTACATGACAGGGGTATCATTTCTTTGCTGATGTACCTGTGGATAGAACACCCAGGTCACCCCCTGTAAAGCTGCTGGTTGAATTTAGACTTTTGTAGATTGCTGTACAAATCAGGGCTCAAAGGATAAGGAATGGTGCTGCTGTACTGTCAGCAACTTTCCTTATGCTTGCATGTATTTTCACTGACCAGCAGATGGTGATCTGTGTATTAGCTGTGGACGCTATCCCTGTCTCTTGCTCTGTCTTAATGTGCAGGTCCTGTCCGTGGCTACTGAGATTTTTCGATTTTCCCTTTGAGCACAGTCTAACTCTTTGGGAGGAAAATGCAAAATTTCCAAACCCTTTTCTAAGGCTCAGCTTTACCCCAGTAGAAAGAGCTATGTGTAAGATTTAATAGTAGAGAGAAAATGAGTTTTGATTGGCCATTACTGGAGAGGTTTTGACAAAATAAGGCACAGATAATACAGTAGGGCAACAAAAATTTAGACTAGTTGAAGCACTTTCTTTGTTTTTTAATTATGACAGACACAAAGTAGCTATTCTTTGGTGGTGGAAGGGAAGGACCGTGGTGGTGCAGCAGATGGAAATAGTGCAACATGTTCTTTAGAAATCAAGATTTTGGATGTCAACGATAACCTTCCTGTGCTTGAAAGTTCTGCAGTAAGTACATTCGCCATGATATTTGGTGTGTTTGTTACACTTGCTGGTATCCCGTTGCTTAAGAAAATCTCATGCAGACTTTCTTGTACTGATGATATGTGGTAGATTGGGGCATCTTTTTACGTTTAAATCTTTTTATCCTTGCAGTTTGAAGGAAGTGTTGAAGAAAACAAAGCAAATGTGGAAATTATGAGAATAAAAGTATTTGATAAAGATGAAGAGTTTTCTGATAACTGGTTGGCAAACTTTTCTTTTGTCTCTGGTAATGAAGGTGGCTATTTTCGTATAGTAACAGATACCAGAACAAATGAAGGAATTTTGACTCTTGTGAAGGTTAGTATATTCTTTGGAGACTTTGGAGAATAATTGATTCCCTTAATAGAGATTGATGTACAGATTATTTATAGTTAGTAAATAAATTATACATGTACATTGTGGATGCTCCTCTTATATTTTTTGGTGGTGTATTCAGTAATTCTGTAAAAAATAGTAATTTTGTCCACCATGTTCTGTGTGGTGGCAGTATGTATCCAGTGGAACAGAAATCCCCAGATCTTCCTTGCTGTTGGGCAGCAGTGCTAATAGCATATATGCTGTATGACCTTTCCCACATTTCTGCTCTCCTTGCTTGTCTCAGTTTATTTATTTCCCATGGCCACAGATAACTGCATGCAGCACCTACTCCATGAGCCATGGCTACAGATTATTTATATTACGGATTTCCGTAGAGCTTTCATTCTTTAGTGGCAGGAGCTGAAGATGCATAGTATACTAAGTTTTTATTTTTCTTCTGCTCTGGTTTCCTTATCTGAAACTTGGAAATTATTAGAAGTAAAATAATAATAGTAAAAAAATAATAATATATATATTTTTTAAATGGCATTACTAAGTAACCAAATTGTTTAAAAAAAAAAAAACGGAAGAGTGGAATAATTCTGAGTAGGGATTCACTGAAAGCAAATGCAAAATATTTGTGTAGGACTCATTGCACATACCTTAAATTAATTTGATAATATAAAGTAATACCAGTGGTGCCATCATGGAAAAACAAGGAGTAATCTTCTTAACGTACTCTTCAAGAGGTGTTTTAAATTGAGAGTAACATGCTGAACTGTGGTTCTTTCTACTGTAGTATCCTCCATCAGTATTATTTAAATATTAAACATCTGGATGTTGTCTCAGTATTGAATATAGTCAAATTCTGAGGGATTTCTTGTTTGTTTTTGATTGCTCTAGGAGCTAAATTATGAAGAAATGAAAAGCCTAAACCTGGGCATTGTTGTTACAAACAAAGCAGAATTTCACAAGTCCATTAAAAGCAGCTATAAAGCACAAACAATTCCAATCAAAATTAATGTGATTGATGTTCGGGAAGGCCCTGTATTCCCCGGTGGCACAAAAATTATTGAAGGAAATGAGAGCATGCGAGTAGGGCAGGTCATTGGACAGTATCAAGCCATTGATGAAGACACTGGAAAAGCAGCAGCGCAGATTAAGTAAGAATCTTTTTATATTCCTCAAAACTGAACATGTCAGAAACTACAGCTTACTGTAAAAATATATGTATTGACCTGAAATAATCTCAAAGGCAATCTATTCTCTCCTACGCATAATGCACAACTAAAAGAATACCATTACTATCAATATTCTATTAGGCTGAAAATGACTGACTTGAAAATATTATTTATTTTCTGGTAAATGATGAGTGCTTGTGCTGAAATTGTCCATAGTCACATGCGGAATCATCAGAAAGGAGTATACAGAAACATGCAGAAGTTGAACAAAAAAAGGATGTTCAGGTAGATAAGCCTGCATATGCATTCATGTGGCTTTTTTTGGCTTTTGAATTATAGCTCATCAGGTAAAACATTGTTGAACTACCACTGTGGTGGCATTTAGAAATGGTGTGAACTGACAGAGATAGAAACCCAACCCTGGGTCCCTTTTTTCATGCTTGTTATACAGCCTTTCCAGGGTGCTGCTGCTCACCCATGGCTGGGAGGAGGGTCAGGGGAAGGGGAGCATCATGGCCAGCAGCACGCTGCCTCTCGAGTGGAACAAGCATTCTTGTTTCACTTGATAACACTGCCACACTTATGTCCTGGCTGCCTTGACAGGAAAGAGCAGGTTTCAACATCCAGGTTAGGTTTATAATCTAAGGTTAATAGTTGAAAGCAATTATAGTGGCAGCAGCATCAGAGTTTGGCCTGCACAAACAAAGAATAGGCATAGTATGAAGCTGTTTTTTCTTCTGGTGGTTGTTTTGATCTTATAAATATGTGATATTTTTACTTTATGTGATTTTCATCAGATATATCAAAGGAAGAGACCCAGCAAACTGGATCACAATAAATTCAAATACGGGTGAAATCCAACTTGCTAAAAACCTCGATTATGAATCACATTATGTAGTAAATGGTACCTACACTTTTACCATGTTGGGTGTAACTACTGGTAAGTTCAGAAAGTTCTGTTTCTGTATTACTGGATCAGGTGTCTTTTAATTTCCTCTTTTTGTTGTTGTTGTTTTTATTTTTAAGGGCTTATTTGTATTTCTATAGCTACAGTTGGCTTAACCTCCCTACCTTCAACTGCCAAAAATTTAGGTGCCCGTGCAGTTTCCAATAGGCTCTGTGTTTGGAGGAGGGACAAAGGCAACTCTGTGAAATGGGACAAACCTTGGACTGGGTTCCCAGGATGCCGGTTTCTCTTTGACTGTATGGAGACAAACTTTTAAAACAAGTTTTGTGAAGACATGGGTGGAAATTGTCAGTATCTCACTACAATAATAATAAGATTTCAAAGTCCTATATTTTCTGGAAAGCTAAGTTGGAAAGAGTCTCTGAATTTCTTGTATATCTAGTTAGAAATCTTTGTAACCTGCTTATTATTGTGTAACTATGCACAGCGTTTTTACATTAAGGTAGTAAAACAACTTGCCTTCAGAAGAACTTTGTCAACACAGTCATTGACATTAAGAACGAAACATTGCTCCCATAAACTCATTTCAGAAGTGTTTATGTTTGGGAAAACATTGGGATTTTTTATTTGAAGACAAAATTTCTGTACTTGTCAAATGTTGATTTTTTTCATATTTTGTAATCTTAGATCTTCCTGCGAAAACAGCCACTGGCACCGTTGTTATTCATGTTCAAGATGAGAATGATAACTGCCCAGTTATTGAGAACCCTGTGCGGACTGTGTGTTCAGATGCAAATTATGTTGATGTTACAGCTAATGATATAGATAGCTACCCAAACAGTGCTCCCTACAGCTTTTCTGTCATTGATGAGCCAGAAGGAACAGCAAGAAAGTGGATAATTGCATCCAAAAATGGTAAGAAAAAATATTTTGAATTACTTTCAGTTCACTGGAGTTCTACAGGAGTGTTGTACTTTGCTAATTCCAATAATTCAGCTTGACCGATCCAGACAAAACATAATGCATATATGAAATCACATCTGAGGACACATTGCTTGTGTTTTGATAGATTCCCTCCGTCAGCTATAAAAATAATCATGTTCTGAGGCCTGTTACCTTCCCTCAACTAGACCATTTTAGTCTAGCTTGATGAGCCAACTATACATAGATCATAAATCAAAAATGATTTTAATGAGTATTTCAAAACTAGATTAGCATTTTCTTCTTACATTCCTGTTCTTATAAACCTGGGAAACACTTGAAGGAAATGCTTCAAGTAGACTGAAGACACCAGAAAATACTTTTTCTTCTCAGAACAATTCTTGTTATTCATAATCCTACAGCATAACGCTGCAGAGCAATCAGCATAGTCCTAATCACAGTTTAGGACTGAAAAAGAAATCTTGCCTTTCCTCACCCTGCTTGTAGCCAGACTAGCAGCAATTACAGAGATTACAGCTTTTCAAAACAGGATGGTATTCACCTCCTCATCTGGGATCTCTTGGGCATCTCTTGCTCAGTCCTCTCCTAGACATGGCATGGTAATATGTCTGCCAGTAGCTTACAGCAACTTAATTTCCTAATGACAGAAATTAATTTTTGTGAATTCAGCCTTTAGCTGACTGGATGAAGTGAAGGTTAGAGCTCTGTAAGCAATCAGGCTATCTTTTGTGATGGTCTTTGCTGGTGCAAAGCTCTTCTGTGATTATCTGAGTCTTCAAGAGAGCATGGCCAGTTTGTTACCAGCATAAATTACCTGATTAAATAAAAAAGCACATATGCTGCCACAGGTATAAATTTAAGTTGGGTTGCATTGACCGGTCCTAGATGGAGGGAGCTTGTTGGGAGTTTGAGAAGGTTTACAGGAGTTAATTTTCTGTCCACTCATTTTGTTTTTTTTTTTCCTTTTTCATTAACCCCACCCTTCTGCCTTAGCCACCAGTGTACGGTTGGTTTCCCAGAACCTGAAGGCAGGCAGTACTGAAATCCCCCTGCTAATACAGGATTTCCAAGGGTTCAGCTGTGCTCAGCCACAGTCCCTGAAACTGTTTGTTTGTACGTGTACTGCTGACGGCGGATGCAAAGATAGAATTACTGGCACTGGGTCAGTGGGTCTGGGACCAGGAGCGATTGCACTAATCATCTTGGCGTTTTTGCTTCTGCTGCGTAAGTAATCATTTCATGTTATGTCAGAAGCACCACAAATAGGGTCCACGAAGCACCAGGGAGTGAACTGTTGTGCTCCCAGGTTTTATCATCTGGATGTACTTTATGCAAACTCCTAGGATGTGTGCAGTCATGGCAAATCTCCAGTTAGTTGTTGTAATATCAGCATTAGACATTCAGAAGCTGTGCATTTTGAATATGTACAGCTCATTGTATTAGTTTATAAAGCTATAAATAACAGGTGGGGAAACACTAAGGAATCCATTTAGAATTCCCCACACTTCCCTGTGTGAACCCTAGCTCTTTTCACTCAAATCACAGCGCTCTCTCAATGTTCTCCCTAATTACAGACCCAGGTCTGGTTCCTTAATCTGAGCAGTACATAATGTAAGACGTCACATTGGTAAGACAAGGCAGAAGCTGAAAGATAAGAGAAATACTTGCAGCCAGGGTATGGCCATGTGTACTAGTACTGCATTTGAATCATAGAATTCCAGAATGGCCTGGGTTGAAGTGGATCACAGTGATGATCTAGTTTCAACCCCCCTGCTATGTGCAGGGTTGACAGCCACTAGGCCGGGATGAAAGGGCAATAATTTGAAAGGACAATAATTCATTGTTTATAGTAGTAGCACTCTAGCTATTAGAAAACAAGAAGTATGTTTTCCTTCTGAAATTGAATCATTTTGAGCTCTCCAGGTAATTATGTAAATGTGATCACTCATGGGAGTGTTCCATAGGGAGGTGTCTTGATGTACTTAGTAACAGGACAGGAATTGGAAATGCTCAGGTTGTACACTTTTGGGGCTGGTTTTGCTATATGAGATCTTCAGTAGCAGTGAGGATAAATATATACACAGTCATTTGCAGGAGTGACAGTTTCATTGTCAGTTTACTGTATAGAAGATTATCCCTGCTTATGTTTTCAGGAAATACCTTGAACTTCTGGGAATTGACTGCGCTCCTTATTTGTTCGTATGATGTTCATTAACTCATTAAAGACACATTTCTGGCCAGACTTCAGTATTGGCTGTTAACATGCTTTGACCCTAATCAGTCCATCACTAATGACGAAATTGTGTTTCCCTGCAGTTATTCCGCTATTACTGCTGTTGTGTCCCTGCGGCTCAGGAGCAAAGAAGGGATTTGCTGCAATACCAGACTGTAGTGAAGAGATGTTGCGTAAATGGAACAGTGAAGGAGCAGCTCCTGAGGAGAAGGCAGGTTTTCCCTAGCAGCATTTTGCTTTGATTTCCAGCCAAGTGCTCAGTTTTGCACTCGTCTCTACCGTGCAATGGACTAATGTTTTCAACCTGCACAGCAGATTTAGCCACACATGAATATTAATTAAATATAACCCCCGTTAGGCTCAGTGAAGGATACATGGAAAGGAAATTCCAACTGCAGTTCTGGAAACACCAACCATTGTGTTAAAATCCAAAAGTAAGGCAAAGGAATCAAGCACATGCTGATAGTATCTGATTAGAAGATAAAGTGTGGGAAAAGCATCCGTGCTATTTGCATCAGCAAGTCTGGAATGTTCACTGCCTGTTTGGGAGTGTACAGTAAAGCTGTGAATGACCAGGTTATAAAGCTTAGCTTCCCATCACCAGTTCAGAGTTTCAGTTTGCATTTTATATTACTTTTTTGTGTTTATCTTCTTAAAGGATTATTAAAAATAATAACAATAATATGATTTTAATATTATTACAGAGTTTTTAAAAAGGCAGAAAAAAACTTAGAAATGCAGAGGGAGTGCAACAGAGAGAGCAGTGAATGCTAGAGGTGTTTCTTCTTTCTTGTCCTACACAACTGAAAAAAACGGTATGACACTGGCCTGTTTTTACATGACATTAAGAAGTAAGGGAAAAAGTTCAAAAAGCTTTGATTTTTAGGGCCAGCGCTCACACCAAATTCTTGATGAAAGTCTGTGAACTTGACAGGGAAGCCAAGAAAGAAAGAAAGGGCCAGGTAGCACTACAGGGACTGCAGGCAGTGCATGCTCCACAAAGTTGGAAGGCTGAGCACACTGGAGTTTCACAGGTCTTTTTCTTGTTTATTTTTTCCCCCCTCTTTCATTCTCAACCTTTTGAGTTTTAAGAACAGTGACCTGTGGAAACACTTCTGTGATCCTCCTTGAGAACACAGTCATGGAAGCTGCACCCTCTTTCAGGAAGCTCTTTACTCTGCAGCAACATGAATCAGTACAAATTCGAACATGTCCTAAGTTAGCACCCTCCCAAGTTCCACCCAGCCCAGCTGCTGGTTGGTGAGCTCCATATGCCAGATAGCCCAGCTTTCATGTCACATCCTTATTCGTGTTGTTCTTGCAGTTGATGCAAAGTGTCATGCTACCCACTGCATTGGGGAACTTGAAAGAACCAGCTGGAGGAGCAACAGTAACAGCAGCAGCAGCAGCAGCAGGAATGATTGCAGAGGAAGCTGCAGCAGGAGGGAGCAGTTCTGCCTCTAACGTAAGAGGGCAGAGCAGCATGATTACCAGGGAAGGATGGGAAGGGCGAAGACATCTCCTTTCTGATGCTGATTACCATACCAGAATTACAGCAACTGGAGGGTCTGAAGGCATGGTACATGGAGAAGGCAACATGGTGGTGACTGGAGGAGGTGTGGCAATGGGATCTGCAGGGGCCATGAATGAAGAATTTTTAAGAAACTACTTCACTGACGTAAGCATGTGACCTGAGAATAACAGTATATTGAGATTTATGCTTAGCATTGTGAAATGCTTTTTATGTTATAAACAGGAATGGATTGTATATATGTAAACAATCCTGATAAGGGTCAGTGTTGTGTGTATGGGTGGGCCATTAAGGACTTTTGAGTTAGGCTTACATGTGGGATGTAGACCTCGACAGTGCTAAGTTTTGTAGCATCTTAGGGTTTCTGCAAGATCTCCAGTGACAAGACCCTTCTCAAGTTTGGGATCCAGAATATTTAGCAGTGACCAAGGAGCCTTATCCAGGAAGAAGCCATGAGGAAGATGATGGATATAAACTTTGGGGACTTGAGCATATTAATTGTTCTGCAGGGAGGCACTGGTGACTCTTGATGAGTCAGGCTACAAACCTTTCAGAGAGCAAGTTTTTGAAAGATAAACCATAGATGTCAAATAGTAGAGGGTGGGTCTGCATTTTAAAAATAGCTGATAAAGTGGTGCTGGATTTGTCTGGTTGTGCAGTAGTTCGGGTGAAAGGCAATTCACCAGATGCACATCAAGCATATGTTGCAATCCCTTTTCTGAATTATTTTTTTGTGACCTAACTGTTGGACAAGAGGATAATCCTATTCATTGCAAACTACTCCTCTTTCTATTATTAGTTGGCTGGTGAGCTACTAGCAGGGAGGGCTCCACTTCTATATGCCAGGGAGTGCAGAGATCGTCCTTTGCATCTACAGATTAAACATCTTCAGTCTCTATAGCTGACTGATGATGGGGCTGGGCAGGGGAGTAGCTGTGCAGGTTTGAGTCACCTCAGGCTAGGGAAGGATTTGTGTATCTCCTGTGTGTTCTGACTACTGATCTAGGTGAGCAGACACAACAGTAGCAATTCTGCTCATTTTGCTTCTGAATGTTAAGACATTCCGAGCATAGTTACCTGCTAATTTTTGCAGGAGGTGTTTAGTAGATGTTATACAACAGGGGGATAATAACAGGTTAGTTGATATTATAGTCCTTTGGGTAGCTAAAATTGGATCATATACAGAATTAAAAATGAATGAGAAAAGAGTAAAGAATGAACTAGAAAAATATCTGAACCAACTAGTTCCATGTGTGTGCTGATTTCTGTAGAAGCATCTCAGATGTGTCTGCTCCCAGGATCAAATGCAGATAAATATATATAATCAGTTTGGATCTGGATACATACCACATTACACAGATGCCTGAGATAATAAGCACTATAGTACTTCAAATGCAGCATGAGTGGGTCTGAGCACAAGCCAGCAACCATATTGGTAAAGCTGATTCAGCAGGCCCAAAGGATTTGGCCACCTTCGCTCCTGCAGCTGGAGCTGCTGCAAGAACATACAAAGATTTGTGCTAGCATCAGCAGCAACGCAGTTGCAGGGCAGGTTCAGTCTGAAAGCAGCATCAGCAGCAACTCAATTGCAGATGCTGCCTTCAGACTGAGCTTGCCCTGGAAAAGGTACAGTCAGAATTTGGTTAATCCGTTGTGTTCTGGGTAGAGCCAGTGTGGAGTATGTTCCCATACATACCAAACTGTTTAACTCAGTAATTTGCTCACTGTTTGGCTCCTTGGGTGTGATCCCGCAGGCTACAGAAGTGAAAAGAGCATGACAGTGATAATATGTCAGCCTTTTTTCATGAAATGTACTCTTAAATGTTAGATGTTCTCAGGCATGGCATTGGCACTCTCCCACAAAGACCTAGTTACAGGTGAGTCTTTCACTGAACTAAAATGTGAGTAGACTCTTTTTGAGAGAGGAGTAATATCATAAATTGTTATCTGGGAGAAATAGCAGATGGTGATGTACCCGAGGCTTTCCATTAAATTCCAAAGTACTCTTTTTTTCTTCTCATCACTTTACTGTCCAGCTCAGACTAACTTCAAAAAAGCAAAAAGCAGTTCTAGGCACTGCTCTGGGTTAGTTGACAGTTGCTGTTATTATAATCCCCTTGACCAAGCATTCAAGGTTTGTGAAGGGCTCAGAGAGTATGCCCTTTGAGGAGTGACTGAAGGAACTGGGACTGTTCTGTCTGGGGAAGAGAAGGCTGAGGGGAGACCTTACTGCTCTCTTCAAATACCTGAAAGGTGCTTACAGCGAGAGTGGGGTTGATCTCTTCTCACTGGTGACAGGTGACAGGATGAGGAGAAATGGCCTCAAGGTGTGCCAGGGTAAGTTTAGGTTGGATATCAGGAAACATTTACAGAAAGGGCTGTTAAGCACTGGAATAGGCTCCCCAGGGAGGTGGTTGAGTCACCACCTCTGGATGTATTTAAAAACTGTTTGGATGTGGTGCTCAGGGACATGATTTAGTGGTGGGTTGTTAGAGTTAGGGTAGTATGGTTAGGTTGTGGTTGGATTTGATGATCTTTAAGGTCTTTCCCAACCTGAGCAATTCTGTGATACTGTGATTTTATGATTCCTGATTTTTTTTCAAGTTTTCTGTGTCTAGAAGCTGTTAACAAACTTTTGCTTTCTTTTGCTTCCCATCTTTAGAAAGCTGTCTCTTTTGCGGAAGAAGATGAAGCTCGAGCTGCAAGGGACTGTCTCCTGGTTTATTCTCAAGGGGAGTCAGGCTCCCCCCATGGCTCCATTGGCTGCTGCAGCTTTATTGAGGGTGACCTCGACGACCGCTTTCTTGATGATTTAGGAGAGAAATTTAAGACTCTGGCAGAAATATGCATAGGCAGACACATTGACATGAAAGATGCTAGCTCTAAGAATGAATCCAGTTTTGGTGTTAATGAGCAAAAGGCTTTCAGCTCCAAACAAACCTCCACCTCAGGTGGCTACTTCTCATCCACCCCATCAGTGCAGGCAGGAGGTGCTGTAGGATTGGAGAAAACATCCTATTCTGTAGAGGGTCATACCCACTCAGCTGCCAGCTTTTCAGATCCCCAGTTTAAGGAGAACATAGTGGTGACAGAGAGGGTGCTGGCCCCTGCCTCGAGCTTGAGGGGGGTGGTGGAAATCCCCAGCCTGCCCCCTGGAAACAACGTGGTGGTTACAGAAAGGATGGTGACATCAGAGGGCCTTGGGGTAGGAACCATGGCAGTTCAGGACCCCTCTGACTCGAAGTATATTGTGGTGAGGGAGCGGGAGAGGGTGCTCGTGCCCAGCACTGAGCAGAGCTCACTGAGCTTTCCTACCTTGTCTGAAGGGCAGAGCATGGTGGTGATTGAGAATGACCTCACAGCCTCAGCAGGGCCTGGTACAGCTGAACAACAGGTGCTGATCACGGACTCCCTGCTGAGCCCTCTGGAGGGGGCACCTCCTGCCAGCTCCACGCTGAGCAAATCCTCCAGAGTCACCAAGTACAGTGCAGTGCAGTACAGCCGCTCCTAGTTTTGACACCTTAACTTCTGCATGCAGCTTTCTGCAGGCTTTGTATTCAGACCTGGATTTTGTGGTGCCTTAAAAATGACACTGACTGGCATGTAGTGTCTTTTTCAAAAAGGACTGTGGCCAAGAAGCTAGCAAAAAAAAATCTACTATTATTATAAAACATTGATAATGTTTTTGAAGTGGAACCATGCAAGATAAATATTGTTTGCTATTTTTGTAACTGTTTTCCTATAGATTTGCTATTTTTATTGAGTTAGAGTAATAATATCATGTAACTACAAGCATAATTATGGGAAAGCAGAAGAATACTAAAATCTAGTGATGGATGTCAAAGCACAAGTTAGGTTTCTGAGCTGCTGTTGACTCTGTCTGCTGAACCTTCTTCCCTACTCCCCGAAGGGGCATTGATCTCATCACATCTTCTATCTGTTACCTTGTGGATCAGAGCAGCTCCCTTAAACAGCAGCTGCACCCCAGTGAATTCATTGGAAACCTCCTTCCTGAGAAACCCAAGTTGCCAAAGTCCTCTGGGCAGCAGTGTTGATCTCCTCGAGGGAGATCACAATTTCACAGTTGTGATCACAATTGTCACAATTTCAGGTTATCAGCATCTGTACATTAAGCAATCAGTACTTCTTCTCGACCTCGACACCATCAAAAGAGGAGTGTCCTGGAGGGACAGGGAGGTGATTGTTCCCCTCTACTCTGCTCTTGTGCTTTGGAATACTGTGTCCAAGTGTGGAGCCCCCAGTATAAAAAAGAGAGGGAGCTTTGGAGAGGGTCCAGAGGAGGGCCACGAAGATAATCGGGGGGCTGGAGCACCTCCCCTATGAAGACAGACTGAGGGAGCTGGGCTTGTTCAGCCTCAAGAAAAGAAGGCTGCAGGGTGACCTCATTGCAGCCTTTCAGTACCTAAAGGGAGCCTGGAAACAGGAGGGGAATCAACTCTTTCAAAGGGTAGATAACTGTAGGATGAGGGGAAATGGATTTAAGTTGAGGGAGGGGAGATTTAGGTTGGATGTCAGGGGGAAATTCTTTACAGAGAGAGTGGTGAGGTGCTGGAACAGGCTGCCCAGAGAGGCTGTGGATGCCCTACCCCAGAAGTGTTCAAGGTCAGGTTGGATGGGGCGCTGGGCAGCCTGGTCTAGCATTAAATGAGGAGGTTGGTGGCCCTGCATGTGGCAGGGGGGTTGGAGATTCATGATCCTTGAGGTCCCTTCCAACCCTGACCATTCTGTGATTCTCTTTAACCTCTGTGCTAATATACAAGTAGCAAAAAGAGCTGAGAACTGCTTTTCTTCTGTGGGTTTTTTGTTGATTTTTTATTATTGTTATTTTGGTACTTCAGTGTAAAATTTCCATTATTTGGCATAGATGTAGACTGACATGGGAAAATAAGCATTTGCACCATGAAGATTTTTCACCGTCACTTAATTGGTCATTCAAATCAGTGGCTTCTGCTAGCAAGGTTTATGTCCCTTAAGAATCTACTGGATCTGATTTAATGTGCAATTAATTGATGTTATTTCTATCTGAGTTCATGGATGCAAGTAGAGGAATGAGGCCATGTGCATGTTTTAACAGTTGTGATGATTCCAGTGGCCTCTGCAGTGCTGTGTCATGGCAGCTGTCATTAGCTCTAACAGGAAAATAGAAAAGCTCCCTGTAATTTGCAACACTTGATGTTACTTTTCTTTCTATTAAGTCTATGGTAAAAGAGAGTACTGTAACGTCTGGCACTATGTATATATGCGCATGTATTTATTTGTTTGCAGTTTTAAACATTTTAATGTGACTTTTATAGCAAAAAAAACAAAAAAAAAAAAACAAAAAAAAAAACCTGTCATGCACTACTTATGTTTTATCAGAGTAGAAATGTATTGGATCAGAACTGTAAAATCAGTGAGGTAATCCAAGGGTAGTGCAAAGCCCATGGACTGCAGAGCTTTCTGGTTGTCTCCATCTCTGCTGTTTTTACATCATTGTAGGTTATGTTTTCCACTGTATTTATTTGAGGGGTGAGGCAGAAGGCGATTCAAACACATAAAAATTACGAACTGTGACTGTGCTCATCAAGGTATGCAAGGTATGCATAAGTGTGTTACAGTGGAGAAGTACTTCAGGCAACTCAAATGATGCACTTGCTTGGGCCTGTGGCTTATTTATCTCTTAAACTTTACTTTTAAAGTACACATCTCTGCTTTTAAGCACGCAAGCAATTTTAAGTGGTAACCAGTTGTTTTCTCTTGCAGTTAGTGTGAACTTACCTCTGATTTTTTAATGGACCGCTTCTGTATTTTTATGCAGTCTTAAATAAAGAAGTCTAACACACTTTTTCTATTCTTCCTTCACTATTAGACAGCTACTCGGATGAATGTAAGGACTTTTCCATTGCAAATGCAGTGTGTAGGTATAAGTAGGTTTGGGATTTCCCAAGTAGCCTGAAGGAATATCTTAAAGATACAGATATAATAAAAGTTTCTTTCACGCTAACTTACAGACTATGAAGGGGGGGTTGGGGGAGGGGAACCAAACATTCATTCTGCCTGCTGCTTGAAAGCACTGAATTCTTGAAGTCAACAAGCAAGATAACAGCAGCCCCACACAGATTTGCTGGGCTTTTGAGTCATGCTCTTTAAATTGATTTACACCTCTTGTGCACATGACATAGCACAAGATACTGTCTGTTTTATAGTTGCTAAAGCTGAGGCCCAGAAGGGGCTGTAACAGTCAAGAACATGAAAATTCCAGCTTCACAAAGTATTGTTTATTTACAACTTCACTTGCTCGGTAATCATTGCAAATGTGCTAGTGCTGTAACAAATCCATTAGAATAGATTCATGAACAGTGACTCCTGTGGCAAGAGATTACTGGTCAAAAGGAAAAACAAGCTTGTTACTAATAGTTAATTTTGCATGTTATGTTGGGGTTAGGTAGAAGATTTCTACAAAGAGCTTTTCACTTGTTTAGACTTAGACCGTTCTGTAAGAAATTCCAGTATGTAAGGCAGATGGTACAGAAAAAGTTTAATGCTGGTGCATTAATATTGAATAGTGAAGACAAATAATACTTAGCACTTACTCAACATTTAATTCAAGGATCTTGAGTGACTTGATAAATGAAATCAGTTTTCATTGTCATTAATTACGGTGACTCTGGAGAACAGCAGCATTATGTCTGCCACATCTCATGCCCTTTAATGGAAAACACACCAAAAAAAAAACCAATTACTTTCATCAGTACTTCATATCAGCATGTGCAAGTGCTGGCAGAATATCCATCTGATTAAATGTATTTTTTAATGGAGCTGTGTTTTGCACATGGTTGTGGAAAGAATACACAGACCCAAATTAATGGAAGTGCCTGGTTAGCATCCAACTAGTAGGTAAGCCTGGGACTGGCCCTAGACACTTATCTTCTGGCTTCAAAAGGAAAAATTATGTCTGTAATTTTCTATCTAAAAATAACAGCACGGTTAGGCAAGGGCTGAAATACCGGAGTGACAGGGACTGCATCCACACTGCTCTGCAAGAGTTGTGTTTCCTACAAAACCTTAAAGAGTACACCAGGCTTCACGAGCATGACCCAGCATGCTGCAATGAGGGTGCAGCCCAGCAGGACTGCCAAGGAGGGCAAAAGGGGTGCTGGTCTCCAGCACCTACAAGAAAGCATTTCTGTGTTTGTGTGCTTGGAGTTAGGCTGGGTTTTGGAAGACAGGGTGTTTCCTTCCAGCCTCCATTGTCTGCTGGGTGTTTGACCATCATCCACCACCAAACGCTTAAAGCTTGGTCAGGTTATCAGCAGTAAATCACTTAAAAGACAAAAATAATCAGCTGCTACCCCCAGGAGGCTGGCCCTGCTGGGAAGTGTTTATGGCCTTGAAGAATCCAAGCAATCCGTCACTCCTGCAGCACTCTGGTAGCTGAGCTGCAGATGCTGGCTGTCCCCTTCACTGGCCCCTACACCCCCCTGGTGGCCTTTGTGGTTGCCCTGTGCTCAAAACACACAAACATCTGTTCTTCCTGCCTGGTGAATGATAAAAGGGGAGCCTGCCCCCGCTCCTCCAGAGGATCTAACCTGGGCAGAAGGCCTGTCCACCTTGACCTGGTCTGAGCTGCATTTCCCCAGCCTTGCCTTGCTCTGCCTGCACCCGTCTCAGCAGGAGCTTGGTGGTGGGCTGGGGGATTGGGGCCTTTTCTTCAGGAGTCTGAATGCCCTGCTCTGCCAACCTGGGATGCTACAGGTGAAATGTCAAGGGAGAGCAGGGTGACAGCCTCCTGAGGCAAAAAGAAATGGTGTGGAGAGGTGGCAGTCAGGAGAAATGGAGGTTCGGCTTTCTGCAGATCTCACACTGAATTAAAAACCTGGGGTAGGGCCAATGCTGCTGAATAAGCCATGCTCAGTGCTCCAACCCTCCCATGAGAGCCTCTACCAAGAAACTGCTACCCAAATACAGCCCTCATCACACATCACCCTTTCATCACACAGAGGTTTCAGCTTCCAGCTCCTAGTTTCACCAGATGGCCTCACCACATAGGCTGGTGCTTCAGGCTCTGGAACAGGCATAGGTGGTGATGTCCCCAGCACGTCCTATTGCTCAGCCTGCTGGCAGCTGAAAATCTAACTCAGGAGGACACTCCCAAGAGGAGAACAGATGGCAATGCAGGCTGTGCAGCTGCTCCCAACAGGCACATTTACCTTCTGAAGCTGCTGCAAAAATCAGTGCCACATCCACAGCTCTCTGCTGCCTCCCTGCCACGAAGGACAACTGTTCAAGTGCTGGCGGTCAGAGTGCTTTTGCACCGAGTGTATATGGACAAAAGCTGTACAAACGTTTGGTAGCAGAGACCTATGCTGCCTCCCTCATTGCACTATGTCTTTATTTCTGCAGCCAGAGAGAAAAGACCAGATTAGAAAAAGCCACAGATGTAATTCTGAAGCAGTGCAGGCCTGAGTTTCCTCTCCCCAGTCTCAAAAGTGCGGTCTGTGGGAAGGTTATCTGCCTTTTTTACAGGCCTCCACTCATGCGGCTGTAACGAAAAGCCTGTCATGATAGGGGCCATGGCAGAAAACTCTGTTTTTATTTAATACTAAGAAAGTTTTGACCTGTCACAGACTGAAGTGGACTTCCACAGTTACCTTGCATTAGTTGGGGAAGCCCAGGGAGAGAGAGAGATACACTGTCCAGGTGTTATAGTTAAGTCATTATTCACTTTTAGTTACTGAAGTATGCATAACAAGTGATGGCACCAGTATTAAAATTCCCCTGAAACTCATTTCCTTGGGATATATAACAAAAAGTGTCTAGCTGAACGGTGGGAATGTCTCCAGAAGGTGCTGGGATTGTTCTGGGGAAGAAAAGTGCCCAGTGAGCAGCTGGTTCTGCAGGATGCTGGGGGTGGAAAAGTTTATAACCCCTCCTACACCATCACCACGCTGGTTTCTGACCTATGATTCAACTGTTTCATCAGATTATTTTAGATCTGTTATCTCTAGCAAATAAAACTCAGAGACGAGCTATCTCCTCCCGGTGATTAAGTAATGACCACGATTGATTTTCTGGCTAATGATTATCCCAGATCTTTGGTCTCCTGCAGGCCTTGAAATCTGCCTCCTTAGGCTGCCAGCCTGATGGGAGCAGGGTGGGGGCCACACCTGGTGGGGGAACATGGAGCAGGTGGCAGCAACGTGGTGCCAGAAAGATGGGGCTGGGCCCCAGACCATGCAGAGACAAAACAGCAAGGCTGGGACATAGGGCTGGAAGCATTGGGCTTCATGTGCAGCCTCCTGCCATCGTTGCCCTTCTCCAGTGGCCCACATAAGTAAAGTTATTACCTACCTCACTTCCCTTGACTTCTGCAGTTCCTGAAAAAGCTCCCAGCATTGTCTCTCTAATGTGAGCCGGATTATTTTTTTAATCTGCAAATATTACCAATTGCCTCTTTTTTCTTTTCTTGATACAAAAAAAATGAAAACAAAATGCAGAGCAAGGAATCCTGTACTTACAGCATTAGGCTTTAATTGTAGCCAAATCACATCTCCCAGATGATGCATTTCACCTGATGTAACTCTCATCTGACAGCACAGCTCATGCTGGCAATGAGATAGCTGTTCTTTGTTAAAGTGAACCCACCCTTTTGCTATTTATCATCCTGTGATACACCCAACACTTTGTCCTGCAGTCAGCTAGCTTGACTTGTGCAACAACAGGAAAGACAGAAGGCTTCTCAGAGTCTTGAATCTGGGCTTCAGACAGATGCTGCCAAAACAGGAAAATTAAAGACAGGGACTTTCTTGTTATCTATCCACCCTGTCTTTGTTTTGTTCCTGTGAACAAGGTATGTGTAAGCTCAAGTAAGGATCCCTACAAATAGTGGATTTTCCATACTGCTGCTAAGTTGGATTGGGGCTGTTTCTCCTCCCCATACTCTGCCCAGCAGGAATAAAATATTTAGCATAATGAAAATCATCACTGTTCAGAGTTCTTGAGGGATTTCAGGCATCTCATGAAACAAACATATAAATCAGGCTGAACATCAGGTGGCTAAGTGTGGCTGCCCCCTTAGTCTCCTTTCTCCAATGTAGGCAACACAGTAATGAGTAGTGCTCATGGCATCTCTCACTGAGCTTCCTGTGCAGTGAACAAACTGCTGTAGCTGGAGCAGATAAAACACACTGGAGTGGGTAAAGAGCTGGAGCAGCTCTCAAGGACATGCTCTAACCAAGGACAGGAGGATCGCTCTGACACTCCTCTTCTTTGAATTAACAAGCATCTAAATATTTGATGCCACATGAAACACGTCCAAGCAGAGTGACCTCACAGCATCCTTGCAGCTCTTAGGATGTTCTCATGAAAGAAAGCGAAAATAGCAGAACTGAACACAGGTCTTCCCTCACATGAAGATTTCCTTTATTACTTGAATAGAGGCCATTATAAATCCTGCTCAGTTTTCTAGTTCACTCCGTTCATATTATTTCATAAAATACTTAGTGTGAAATAGTCATAGAGAGACACTCAGAATCTTTCTGTTGAAGACATATAGTTGTTTTTTTTTGGTTGGTTGGTTTGTTTTTAAAAAGCTGCTGTTAAGTCCTTATTCACTCCTTATTTCACCTCCTTTCAAATCCAATAAAATCTCTGCAAAATCTAAAAGCATTTGAGTACCTGTTGAACATAAAACCCCATGGGATTAGGGTATTAGGTGCTGAGAAAGCAGCCACAGAAAAAACGGCCTCTTAATTTTTCCAGGCCACTGGAGGCATGCAGTTAGCTCTCCAGTGATAAGGAAGTCTTTTAGAGGTGATATTTAAGCAAATATTCTGTTAACAAATCTTGAGCATTCAGTGTTCCCTGAAGGACATGACTGGAATAGAAACACACCTGAGGTGACTGGTGTTAGGAGTATGTTACAACCTAGCCAAGAAAACAGTATGGCATAGAAAGCTTTGGAGCAGTGATATTCTCTATAAACATGGTTTTATGTTCCTACAAGTTGACTTATTGCATCAGCTGAAGTTCGGGATTAATGGAAAAGGACATTATGACTGTAAGTGTTGGCATGGAAGGAGGACATAAGCTGTTCTTTTAAAAGTTATTTCTGGAAGGGGATGTGCTGAATGCAAATCTAAATCTGAGCATACAAAATTATCAGCTGCTGTGCGTTAGAGGGGGAAAAAAAAACATTCTGTGAGGAATGTGTGCTGCCCTGGGAAGAATTTCTATCACAAATAACAGCATTTAGTGTGAGTGGGGCTCACTGCAGAGAGAGCCTCTTCTGGAAGGCTCAGACAGCTCTTTCTTTCTCTCCTACATATACCTTTTCCTGCTGTGCTCTAAAGCAGATTAAGGGATCGAGAAGAATTGCAGTACTCCCCTGTGCCGTCCCCTTGATGACTCTGTGCTGCTTTGTTTAGAGGAGTTTGACAGCCTGAGCTATCTGAGTTCATTAGGTTTGTTTGTGGAGCATTAGGAAAGAGATCCAGACTTTCAGAGAAAAGGGAAACTGCCTTCAGCATTTATTTTTCTTTTTTTTCTTTCCACCTTGGTGACTGTACAATTCTTATTTTTTTATGGCTGGCTCAGTCTGACACAACAGATAAGCTTCTGAATCACAGGAACAAAGGAATGTGTGGCATTTTCCCTGCTGTATTACCAGTGGATGAGCAGCTACTTCCTTAGAAACACCATCAGCTTACTATATTTCTTGAAACAGAACCATTAACATTCTTTCTAGACAGAAAAGCAAGAAGCCCGAACCCAAGGGAAAAGCCCCTGAAGCCCTGAGCTGGTCCGGCGTCCGGGCGTGCAGCAGAGCCCATGATAGCTCCAGCTCCCGCCTGTCCAGTCAGAAAGATCGAAGAAAAGGCATTTCCCTGAGCAAAACTAATGGTAGAAGCTGGAGGCCTGAGGGGCCTCCGACCAGCAGGTGGCAGCCTGCTGCTGCTGCTGCATGCCCTGTACTTCCCTGCAGGCAAAACGCTGGGTGGCAACCATCTGGGGGATGGTCAGCCAGGGAACAGGGGTGTATGCATAGAGTTTTGGTTCGGTCAGAAAGAAGTCATTAACTGGCATTGAAATGGAACCAGGGGTGCTTAATAAGGCCCAAGGTGATAAAGAGCAAGCTCCTGGATTGCAATATAGCGTCTGCTTTCTTGTGTTTCATTTTGTGTAGGTAGCCAGGAACAATTTCCCACCTTTGTCATTGATCTCTTAAACAAGACGTTCTCTGAAAATGTACCGCTATTTTTTTGGTTCTCAAAGTACAAATCGCTTAGGATGGACTTATGGCATTTTCCTTTCAGAAATTATGAGATTTTCTTTAGTGAAAAGAAAACCAAAGCTCTGACAAATGGAATTGCAGCTAACAAATGTTGCCCTAGGGAAGCAAAGAGTATTCTTACTGCTTCTGTCATCAAGTAATTCCAGAGCAAAGACTCCAGCAGCAGCTCTCCATCCCCCCTTCCTTCACTCTTTTTCCCCTTTTCTGTGCATGGCTTTGCACTGAGGCAGCACTGCAATGTGCTGGGCTGGTCCAAGCAATCAGCATAGCTACAGGGGGGAAAAAAACATCATCCACAGTGTGATGGTTTCTGTTTGACTCTCATCCTAGTTTGAAAGGAGCAGCTCATCAGTGACACCTTTAAAAAACAGCCCTATCATGGTCCATGCTTTCTTCATCATGGCTTACTTCATATTTTCCTCTGTAACTAGGTGTAGGTATCAAGACAGTCTGGCCATTCCTTTTCCTTCTGAGCAAAGCTCAGTCTGGAATGTTAAATGAGTGAAACTTACCTTAAGCTGGAGTTCTATATTTAATTGTGACATACATATAGGGAAATTACAGGATCAGGGACAAGCCAACTTGTATTCTAGACCTCTAACCAACTTGTTTTCTAGACCTCTAACCAACTTGTTGCCCTTCTCTGGACATGCTCCAGGGCCTCTTTTCTTTCTTGTAATGAAGGGCCCAAAACTGAATACAGTACTCAAGGTGCAGACTCACCAAAGCTGAGTACAGGAGTACAATCACCTCCTTAGTTCTGCTGGCTACACTATTTCTGATACAAGCCTGGATGTCACTGGCCTTCTTAGCTACCAAGGCAAACTTCTGGTTTATGTTCAGCCAAGCATCCACCAACACCCCCCAGACCCTTTTCCTTTGGAACTTTTTTTATGAGCAGGTAGCGACAGTACAAGCTGAAATGGTTTTAAATTGTGACAGGAAAGATTTAGACTAGATATTAGGAAGAAATTCCTTACTATGATGGTGCTGGGATTCTGGAAGAGGTTGCCCGGAGAGGCTGTGGATGCCCCCTCCCTGGAAGTACTCGAGGCCAGGCTGGATGGGGCTCTGAGCAACCTGTTCTAGAGCGAAGTGTCCCTGCCTGTAGCAGAGGGGCTGGAACTAGATGATCTTAAAGGTCGCTTCCAACCCAAACCATTCTATGATTCTATGATGTAGATTTTTTGGGTCCCAAAAAAGTAGATTTCAGCTACTCCAGTCAAAGATGGAGTTCAGACTGGAGATGACAAGTCAAAGCCTGTAGGATGCCTGTAGGAGTGAAATGAGAAAGTGCTCTATTTTTGAAGGGTATTTTTCTTCCTTCCAGAACAAATTCAGACAAAGGATCCTACATGATTCTTTTTTTTTTTTTTAACAAAAGTAGACTGTTCATGTGGGCAGCAGCCAAAAGCAGAGGCTGCACATAACTCAGAAATACATGCTACTCTTCCTCTGCTTTCCACCATGTCCATATTGCAAACTCTTGAGCAATCCCTGAACACTGCTGTGATGAAGTCAGTTGCACTTATTGAGAATAAAATCCCCAAAAGCTGTGTCTCAGAAGTGGGCAACAGAAGAGACTCTGACCAGGAAGAAGATAGGGCGATGCTTCCTGTCCTCATTCATGGTGCTGTGCAGAGCACAGCTGGCTGCTAAGAATGAGGAGAAATGAAAACTAATTCAAGAGGCCCAGAACAAACATAGGAAAAACTTGTTCTAGGGTAGGAAATGCAAAGTGAATGTTTGCCTTGTGCTTAATCAGCTGCACTAGCACATCTTAATAAGAGAAGTTCCCAGTTTTGGACTCATTCCTCTGGTTGCCACCAACTCTGTTAAGTGGCTGCTAAGCTGAAACTTAATTCAGCAAAGCCAGAATAGTTACCTCCAAAGATAAATTGAACTCAAAGCTATGGCAGAGGCAGGCAGCAGAACTACACACACTATTCAGAAAAAAAGGTGCATTTTTGTTTACTCTAAAATCTCTCACACACATGCACACAAAGTCTCCTCTGCACGGTGTTCCATCAGGATACCCGCAAAGAATAAGGTATTGAACAGACACATGGGCAGCACGTGTTGAATGTCAGCTTAAAACACAGAGACTTCAGCCTTGTTTTTTCTTGAGTTCCCACTTCCCTGGGAGGCTTGACCATAAAAGACCCAGCTGATAATTAAACCCCCTCCCCATTCTTTTTTCTGTCTGCAAAAGTACTACTAACCAGTTGTGCAGCTTCCTGATTTTTCTATGCATTTTCCATTGGTTCCCTCTAAGTACATTTTTGTTAGGGTTTAACATTAGTTTAACATTTAGTAATTCCTTGACCACTTGGGTTTGTTTCTTCCTTCATTTTCTGAAGCTTCTTGAGCATTTTTGCTTGAAAGAGTGGAATTGTGTTGGCTGGGAAAAGAGGAATAGAAATAGGAAATTTCTCAAAGATGCAAGCAAGTAGGAGACCTCTGAAAGATCTGAGCTCTCTAAGCCATTTTACACACTCCATCCCATTTTCTCCTGAACCCAACCATTCAGAAGGGTAGGATCTTACTCTCTGAGACCTCCAAATAGCAGAGACCATCCACACAATCCATCAGGATGAGCCTACCTTGGACATTGAGGCTGCTCAGGACCTGAACAGACCCCAAGGACAACGGATCTATGGAGGGGTGAAGGTGGGGTAGGGGCATGGTAACTAAAAGCAGTCTGAAGTAAGTAAATGAAATGTGTAATAACACAAGAGCACTGAATAGAGAATTCTGTTAATCTATGATCCCATAATCTGCTTTCGTTGCCACTTAGCAACTGAATTGCAAATTGAGGACAAAAAGCCAGCGTGACTTAACATTCCTCTTTTTGTTTGGAAGAGGGGAGAAAAGGTCCCCCAGCAGGCAGAGCAGCATTTTCAGGTGCAGGCTGTATTGTGTGTTTCATCACTATTATGCAGAAATCTGAATTCCAATTTGCCTAAAGTCCAGCTCTGCTGGGCAAATAAAATTCTTTATAACAATTAGGAAGCTTTTATCGCCAAAATGGGATTAAGTCAAACAAATATGTCCATGCACTAGTGTTAAGGTCATATATTGTAAGCAAGAGGAACATGGAAGGGGCTTGTACCAGAAATTTATCATTATCGGCCAACAGCAGCCCTCACACCTCCCACATCTCTGGGATGCAGGGTGCCACAGGGATGGTAGGGGAATGGTGCATTAGGGCATCACCCTGTGGCCTTGGACTCTATCCAGGGCCACTGGCCTTCATCATCCTACCCATACCCAGCAGTGCTAGCCTACCTCAGCCCTTTCCTAGACTCAGCTATTTTCTTGAATGGCACAAAAAGTTCTTTACATCTCAGCCTGTTTTTCTGTTCTCCTTCTTAGCTCTTCTTTTTTTTTTTTTTCTCTCTTCTTACCTTTTTACTACCACTGTGCTTTTTTGCTAATGGGCCTGAAGCAGCCACACATGCTGAGATCTTTTGCAGTGTTTCTATGGATCTGGTCCAATGAGGCAGGCAAAAGACGTGCTATGAGCTGCCTGGCAGCCAGACTCAGGCCATTTTTGAGCAGTTGGTAGGACAGCATGCCCTGTTTGCTTTCAAACCAGAGGCAGATTTTCCCTCATAGTCCAGCTCAGATGTCTGTTTCCTTGCACATGGCCTGATACTCAGTGACAAGGCTCCAGTAACAACAGCTTCTTCCCACCTTAAGCACTGTGCTCCTCCTGTACTGCAGGAGGGATGGGCTCCTGTACCCACAGTGTTGACTAGAAGCAGAGAATAGTGGGGAGGTATCCCAGCAAAAGGGCAACAGAATCAACAGTTAAAATGAAAGTTTCATTTAATATTTACATTTTAAAAGGATTAACTTTCACCAGGTTTGTTTATCTTTTGTCAAGGACATGTTTGCTTTTATTTCTTTTTCATTTTTACAGTACTGTTTTGCTCCAAAACTGAACTGCCAAGACCTTCTTTTTATGCCAGACACATTCACCCTGTTTAACCTACAACACGACTCTCATTCAGATTTCACAGTCCAGACTAACCACAAAGGCATATGTCTGGGCATCAGGATTACAAAAAGTCATGGGTTCCCCTCAGTAAGGAGATAAGAGACTGGTGAATGGGAAGGACAGAACTGGGCACTCTTCTCCTTTGCTTCTTCCTCTTTGAGGTGGTTGGCCAAAAGAGACAGCCAAAAGAATTCTCGCTCTTCAAACAGCCCAGGGTATGGTTTCACAAAGCAAATGCACCTGTAGACATTACTGGAGTACACAGAGATGTCTGAAAGGAGTAACCACACCATCCACAAGCCTACTCTATGTGTGCTGTCGTGCATACCACTTCAAGCAAGAGGGAAAAAAAGAAAAAAAGAAAAAAAAAAAACCTCTAATAAGCCATTTATATGTGTTTTTACACATTTTTTCCCAACTTCTGCATGCCGACTCTTCATTTTCAAGAAAAAGACAAATTGTTCAAAAGAAAGGAGTGTGACAAGCAATTACTCTCTTCTGCTATTTACAGCCTTCCTCATACAATGATAAAAAGGATCAAAAATAGTATGTTCCTCTTTTTGTATGACTCTCTGTAATTTGTGGAGGAAGTTCAATAGACCCATCAAGCTAATACTAATAAAGAAAAGATCTACAGTTCTGTCTGTAGTCAAATATTCCCCAGCTAACAGTTGTAGACTGGTGTGCCGGTGTTATTTGCTGTTTTTTTCCCATCTTAGGCTATGCTTCTTTCATCATTATTTCAAGATCTAAAGCACCTGCCTGCAGAGTATCATCTTAAAGAAATGGCTCGAATTAGCTTCTTCCCTGTCATCCAGCACCCAATAACTGACAGTATCAAATTCACAGGAAATCATAGAATTTTTTGAGTTTGAAGGGACCATTAGAGGTCATCTAATCCAACTCCCCTGCAATGAACAGGAACACCTACAAGCTGCATCAGGTTGCTCAGAGCCCCATCCAGCCTGAGCTTGGATGTCTCCAGGAATGGAGCATCCATCACCTCTCTGGGCAACCTGTTCCAGTGCTGCACTACTTCACAATAAGTAGTAAAAAACTTCTTCCTTATATCCAATCTAAATCTCCTCTCTTTTAGTTTGAAACCATTTTCCCTTGTCCTATCACAACAGATCCTGCTAAAGAGTCTGTCCTCTTCCTTCTTATAGCTCACCTTTACATTCTAAAAGGTTGCTATCAGGTCTTCCCAGAGCCTTCAATCATCAGCGTAAAGTAGTAGTCAGTAGTGTAGAGAAGTCTTAAGCAGAGGACTGAGGAATCTTTCGGATTGAATGAGGGAAAGCAGAATACAGATATTGTCCAGAGTCTCTTGTCCTCTGTGTTGATGAAGAATGCTAACTGGCAAGAATAGATAAGGATTTCAACCTGGCACTTCAAAACTTTTTGAAGGTTCCAAGGGATCCAAAGAACTTTTGGCTACACTTGACAGTTACTTAAGGCAGTGTGGGAACATAAAGTGTGCTAACTATTCTGCTAGTTGTGGACAAGCTTTCAGCCTCAGCACTTTCTCTGGTCAAAATGAAAGAGGATTAAAATTCCTTTGAAACACATTCAGAGGGGAAAATCACAGATGAAGAGGATTAAATTAATTTAGTATAGTAGCACATAGTTCCCTAAGTTAGTTTCCTGTGGCTGTAATGTTATGTGCTTGTGATGGATCTTCAGGAACACACGGAGTGCTGTGCACTTCATTGTGTATCAGCAAAGGGACGTACACTGTGAGTAGCACCCACCAGTTGCCTTTGGGCTCTGCAGGAACACTGGAGATGTCCAGAGCAAGAGTGATCCATGACCTATAGTCTTGTCTGTGTTGCTGAAGGAGACGGTACAACAACCACAGTCTGAATGAGAAGGACTTCCAGGTCTTCTTGGATGACTTTACTAAAGTGACACTGAGTTCTTCAGATATTTTAAAAGAACAAACTCAACTTCTGAAGGAAAAAAAAAATGTCCCTTGTTTTGTTTAAGCAAACAAAACCTTGGCACGTTTCACTGGTAGGTTCTACAGTACAATCTACATTACAGAATTTATAGATTTTAGTGTCAAGCAAAAAGTGTTTCAACTAATTGTCTGAATATGAAAGACTTGAGAGGTTATAGTGAAGTCACTGACATATAGCATTCAGTGAACAACATTTAACATGAAGTGACCTTTGAGCAGCTCTGTTTCTAGCTCAAATTGCTGCAAGCAAGAAAAATGAGCCTTCAGAAAAAATTCCAAGAGACCTTCATGTCTCATGAGAGCAGTCAATGGGAATAACACCCCAAGATAGCCCCATGCTCACCCAGTGCTGAAGATCACTCTACTGTGGTTTTATGCACAATATTTAAAATCACTATGTGGACTCACATTTCTTAAGCAAGATGTTGGAGCCTGGAACTAAAACTGTCTGTCTCTCTGACTTGGGCACGGGTCATCATTTCATATGTCTAGCAGACATCTGCCTGCTATTGTTTTGCTCCCTGGGCATTACATCCTTCATGATGCGCTGGGAGTCAAAGGTGAAAGGTGGCTTCAGTTCTGTTTGCTTTTGTTCTGAACATAGAGCATGCCTCTGCTTCATTATTCTTACTGATAAAGAATCCTTGGATATAGAGTAAAATGGAGCTTTTTCTCAGCAATGGTATGTGGCTGTACACTGTGCAGACCAAGAAAAACAAGGTATACACTCCCCAGAAAGAACAGGCACAGACACAGATCAGAGATGAAATGCACAACCCAAATGCATTTCAGACTTGTAATTGCTGTGATTGTGAATTTAGAACAGTGGTGCAACAGCCATACCTATAAATAAATTGAAGCCTCAGCAGCTGTGTACTTTATTTATGTGCTACAGGAAGTGTTCTGAATGCAGTTTAGAGATGGTTTGTCCTTAGCAAGGGTTACGATGAACTACTGACAAGCTTGCACTCTACAAACTTGAGCATGTATGTGCCTACTGGGTTAGGATTTGGTCTCCCAACTTGGCTGGCAGTAGGTAAAGGGGTTATAAGCACCAGACTGAAAATATTAACATGTAGCATCTGTTGGTCCACTTAAAGTGGCAATCTGTGTTTGCACTGATGTGGAATATACAGCACTTCATACAGAATGTCCAAGGGAAAAGAAATTGTGTTTACATATGTTGACAGTGATAGGGCAAGCGGGAATGATTTTAAACTCAAGGAGGGAAGGTTTAGATTGGATGTCAGGGGGAAATTATTTACAGAGTGAGTGGTGAGGTGCTGGAACAGGCTGTCCAGAGAGGCTGTGGATTCTGCATCCCTGGAAGTGTTCAAAACCAGGTTGGATGGGGCCTTAGGCAGCCTGGTCTAGTACCAGATATGTGGGTCAGTGGCCCTGCCTGTGGCAGGGGGAGTGAAACTTGATGATCCTTGGGGTCCCTTCCAATCCAGGCCATTCTATGTTTCTATGGTTCTATATGAAGACATACACAAGCTGTATTTTCCCTTACAGTGTATGAAGCCATGCTCACTCATGTAACCCACAACATTTCAAAGTAGGTACAAATGACTTCTGTCCTGCTTTGTATAAAACTGTCAAAGTTTAATGGCAATTTGGGCACTGGAATGGGCTGCCCAGGGAGGTGATGGAGTCACCAACCCTGGAGGCGTTCCAGGAACATTTAGACATTGTGTTGAGTGTCATGGGTTATTGAGAGCTATTGGTGATAGGTAGACGATTGGGCTGGATGACCTTGTAGATCTTCTCCAATCTTGGTGACTCTATGATTCTATGAACCCAAAGCTACTCATTATTTTTGCAGTATTCCTTCATCCCATATTTCCCATCTTACTCAAAGAGTTGGCTTTCATGTCTGCTATAGATATAAACAGAGACAGCATTTCACTCAGGTGAGCTTATCTAGGAGCAGTGACTGACCTCCGACAGCTATCAACTCTTTTTCTTTACTTTTCTTCTGCTTACACATCATGCTGTTGCTGGTTCTGCAGCACTAGAATACTGAAGTCCATGAAAGAAACAGTCACCCAGTTTGTGAGACAAATTGGGCAGGTCTGCAGGAGGATTAAAGGGGCTGGGCAGCCCAGGACACACAGTACAGCATGGTATGCACTCCAGGTACACTTCACCTCAAAGCTCCATCCAGACGAGTCCATGTGATGATCTCTCTGTATCGATCTCCACTAAAGAAAAAACTGAGTAATTTAAATGACACTGCAGGACAATTAAGCATTGACCAATGGCTAGTTTCGCTCTGTGCAAATTTGAAGAAGCTTTTAAAGAGCCTACCAAGGTGGACCTGCATGCTGGAAAAACAGGCATTTCCACACACCTATTTGTATTCAGGTACCAGAATGAAGTGTCTGGGAATAAAGTCTTAGACTCAGCATTTTACAATCTTAAACAGCAAGATGCAGAACAAAGTACACAGCTGTAATAGCTGACACAGGACCTTCAGTAAATATATAGGTAAGCTAAGAAAAGATTATAGTTTAACTCTACAGAATATTTCTAATGATCATAGTAGGTAGGGGGAAGATTTTCATTGTCATCAGTGATCCATAATTTGTGGAGATTCCCTTAAAAATTTCGCCCTGCAAAGGCATTGTTAAACTCACGTTCTCTGTTATTGCATTTTATGCTATTAAAAACACTTGCTTCACGTTGTGGATTTTCTGTGTACCTCTTACCGTAAGGAGGGGACAGGGGACAAAAATAAACGAACAAATTTCACCATTTTGCTTATGAAGAAACTGAGCTTTAAAAAACATTGATCTCATGGCAAGTTCAAAGCATTTTTCAGCAATACAAGGGGCTAAGGGATCAGGGTAGGCGCAAGAATTATTGTTAGTTTTGTGTGCAAATTGAGGTGGGGTTTATTTTTGCAATTGTTGTCTAGACTCATGGATTAGTATATAAACATGAATACATACTGAAGTTGAAGAACAGAAGCTTGTTTTAGAGGAAACTAACAAAGTAGCACTGATCAATGCCCAGCCATCTTTGGAGCTGAAACACTTCAGAGTGAAAGCTTGCTCAGATGAGAAGGTGTGAAGTGAATTCAGAAATCACAAACACCCCACAGCAACCATCATCTGCTTCGATGTTTCAGTTTTTTAGACATTGGGCTATGTCTAAGGAGCATCCTGGGATGTAACCTTGATATGATCAAAAACTGGGATTTTTTACCTGAAACTTAACCCAACCCATTTGTCATCTAAGTCATTTGCTAACAAAATAATTGTGTTTCATGTAGTGTACAAGGCAAGGATGATTTTCTTCTTTTTGTATTTCAGAGCAGTAATATTTCCTTACTTCCCACTTAATGACCCAGTGTTAGGAACAAGGTAATTGGAGAATGATCATTAAAACTAAACATAGACACATTCCCTATACAAAATCAAAATGTACAGCAGACTGACAAACATGCACTCATCAAGCACATCTGAACTCACACTATTTTTAAAGCAATTCTTTGAAAACTGAAACTCAGGCTCATGCGTGAATCTCTCTGAACACATTTTTTAATCAGAAAAGAACTATTCCTGGCTCTGCAGAGTGGAAAAATGGTGCATCATTAGCAAATAGCAAAATCAATGGAAAATCTCTCGTTGATCCCAGCAGCACCCTAATGTGCCACAGCTCAGCCACAGCAATTCAGTGAGAGATGCATGGGTTAAAACCCATAGAGAGTCCACAGAGAATCACAACCATACAGAGTCTGTTTTCCTTTTAGAATAGTGGCCCCGCTAATAGTTCTTGACTGTAGTTAAGAATGTTCAGGCAAACTTAGTCAGGAGGTAAATCTTAGGTCTTTTTCCTCTTATGTACTAATGGAAAGTAACTCCAGAAAAGTGGGGGCAGGAAAAAGTGCCATAGTGAAATCTCTATACTATAGAACTTACTTTTGTTTTTGAGCTCAGAAAACCATTTCTTTTTTAGAAAAAAATGCTAGGAAAATTTATCCAGATTACCATCAGCCCCTTTTCTCCCAATATCAAATGAGTAGCTTACAGTACTTTATGCTCAAAGTTAGCAGCACCATCCTGTCTGAACATTATGCCATGTAGAAACAGTTGGATTACTAAATACAATCAAAGAAGAGAACGGAGCAGAGAGTAAAGAGATTATTTGTGTAAAAATAATAATTATTTGTGTAAAATAACAGTAGAAGACTATGCAGAAGAGGGAGAAAGGTATACTGCAGAGCAGTTGGAAAAAGCCTTGACATAAACAAAAGTATTAGTGGGACATGTTTGTTCTTGACCTGAACGCTGTAAATCTTCCAAGCAGGGAACATGCTTTCTGTAAAAATAGGCATTAATTCTAATTCTTCAGAGGTGAGCTTCAATTGATTTGGAATTCAGATAAGCTTTAGAGTATTTACATATTTGAGGATTATCTATTTTTTTCCACAGCTGGGGGTGTCTCATAACTCTTGGTTTCCATAGGATCATAGTTACTGTGTACACCAGGGACTCTGCCTCTCTCCTTCAGCTTTCTAATCACTCTGCACGCTTCTTCCTTGCTCTGGGTTCTGAATGTCCTTCAGTCCCAAATAGCCCCTGTTTCCTTGATAGCTACATAACTCTACTTCTTCTTCCACACCAGGATTTCTAAATATCTTTCTTTTGAGGTGTCTTCAGTGATTGCATTTACTCTCTCCCTGCAGCTGGGCTTTTATGCTACTGCCCCATGCCTAAGGTTCTGTGCTGCACCCTTTTTGTTGTGGCACATACCCTGCTAGCAGAGGCTCTGGGTATTGCCCACCAGTTTCTTGCTCTTCCCTACTGCTTCAGAAGTCTGTTTGCTCTTAGCCCTGCTTTCTCCTCAATTATCAGCTTCTTTTCATTTCCCTTATAAGCTGAAAATATTCTGCTTATAAACTTTAGACTCCCATTACAGAGAGAGGGTGTAGAAACAATAGACAACAGTCAGTCATCACTTGCAGATGTTCAGCAGTTACTCATCTTTTTTCCTTCTCCCCCTGCAGTCAAGTGTTTTGATTCTTGCTCAAGGTAGTAAGATTTCATTCACTGAGGTGGGTAAATTCTATACAATTTATAAAATTTGTAAAATTTATAAAATTTATAAAATTTAGAGCTCAATTGGATGCAGATGTCAAAATCTTTTCCAATACGTGCAACCTGGATGACAGCAATTTCGCAGCCATGTCCTTTTAAGAACTACCCCTCCCTTCTCCTTTTAAATCCAGCCAAGTAGGAGCCTCTATCTGTTTTTTGGTGTCTTCATTTCTTCTCACTCCAAACAGATGCATTTTTCTTTCAGCCAATACTTCAGTATATATATATTTCCCATTCCCAGAAATTCCCATGCATTTTACCAGAACTATTTCACTTATAGTACTTGTGTTAATATGTTGTGGCTGACAAGGAAAGGAGGAAGGTCTGACTATCATTCGTTTCACTAGTCTATATTAATTTTAAATTAGGTTCAAATGGAGTTTTAATAGGATTTTGTATAAGTTCTAGATGATCTGTGACCTTCCAGATTGGAGGAATATTAAAGGTGCTTATCTTTTTCAAAGAGAATCACAAACACACGGACTTTATTTTCCTTTCAGAATGGTGGCCCTGCTAATAGTCAAATAATCCCTATTTAAATTATGGATGGGATGTAAAGAGTCAAAAACAAAACAAAACAAAACAGAACAAAACAAAACAAAACAAAACAGAACAAAAAAAAAAACTGTAATGGAAGGAGGAAAAAAAAAAAAGTAAAAATAATGGAGGAGAAAAAAAAAAAAAAGTAAAAATAATGTTTGGATTTTTCTATGCTTATTTCATCTGCTTCAAAAACCAGCTACCAAAAGGTCATTTTATAAGAAGAAACTAAAATAGATTATACAGGCAGGTGAAATATACTGTCCTTTCAGACCTGTTTTTTCAGAAACTCCTATCTTGCAGTAAAACCTAGTAAAAATGATTAATTTTTTTTAAGTCATTCTCCCATAAGAGGGAATCCTAGGTTCAGTTAAGCTTATTAGCTCCTTGACATTTTTCCCTTGCAGAAAAGCAGATAGCAAATGAGAGAACAGTCATTTATCGTCCTGATGTACAACATTTTACTGCTTCAGAGAAGTACTTACAAACCACAGAGAGCAAAGTAAGCAAATAAAGCACTGATGCACTGACCTAAGAGTCATATTTAAGAGTCGTATTTACCTCTCCAATGCCTGAAGAGAACTCACAAGCACTAGGCTGCAGCATGGTTTGTTATTGCTGGTCACCTTGCACTAACTTCTATGCATGGAAATTGAACATAGAATGCTACCTACGTATCGGCTTGCTTTGCTGTAAGTCCAAAGGGCACTTTGATTTCAGTTCAGGAGATTACTGTAATATAGACTTTTTTCCAAAAAAAAAAAAACTTTGCTTGGAGAGAAAAGACTACATAGAGCCATCTGAAAGCATGAAAACCTCTGGAGAATAGTGTCCATAAACTCACTCTCTCCATCATAATTCGACCGAAGTTAGGAGGCAAAAATGTTTTTTGTTAAAATATTTTGAAATGAGAATTAGGCTTATCACCTCCAAAAAGCAGAAATATAAAATCGGAGTTCTTTAGGACATGGGAAGAAGGAAATGCCAAAGGAAATATTTTTTCTCATTCAACAAACACAAGCAATACAGACAAGCTTTATGTAACATAACTGAAAAAAAACAGCTATCTCATGCATATTCTTCTGACAGCCATCTCCTTTCCAATTTACACTGGGGCCAAATTCACCCCTGAAACTACTCTTATCAAAACATACATTGTAGAGTGTAACAATATCTCTGCCAGGACGATAAGAGTTTGACCATTAGATTTTAATTTAAGCTACTGATCTCACCATTTGGCTTTGCTTATTCTGGTGTGCCATGAGGAAAGAGAGGACTCCTCTCACTTTTCTTAAACCTCTATCTTCCCAGAAGGACAGGTTATTCTAGGTCTCTCTCCAGTGATGAAGAGTAAGCTTCAGCATCTGCCTGAATATTAGGCATGATGAATCCTTGGGGACATCTAGATTAAGTTTCAAAAAGAAACAATGCTCCTTTAAACAAGCAGGATCAGACATGTCTCCATGCTTGGACCATTAATGCTGCCTGAGCTACACAGCAAACAAACTCCATCACTCATATTGAATCCATATCTATATTTGGGAGCTAGTCTTTGGAAAGCATTAAAAAAAATAGGGAAGAAACACAAAACACGTACAGAGAAAACTCTGGGGCACTATCATGCACAACCAGAGGGCAAGGGAACATCTCCTAGAACTGGCTGGACTTCTAGGCAAGGAAAGGTTGCTTACATTATTTTGTGGAGGGCTTTTTACAAGTTTAATCTCCCCAGGCAAGGGTCATGTTTGTGTCCGTTACTTATTTTCTTTACTCTAGTGATCCTGCAGTTCTTCCATTGACTGCAATGGCAGCATTATTCATGGACTGTTTCTAGGATTGGACTGTTTACTAAGTAAATAATCAGAATCAGCAGATTTGTAGTCATATGGGCACCCAATAAGCAGCCTGTTTTCTTGTAGGGTTGGGTATAAAATCCCAAATCTCATCAACTCCTAGCTGTTGGCATCACAGCTCACTAAAAGCAAGCAGAATGGCCTTTCACTCTACTCTTCTTGTTTTCTTAGCTGGACTGGTATTTCTCTCTGAAGCTGCACCACTGGTGAGTCCTCTTTTTTAATTCAAACTCAAACAGTGCAACCATTATACAGTCCTGAAGTGTTATTTTACTACCACTTTTTTACACAGCTTTTCTTTCACCATTTACCTATTTTAGGATACTACAAAAGGGTCTGTGACTCGCATCCTATGTATTCAGAACAGAGACAGCTTCCTCACCAAACAAGTGCTTCTATAAAGAAATTTAAATATTTTTAAAGCATGACTAAGAGTGTATTATAGTATAACAAAGTTTAAGGAAACAACATCCTTTCACCCTTAATGACGTTACAGGTATTTGTTGTTGGCTGCCTAGGCTAACATACTCTGCCTGCACTTATATTAACTTACTACTTCATTATTTGCTATCTTGGGAAAAAAAAAGTATCTTTTCTATAACATTTTTTCCAGGATTATATGCAACTCTAAATAGTTATAAAATAGTGTGCATATGTATGTGTGTAAAATAAAGTGATCTGCATGAACATCAAAGATACTCTTCTGTGAGAAAGTATGGGGGACAAAATAGAAGCTTGGGGACTGGCTTTGTACACCATCTGGCAAAGAAATTCCTTCCAAGTCAGCATTAATTCTGCAATAAGAATCCATCTACTCTTTGAAAGAAGGTTTTTGCATGGCTAGTGAACAGATCCTTTACAACCTCTTTGCTTTCCCCCAGGTCTCCCATGGCTCTGTTGATTCCAAATGCCCTCTCATGGTGAAAGTGCTGGATGCAGTCAGAGGAAGTCCTGCAGCTAACGTAGCTGTTAAAGTGTTTAAAAAGGCTGCAGATGGAACCTGGCAGGACTTTGCTACTGGGTAAGTTACTTATGTGGTCTTACTGAGACATTTTTTCAAAAGGCTTTGAATAAACAGAAGAGAAATAAAGGGAACAGAGCTCTGATAATGTTTTTTGCTTAAGTTTTCTATCACCATTAACATGAATTCTGGTCTAAAACTCATCAGATTCAAGTGGAACATACCTATCACTGAAATACATACAAGTTGCAAAAAAAATATTTAAGATTCTTACCTTTGTAATAGCTTTGTAAGGGTGTAGGTTTAATAAACACATTTTACTCATTGCTTCAATGCTATCTTTCCTTCCTACAAAAAAAAAAAAAAAAAAAAAAAAAGAAACAGTTTCTAAACTTTAAATGCCTGAATACCCCATCAATTTCAGTTTCAATATAAGAATTCACTAAATCAGGTTTTTAATTAAGAGAAGTTTCTAGCAGAAGCAGGTTGTTCAAGTACAGACTGACAAGCACAAGCATGGACAACAGCCACTAGAGAATCCAGCTTTTCTAGTAGGATTTTATAGCTTAATTTACATAAAAGCTGCAGAAGGAAATAGAAAAGACTGCAAGGAGCGATACACCTTTCTCCATTTGAAGGGTTTATTTTATAAAACTCAAAACAAAACTAGAAAACTTTCCCCTTTGAAAAGGAACAGGAAAGTTATGAGGAGAAACAAACAACTTCATTCCCAAATATGGGAATATTTACTATGAGAGACAGTAAATCTCTCTAAAAAGATATGAGATGCTGCCCAGAGAGGTTGTGGATGCCCCGCCCCTGGAGGTGTTCAAGGCCAGGTTGGATGGGGGCCCTGGGCAGCCTGGTCTAGGATTACATGTGGAGGTTGGTGGCCCTGCCTGTAGTAGGGGGGTTGGAGATTCCTGATCCTTGAGGTCCCTTCCACTCCAAGTCATTCTGTGATTCTATAAAATACTGAATGGTAATAAGGGAATAAATGACCCTCAGAATAGACTTATATACTTCAAGGAGAAAGCCAGAGAAACTCTAAAAATTGACAGGTTGCTTTCAGGGGAGGTGGAGACAATGCTATTGTTTTGTTCTTAAGAATTTGTGCTATTGTTAGGAAATCCAGATTATTTTGCATGCACTTTTATTTTGCATCAATTGGTCTTGAATATGCAATATAAAATAGAATCAACACTGTAGTAAGATAAATGCAACATCAGTGTTAAGAATAGTCACAGTGTATGCGTAACAGTTCAGTTAGCAAGGCTCCTCTTAAGAAGCTCGAAGAGACAAATTGCGTGGTGGTTCTTAGCCTTTGTTCTTCTGGTACTTCGAGTCACAGCGAAAATCTGAGAAAAATCAAATTATATATTTAAAATATTTAAATAAATAAATGAGGAGATTATCTGTAGGCAAGAAAGAAGCTTGCTTCTTTTTTTTTTTTTTTTTTTTGCCAGGGAAAGCAATAAAGGAACATAAAGCCACCATTTTTATTGCAGGTAAAGATTGTGACCTCTCCTTTGACTTCCTTCTTAACCAAGGCTGCTTTCAGTGACACCACTGACTTTAGCTGAAAGCACTTACTTGAAATAGTTTTTCACACTTACTTGCAATGTTCTTATTTTGGTAAAACAGAGTTTATCTGTAATAAATATGTTGAAAATCCAAATGCAATCAAGGAACACGGTCTGTAGCTGAAGCTGTCAGGTTAATATTATGAAGTTCCACATGCACTTGCTAGGAACTGTAAAAGTCCCCAGATGTCTGTAGAAAAATTTTGTTAGGTTTGGTTGTTTTTCTTTATTTGTCGTTGCTCAGTTTTTCTAACAAGTTTTAGGAAATTAAGCAAACACACCTCGCCACTCGTGAACGTGGATAACTACTATTTAAAAAGTTTGAAAGAAGTTACCATAACAACAGCTGATTTTATTAAGACAGTTATTTCAAAATTAGTCTGGCCAAAATATGCATCAAAAGCTTAAGTCCAGCAGAGACACTCTTTGAGGAAGGCCAGAGGGCACAGGGACGTGGAAGGCATGTGATCTGTGTTCCGTATGAACTCTTCCCATGACTAGCTTTGACTTTCTTACTCCTCACATGTTTTAGGAAATCTTTACAATGAAGTTCAAGAGTTGCATTCATCAAGTATTTTTCATGTGACCTAAGTTGTGAATCATCAAAGGAAAAAAAAAAAAACAGTTACAGTGTATTTGAAATAAATACAGATGCTCAGACAGAAATACAAATGCTGCTCAGAAGGAATGAGTTGGACCATTTTGCTACCAGGGCTGATGGCAGAGAGCCCTCTGCCGTGTGCTAATCCCATCCAGGTTCTGAATCACATACTGTCCTATTGAATGTCACTGCAAAAATAGCTCTAAGCATTTTGTTTGTGAGACCACTGGCACGGAATAGCTACCCCATATTATCAATTTTATTTTTTTTTTAATTGCCATGAACTCTTGGCAGTCGAGAAGAATCTCATTTTCAGTTTTAAAATTCAGTACCTAAAATGCATTACCTGAACAAAGATTTTTCAGTCAGATATCACATATGTTTTTAACTATGCCTTAACTATCCAGCTTCTATGCAGATATACCTGAACTGCACTTTAAACACTTCTACAGAATTTCAGCAATTCTGTTTCACAAGTTCAAGAACATATGAGCACTCACCAATGAATTATTCAGTATTTTGCCTATTGCCTTTTCTTAAGGCAAGATAGATTAATGCTGGAAGTACTAATTAAACTAAAAAAATCTCTTTACAGACTGCCTGGAGCCATGTTCCAATCATGGCTTGACTTAATACAAGTTCGGTCTTCCCTGGATACAGCTGATATGGGCTGGACTAGACTTGTGCTGTAATGCTTTGGTCAGTCTTCAAAGTGCTGGAGTTGGAATGTCTTCTTAATTCTTAATTTGTCATAACTTTTTTTACGTGCTATCACTAACTGAAAAGAAGACAATTGAGATGGAGATGGTGGGGAAAGAAAAGTTGTGATTGCACAATGGTTTCTTTCTCTGATAAGAAGCTGTAGGTCACTGCGTTCTCCCCTCTCTCTTCCTCCTAATGCTCTCCTGTCCCATTTATAGGACATTATTTATTTATTATTTATTATTATTTATTCCTTTCTGTAGATTGGGTAGGTTGTTCTTCATGTCAGGGTTTTAACATTTCCTTCAAATACACCAAGTGATTATGAAATGTGATTATGAAAATGAAATAAACGTTTTTAGTAGAAATAGTAAAATAAGATAAAAAGATTGAGAGAAGAATATGAAAGGAGAGGCATAAAAGGGGTTTAGTAGCTCAGTAGCTAAATATTTCAGCAGCTGTCATACAAAGCCTGGTCTTTTTCAGACTGTACTGTGCAAAACCAGCTATATTTCCTTTTGTTTCTGGATGTCATCCACCCAGTATTTTGTTGCAAACTGAATAAACAGCCTCTTTGAGCTGGGAATTCCTATTTCACATTTACATGGCACCCAGTGCAAGAAGTCCCTGCTCTTTGACCACTGCACTGTAATACAAATTACCAAAATCTTGTGATGCTAAATTGCTGTTCAGGGTCATATAAAAATCTGTTAGGGTTTAGATGTAAAATCTATAGTCTCAGTGTTAATATCAAGTGAATAAAATCATCTCCCACTAAAATCTCTTTTCTCTAATTATAATTTGAGGTTTGGCATCTTGCTTTTCATTGTGACAACCCTTTTCCTAGGGACTAACATTTGGCTCCAGAGAGCACTTGGTACAAGTTAAACGTGATATTAAAACAGAGGCCTTAAATATAATCCTGCTATAGCAGTAAAGATGACCAAAAAAGCAGAAAAAAAGACAACCAACTGTGATTTGTGATATACGTGAATAAGATGGTAGCTGAGACAGGTTCTGCAATATGGAAGTATATGCTACGCAGAAGGGAATTATTTCACATGATTAGAAATCATTCAATATCAAATTTGACTGTGCAGCATCTGTGCTATTTAACACTCAACACTGTCTGTTTCTGCCTAGCATTTAAATGACAATACAAAATATTTATGTAGATATTTTATCATTACAGGAAAACCACAGAGTATGGTGAGATCCATGAGCTCACAACAGAAGAACAGTTTGTAGAAGGAGTATACAGGGTTGAGTTTGACACCAGTTCATACTGGAAGGGACTTGGCCTTTCCCCATTCCATGAATATGCTGATGTAAGTATTTGAGAACACACCTAATGATCCATAGATCATTATAGATCATTATATATATCATATATATCATATATAGATCATATATACCATGTAGTGGTCAGCTAGACACCAAAAATACAGAGCTTTCATACCAAAAGAGCAATAAAACAGATCACTGCCATGTTATATAGAGAGTTCTGGAACATCTACAGAATTTCTTTGTGAAACATGCTAAATTGCAATTTTAAGATCTGTGGAAGGCAAAACAAATGACTGAGACCCAGATCTATAGAAGCCTGAGGAGCAAACTGAGCAATTTAGGTCAAACAGACAATCCTGAAAATATTCCTGAATCACTTGAACATCTGAAAATACAGATGGGGCCTAAGACCTTCGCCTCCAATGGTGCTTAAAGGCACATGGTTGAGATCATTCCACATAGGTTGTTGAGGATGCTTTCCTTTGATGTAGTACTGCTGCTGAAAGGAGGTTATGACAAGGTGGGTGTTGGCCTCTCAACCCACATAACTAACAGCAGGACTAGAGGGGATGGCTTCAATTCATGGCAGGGCAGATTCAAGTTGGATATTAGAAAACATTTTGTCTCTAAAAGAACAGTCAAGCATGGGAACGGACTACGCAGGGGGATGGTTGAGTCACTATCCCTGGAGGTATTCAACAAATGTGTAGATGTAGTACTAAGGATCGTGGTTTAGTCAGGAAATATTAGTGGTAGGTGGATGGGTGGATTGGATGACCCTGGAGGTATTTTTCAACCTTGGTGATCCTTCAGTTCTATGATTCCATAAGTCATTCCACTGTTCTGGGAAGTGGACAAAGTTTAACAAATGAGGAAAAAGGTAACTGTAGCCCCCAGTCCTCACATTCCATCTGTTTGGAGACTGACAGGATGGATATAGGGGGGAGCTCTCTAGTCCTCACATGTAAGTAATACACCATGGATACAAAAGTAGTTCAAGTATTAGACTAAAGAAAGCCAAAGAATGGGGGAGCTTAATCCAGTTGGTGGCACTTTTGGGAGCTGGGTATTCCAATTTCCAGGAAGTAATTGGAATTCATATCCAAATATGAATTCTTTTAGGACAAGGGTCTTTCTGTTGTTACAAGTCTAGCAACTCATTTCTTGCATTAACAACTGATCCATCACCATTGCCTGCCTTGTTTGAATACAGATGTTGTATTTAAGTTAGAGTATTTCACCTCTGTTTTTCTTGTTGGTTGGTTTACTTACCACCCTTTCATCCTCCTACTCCACCTCACAAACTAGAAATGTGCATGCTTGATTCAGGTGGTAGGTGTCTTCACTGAACTTCACTGCAGGTGAAGCCCATCAAAGACAAGAGTCCAAGTCCCAGTAATTTCTCTGTCTTCAGTGTTACAAAGTAGTGGTGAGCATTTGCAAGGGTGAAACCACTGAACAGAACTGGCAAAGCAGTTTGCAGCAATTCAAGTATGCTTCCTAATATTAAATGTTAAGCTAGATTTGAATACACGTCATTCCTGATGATTACAAGTTTTCTCTTTTACAGGTGGTGTTCACTGCTAATGATTCTGGCCACCGCCATTATACCATCGCTGCTCTCCTCAGCCCTTTCTCTTACTCAACAACTGCTGTTGTCAGTGACCCCCAGGAATAAAAACATACTGTCAATACATATATCCCCTCCTCTGCTAGGACTATTATAGGTTTTTAGGAGGAAGGTTTTTCCTGTTGCTAATGCATGTCCTTTTGCTATATTAGTTGTTTGTTTTTTCATTTTGTAACCTGACAAAAATTCAGACAAGTCAATAAAATGTAACTTCTTTAAAACAGTTTTGATTCTATTGGTCAAGTTTTATTATGTCCTAAAGTGTTATAAATTGTGTCATCTAGACACATTGTGACATCTAGAAACAGTGTGTGGCACAGGGAAGTAAATTAACACTTGATTTGGCTCTGTTAACTTCCCCCCCGTCTTAAAAAAAAAAAATCACAGCAAATGCATTGGTTTGAAATAAGACAGAGTTCTTCTATCTTAAAAAAAAACAAAAAAAACCAGACAAGCATACTCAAAACGTGAAACTCATTCATGTTACTTGGTTTACACACAGAAGAGAACTAGATCATGGGGTAAATAGGAGAAATTCTGAATACCTAGCAGTAACACAAACAATATAGAAAGACTTAAGATATACAAATGTAGAGAGGTGAGCTAAGATCTGTGTAGCTTTACTTAAAATTCCAAGGCAAACTTTGTTGATTTGACAGGGAAGGATTGCTGCTCACTGAATCTAGGAAGTTCTGAAGTAATTTCAGTTTCCATTGTTGTAAAAGCTCTCTCTTTAATACAGTTGGCTACCTCTAGTAAATTGAATGTTTGTCTGTAAAAAAAACAATATATAATACTATTTTCAAATTTTTAGAAGAAGGACAAGGTAAATTGTGGAGTGACTGTGATTCAAATAATGTTGATAAATGGACCCAAACATTTGAAGGCTCTAACAGTAATTTCTGTAGAAAGATAGCTGACTGTATTTATGATATCCAGAAGCAGAGAACTGTTGTTTAATGGGATTACAGAAATAACATAGAACATCACTGAACTCAGCCATTCAGGAACTATCAGCACTAATCTGCTACTGACCTTGGAGCTAATCTCCACATAGGAGCCTGCTGGGATGATTCTATACCAAGAGAATTCACAAGGTTACAAAAGCTTTTAACATTTTGCTATTTGATTACTTTTCTCCCTGATTTCTGGACTCTACCACAGTTGCACAATTCTAGCAGACAGTGCAAACAGTTTCAAAACAGCATCCATCTTAAAGCATGAATGTCATTTCATGGAATTTTGCAATTCCTAAAACTTGAAAACCAGTAGGTTTGATTTGCAGTGGACTGCGACCAGCCTTCTGAACAAAATGTAAACATGTTCCTACTATAGACTTTAAAAAAACAAGTTAATGTCCTAGCTGGACATGTAGGCACCCATAGGTAAAAAGACGATCTCACTTCTGGAAATAGTATTTACCTAAAATGAAAAAGAGACTTCTGGTGAGGGCTGACTTGCAGTTACACATATCAAGTTCTGAAGCTGTATGAAATGTAAGGAACTACTAAAGTAACAGAACTTAAAATGCTGCTTGGCTGTGCTCCTGAAATGGGTATGTAAGTATGCAGTTATCATGCTAGAAACCAAACATGGTATTTTTCCTCCATGGGAATACATAAGAAAACTAGTAGGTCACATGCTATATATTTACCAGAGAAACTGCTTAACAGATAAACATGAATAAGTTGATTATGCCATACTGTAACCACAGAGGAATTTCCAATTAAATGGAAATTTTGAATTAACAAGATCTTTCTATTTTTCTTAGCTTTGTGAGACTTCAACAGTACTGTTATAACTACTGTTCAACAAGAAGAGAAACAGAATAGACACTGCTTCCAAGAAAACAGATTGCTGTAGTTAAGCTAGGCAATATTCACTATTCCCACAGGCTTTAATAAAATGGATTTATTTTCACAGACAAGGTTCATGTTTGTATGGGTTATTTATTTTCTCATTATTTACTAAGTAAATAGTAAGAATCAGCATGTTCAAAGTCAGATGCTTTTTTTTTTAATTGATAAGCAGTCTTAGTTTAGAGGTCTAGATATAAAAATCACAGATCTCATCAGTTTCTACTTGCTGCCACTGAGAATTCCTAGTGATAGCCACAATGGCTTTTCACTCTGTATTTTTTGTTTTCTTAGCTGGTCTGGCATTTTTCTCTGAAGCTACACCACAGGTAAGTGTCTTAGGATTGCAGTTGTGTAAGTGAAAAAATAGTATATTCCATTTTATTGCAATTTATTTATTTATTACTGACTATAGTTCTCTCTTACCGCACTTTTTCTGGTCCTTTTTTCTCCTCAGCAGAGAGCTTTCTGATTAGAGAAGTAGCACTTGCTATCAGACTCGGCAACCACATGAACAAACATGTTAAAAAAAAAAAGGGAAAAAAAATACCATAGTCACTATGCAAAGGCCTTGGGCTTCTCAAAAAGAAACTACAGCCCTAATAACATATTGAACAAGGTAGTGAGGGATTTCAAGGCAGTTCTGGCATATTCTTGCAGTCCTAACTTTTTCTGTGGTACCCAGCATTTACTCCGTCATTTGTTTCAGCTGCATTGGCTGAGGATAATCCACGCTGCAGTAATGTATTTGCTTGTTCTTTACTTACTGCTGCCATGCAGGAAAGAAGGGATCTCAACACTCATTGATGCAAACTCTCTCTCTCTCTCTCTCTCTCTCTCTCTCTCTCTCTCTCTCATATGGGTGCTGGTATAGATACATTCTGATGCACGTTTGACACAGAATGGGGCTCCAGATCCATGGGATATTCAGTACATCATAGAATGGAAGAGGGAACGTACGAGAGGGCCATCTACATCATGATTAATTTTCCAATGATTAAATAGAGATCAGTGATTTCTATTTTGAGTGGATCTCTGATTAGCACCTTCTACATAGCTCTATTTTCTTACTTTTCAATTACAGATTTAGGTAATAGAAAGATAAAGCCTTGATTCAACTTTCCTTTTGAGAACGTAAAAACACCATAAACACCATGTCTTCTGATGTGATGGGAGGGAAACTATCACCATCCCATGGTTGGAAAAAAAAAAAAAAGCTCCTCTTCTACCCATGCATAACTGCCTGGAGATGAGAAATCTGATCCTTTTGGGCATTAGGGAAGACTCAGTGTATGGAAGTTATCAAGTTCACAGCTGAATTAAGATAATCCTTCAGTAAGATGATTGGACCAGAAGCCAACAAATTCAGAAAGTTCTGCTCAAATTGCAAAACATAGAGGGCAAATACCAAACTCCAAACTACAATAGAGGAAAAGTTGCCTGATTTTTAAACATTTTTGCTACTTTTGATCATTTAATTATTTTGTATCTGGATCACAATTTGTTTAAAAATTATGCTGTGAATGATGCGTATGTGAGCCATCCCCCAAGGGAAACAAAAAGGCATTTTCACACACAATCACAGTGTCTATATATTGCACACAACTACTTGACCTCCTACACCTGCTGATATCCTCCCTCCTTGGTTCCACTGTCTCCAGCCTTGAGTAAACTTCAGGCTGTATTTCTGAGTACACGGTAATCTTGCAGAGAAGAGGTTATATTCTGTAAAGCTGAAGAACAAGACTCCTTATTGCTTTATTATGTCCCATTTATTACCTTTCTTACAACATAAACAATTCTCTCTCCCTACCTGAAGGGCTCTTCTGATTCCAAGCACCCTCTTGTTGTAAAAATTCTGGATTCGGTCCGAGGAAGTCCAGCTCCAAATGTTCCAGTTAAGTTATATAAAGCAGCTGCAGATGGATCTTGGGAACTGTTAAATTCAAAGTAAGTCATACCAAAGTATGAAGTGAGAGAAGGGAAAGGCAATAGGAAAGCCAAGAGTTTCCAACAAACAGTGTATTTGTTTATTTATTTTTAATCAGAGAGAAGACACACTATTGAATGAATTACATTTTATTAGCTGCAGGTTGCCTTTTAACAGTACTACAGTTTCAACTACCAAAACAGATTTATAATGTAATTTTATTACAAAGCATCGTATTTCTTTTTAATACCCACCAATGAAGTGCTGCATTACCAGAGGAGTCAAGCAGACTCTGTTTGAAACTAAGACTCTGATTGAAAATTCTACCTTTATTGTTATTTCTCTTCTTTTCAAATGGGCTTTCAATTTCTACAACAGTACAGCTTTGAAAAGAAAACATGCATTTTTTTTTTTAAACATGTACCACATAATAATTGATAGCCTCCTTTATTTCAAGGAAAGTAATCAGCCAACATGAGAAAATCCAAGATATTTGCAAAGTCCCACCTGAGACTTTCTTCCCAGGACTCTGTTAGTGGTGCATTCTACCTAAAAAAAAGGTGACATGGGGTTCATACGTGCAAAAGCTGACATACTGCAGGAAGTATACCAGACAGATGCATTTGTAGAAAGCTCACAAAAAATTGTACGTGACTCTTCAGTGTAATAGAGCAGTGGGCTGAAAGAAGCAACAGGGCTCTCATATGTGCCCTTAACAAACATAGCTGCAGTGAAGGTCATGCATATTTGCACAAGTAGGGGAAAAATAACTTTATCTATTCATGTTGTCCCTGTTAAATAATTTGCCTTTCACAAATAAAGTAGATTCAAACAATCTGTCACTGGAAATGTATGCAATTTTACATTAAGATGTTCATCATAGCTACTTTCAAGTCTGAGCTCAGCAGTTTGATTTAAAGATACAGAGCTGAGCAGCTGGATGTTAATCAGAGCCTTAAAACATGTTTTATGTTGAAACAAAGGTGCATGGCAAGCTGCAACAATACTAAGTCAATTTCTCCAGTCCTGATTGTTTATAAATAATGGAATGTTATGAAGAGATTCAAAAATAACTATTCTCAATTAAATACATGTTGGGTTTTACCTGAGAAAACTTACTGAACACTTACCTAAAAGTAATAAAGCTACGACAAGGATTAAAAAAAAAATCTACCAACTGACTAAGGAGCATCTCTCAAGAAGCAAATGACTTCATATCTATAAGCTACGTGGAAGTACAAAATATAAGTAATAGTGGACAATGGCACAAATACCATCCTATTCTTTTTTCTGCATGGAAGTTGAATAAAAGATTTGGCAGCTGGAACATGACACAGTGATCTGTGACTACTCAAAGCAGGCACTTACCAGAACTAATTTGTGGATAGCCTACTCAATAAAAACAATTAAATATAACTTATTTCACAGAAATAGATTTCAACCAAGAGGTATGTTTGAAAGACAGCATTCAGTATTGTTTCTGGCATCCCGGTTTGGTTGATGTTCCAAAGTCTACAGTCTCAAGCCAGCTCTATACCCTTAGGTAGCACCAATAGCACCTTTAATTCAAATATCATCTGTTGTATGAGGATAGAAAAACAGCTAACCAGCAAAGACAACAAAGAATTCTGTAAGACTACACTGTTGGCTGACTTACAGTCATTTCCAATATTAGATTTCAAGCTTAAAATTGCTGACTCATTAATCTTTGTATCTATAAAACAACTCAACATATTTATGTAAGAGAAACAACTATGGAAAAAAAAAAATCGAGAGTTGACCCTATTCACATACTTAAGTGCATCACAGAGCTTTTGCATTGCTTACAGCAATGAAGTTTTCCCTGTGAGCTCATTTAATTAAATCTAACTCTGCGAAGAGCCTATGAACAACTACACCAACATTTGGCTCATCCCTAAACCATGCAGAGTAGTGACATAGCAGGCAGCCACCCACTGTTTTGACTGTGGAAGCAGTAAATGTCATAAGATGTCACGACATCCATAATACAGATGGATATAAGTCATTACAGATTAAAGGAGGTATTCATGACATTACTTAAGCTACACAATATCACTTAAGTACAATTGCTAAAAAGCTGAACTTTTATTGGGCTTTTGATCGAAATATAAAAGTGCATTCTTCTGCCACCACACAGACAAACCAATGAAAATGGAGAGCTTCAAGAGCTTACAACTAAAGAACAATTTGTAACAGGGATATATAAGATCGAGCTTGATACAGCCTCTTACTGGAAGAAACTGGGTTTGAATCCCTTCCATCAACATGCTGATGTAAGTATTTATTTTATCCTGTGTGTCAGTTGCAAAGAATAGAGATACATTATACATCTAGTATTCAATTAATAATTACACGTGTTGAACTTCTCGCTTTAAAATGTTTTAGCATTAACATTTAAAATTTGCAGTCTCAAAACATTCTGAAAACATGCTCATGACAAAACATAGTTACCAGCTTCCCCATTACTCTTAGATGCATTACTTACAAAGAGGTTTTCCATTCTTCTGCTTCTACTGAAGCCTATGACACTTTCTGAGACAAAACAACTGAGAGAATGAGTAAGTCTGCTGGGAAAAGCATTTTTCTGCCTTTTGGATCCAATATTTGTACAGGTGCATGTAAAGCTTATATTTCTAAATAAATCAAAGTGTGAACTGTTTTCTGGATGCTTGGATCCTCAATTTACAACTGAATGTTGCGTGGGAAAGATAAACTGGTGAGGTAAGAGTGGTCCAAACCAAAGAGTGGTATCAACCAGCTCCAGTGTTTGGGACTCCTGGGAGACTGTCCTTTTCCCCTTCATAGTATCAGCTCCTTCACGTATTGCTACACTGCAGTAACCACAGCAGATCTGTACTGTCTGTTTGCTGGTCTGTGACAGATCAGTAAGCACCAAGAGCTGTATGGTTTGCAATTGCTGCTCAAACATCCACTCCACAGCTCTTTGGAGAGAAGGTAGCAACCACTCAGATCAAGTTTTGTTTTGGTCTCCCTAAAACAAGTAAGAGATAATGTTCTTATTCTAGATGACAATGAATGTTAATGCTGGGCAATTTTTTCTGTAATAACAGAAATGAAAGAGGTATAAGATTTATAACGTGCAAGTGAATTGATTATACATCATAATGTTAATTTCCAGTCTGGAATACAGACATAAATTTAATGGAAAGTGAAAGAACTTCCTTAAGAATAAACCTCTGTAGGGATCACATTTTCTTCAGTTCACTTTCAAATATGTGTGAATTTTTATTACCAACTCTTCCAGTTTTCACAAGCATTTTTTTTTTCAGTTAATGCTGAAAGGAACAAAAGCATCACAGTGTTAATGAACTGCTTTAAATGTTTACATTCTCTAACTCCTATCTTCTCTCAGCACAAAATAATCAACGAGATGGAGGAATTGAAGAACAGGAGATGAGCTGGTGAAGGAGATGTTAAAAGGGCTGTTGTAAATAACTCTCCTACACAAGGTCATTAGTCACAGCCAAAGGACTAAAGCAGTCCTGAAGCTACTAGAAATTCAACTACTAGAAACTCGACATTACTCCATGAAGCTTTGCTTCATATTTTAGACTGAATATATTTGCTGTAATACTGTTTAATTTTGTTTCCCAATATTTAGGACTTTGTAAGAGCAACAAAACTGTTCAGATACTTGAAAATATACATCAAAAAAAAGAAAAACCAACCTAAAAAACAGACGTAAAGTGTTCAACGTAGCTTGTAAAGGAAAAAAAAAATCTTGTCATTTTTAAGTATGAACAATGAAAACGCAATTTAGATAAATGTTTGATAATTATAAAGAATATTCTTTAAGTTACATTCATGTTTTTAACATAAGTTTCTCAACCAGTGGAAATGCGTGACAAATACTGACCACACTACAAGACAAAATATTTCCAAAGTTTTGTGGAAGTTCAGATTAGACAGACAACCACAATGGTTTCACCTACACGTAAGCTTGTGTCTAGAGATCACTTCTCATTTGTCCTGTATTTGTTTCTTTTTCTAGGTGGTATTCACAGCTAACGATGTTGGTTTTCGACATTACTCCATCACTACTGTCCTCAGTCCCTTTTCTTACTCAACTACAGCAGCAGTCAGTGAGCCGGTGGAATAGAAACTTGACATTAAACATAAGGATTTAGATGTGTAAATTAAAGTTTCCATAAACTCTACAAATAGTTTCTGACTGTGGTAACAGTTTTAGAATTTATATAGCACTTCCCAGAGTAAATCACTAACAGCAAAAGTCAAGTTGTTTATTCCTTTTGTTAACTTTAGGAAGATGTACTGACTTTGTTTTCAATCACTCTTGTGAATAAAAGCATTCAGAGAAACACATTAAGTTTATTAAAAAAAAAAATATGTACCAACCAAAGTCTTCTGTGAAGTTAGTAAGCTACATTCCTCAGAAAGAAAATGAACAAAATATACCTATAAGGTATCTCATGGTAAGTGAGCACATGGAAAGTGTAAACCACCACTTGCCATCACCTACACCTCATTTTTAAAGCCCACAGTGGATGAAATCACATGGGGCTACATGCGTAGAAGTAGCTTTTGAGTGACAACAAGGTAAATAAGAGTATGTAAAGATTCTACACAAGCTCAAAAAGCCCCCTTTTCTACTCCTAAATATAGCTGATAACACTTTCAAGGAGAATCCATGTCTACTATTGCAGAAAATTAAAATCATTAAACATACCTGAAGTTATTTGTGAATTCTCAAAAGATGCATAGAGTTCTGCAAATACCTTTGCCTTCAGTTTAAATACTCCCAAAAAATTACTCACATACCTCTAGCATTCAGACGTTTCTCTAATAATAACTCTAAGATAAAAGGAAAAGGTACAAAGAACAACTGCTTGTTCCTGAGAAAATCAGCATCCTGCTTGACGCCAAGAGATACGATTCATTCATGTTTTTCACATTATCGTAAATCATGTACAAGGAAAATTACTCTTAAACAAGAGCAGAGAAGAGCTATTAGGAGAATTAACAGAAGTCATCCTACCACAGCCTAGCCTGATTTATTTGCTGCCCAATTTCCCCTTCCTCTTCCTGTTATTTCAAAAAAGTTACACACTAGAAAAATCAGCACTTTACCATCAAAGCAAGAGATACCTCTCCAGAATGCCTCAGAATAACCAAACCAACACAATCTTTAGAACATTATATTTCATAAAAGACAATGATAAAAAAGTACAAACATTCTCATGAACAACAAAAAAAACCAAAATTGTGATCGTACACAGGAAATTCCCAGCATATGTTTCAGTGCATTTTTCATTAAGCCTATCTTACGCACCTCTACAAATAAAATAATCTTAAGTACACTTCCTCTTGCTGATAAGTAGTGGGTACTTGTAATATTTTTAAGTAATTGGCTCATTAGTAATCCACTTCAACACAGTCATTAGTAAAAGTAATAGAAAAATAGACTGGCAAGATCTGAGAAAAAGGAAATTTTGTATATTTTTCAATATATTCTCTATTTTGAAATGGATTTTATATTTTATATTCTCCTATTTAGTTTTATATTGTGGAAAATGCACTTAAGAGCATCTGAATATATGAAGCAAATTCAACCATTAATATTTCTGTAAAATTTTTATTCTCAGCTGCAAGACCTTGAGAATCTTGTAAAAACAATTCCTTTCTCCCTCCACCCAATTAACTTCTTGAACAGAAGATGCTCTTTATTTGCCTCATCAGCAATGCAAAAAACCAATGTGCTTCACCTCCTCCCACGTCTTACAAGAATCATGAAAAGTATCATCACGAAAAATATCAAAAGGAATGTACAGAACTCATAGTTCTGCATCACATTTCTTTTGTTTGAAGGCACTGTCTAGGTTAAAATTAAGTACAGAATAGCAGATGGTATACAAACATTATTTTGATGTACTTCAAGATGGCACCTTTGAAAACTTCTCAACAAAGTGATTGAAGTTATTTAAAGAGCAGTGTTGGTTAATGTTTCATAAAGTAACATCCATCACTTTGGGGCACCAAAATGCAGACTTTTCAAGAACTCTGCTATATGCCATAATCCATTCACATCCTGGTTTAAAATTATATTTTTCCTAAGACCAGACATGATTAATCACTTACAGCTGTAAAGTTATATTAGTTCAGCCACAGCAAATGAGTAACATATTATGTATATATGTATCTATGCACATATATGCATTTGAACGGTTAAAAATTGCACATTTCACAGAATGCCTATCAAATGGGCACAAAAGCATGCTTCAAAAAACAGTACAGACCTACAGTACCAAAGGATGTTTGGTAATCACAGGTGTTGAATTGTAGGTGAACTTTGTACTGAAAACCAGAAATTATTTCAAAATTACGACAATTTAAGATTTATTCAACAGTTCTTAAAGAATTGTATTAGTCTGTTATGAAATAAGACCAACTTTATTTTCAAGATGTCGTTGATCATACATATATTAATTATCTCCCTTTACCCATATGCTTCAGAATATCCTATACACTCAGTTATAAAAATATATCAGGAGGTGATCTAACTCTTGAGAGGAGGATGTTCTGTTCACTCTGTACTTTTCATTATTTTTATTGGACCACATCATTGCTAATGCATATTAAACTGGTAGATTTCAGGGTAATTCTCATAAGGTTTATCTCTTATAATTGTTCTCAAGTACTACAATTAAATCACTACATTTCTACAAAATATTTGGGATGCCTAAGTAAAATCCTAACTTCACCTAAGAATGACTAAGAAAGAGTAAAATTTACTGCTGGGATGTTAAGGAAATCAAAAGTGTTTATGGCAAACAAAATATACATAGCACCACACTATTTGTGGCAGCAATTCAGGAAACCAGCACATAGTAATGAGTTAGTATTTTTTTTTGTCTACACTCTTACAGAACACTCTGGATAAACAATCCTATACTGCTTTCTATTCTTTACAGGAGCAGAAGTCAGTCTTTGGTTCCTAAAGAGTTGAACAACTGCGACAGACAAAACAGTTCAGGAGAGCTTAGACAATGTATTTGCATTAACATAGAAAATAAATGATTCAGTCCTTTCCCTTACTGCTAAACAAAGGATGCAAGAAAAAACAATTAGGAAAAAATACTTCTTAGCATTGACTTACTTATAAGTAGCTTAACATTACAAACAAACAGATAATAGGAAAATAAGAAAATATGTTTTTCATTCTAAGCCAAGGAGGGAGGCTAGTTACTCATACATTTTACACCACAAAAAGAGAAATAGATAGGACCAATTCTTAGTGGAACTGTGCAACCTCAATCTCATTTGAAGTCATAGACTTGAGGATACTTAGTGCATCATAAAAGCATTCAGCACTGTACTAGAATAGGCCCTTCAATAGCTATATTGATTAATATATTATAGGTGGAATTTTAAAAAGCACTTAGCTTAATTTCAGTTCCACTTATGCAGTCATAAATGGAACAGTTTGACCCACAACATGTTTCTGAAAAATCCCACACTGTAAGCATTAGAACTATGTTTTATTATTTTCTTAAAAATCTAACTTTAATATTCTTCCAATGAAGACACATTTTTTGGCTCTTCTGATTTTGGAGGAATAAAAGTGCTTTTCAATAGTATTTAAAAAAAAAAGACAATACCAAAATACTGTACGCACCCAGACACGTTGTTTTAGCATTAAAATCCCTGACATTGACACTAGTGGCACAAATGGAAACATTTAAGAGTTCCTGTAGATCATAGATGTAACAACTGCAAGATTTTCCATAATACACATGCAATAGGCATATAAATATGATTTAGATGGCAGGCAGGGTATAATTTTGCTGGCAATAAATAAAATTAAAAGCTTTCTTTTGAGAAAGTTCATGTATGAAATTGATTCTCCTATATAGATATGCGGGAGGCCTAGAGCTCAAAACTAGTATAACAGTTTACAGTCATAGCTGGCCAACAATTAGTATTTCCTTCATTTCACATAAGGTATAACCTTTTTTTTAAGAATACTTACATTTTACACTTATTCTTTCATGCTAATAAAAACATTCCTATAGAATTCAAACAAGAACACACTCAAATACATACTGGAACATAAAATATTGAGCAATTTAAAAGCAATATACACACATTAATTTACATCACATATTTACAAAACACGTTTTAAAAAGGAACAAAAGCATCCATTTAAATACAGGAGGGCAGAGTGGGAGCAATTTAGTATAAAAGAAGTCCTGGAAGAATAATGTCTCTATTTCCAGTGAAGCTAGCAAGTCTGTTTTCTGCAGTTTATTTAGCTGAGTGGTTAAGATAGAGAACATAGAGAACGAAGGCTTGAACAGTAGACTCATGCTGTAAACATCGGAGTGGTAGCTGCTGGCTTTTCTTTCTGAACAGAATGCATGGCAAATACAATCACTTCTCATCCCAAATATGCATCATCAAATGGACAAAAAACTCTAATTCTAAGACGTTGATTGTTGTGTTTTTGTTTTACAGTGTCTTCAGTGTCTATTAATACCTTCCAGTGCATTGAAAGTTTACTCCAGTAGGACAGCTTGTCACACCATTTCCATCAATAGTCTCTAATAGGAGCAAGTTCTGGCATAAGATTAACAGTTACATTCTTATACAATTTACTGACAAGTATTTTAGGAGTGTATACTAAATTGTTCAACCCATCAATATACTGACGTTCTCTGGAATACCTCAGAAGTTTATATCTGTAGAAAGAGTCGAAAGAAGAAAACATAAGAAAGATTCACAAGAAACCATTCAATTTATGTTAGGCATGATACAGTAACAGCCACATCGGTTGGAAAGACTACAGGCTTTAAACTCTGAAACTATCTTTTAGTTTTTTTGAAATCACTGAGCTATTTATCTAAAGTTCAAAAGCCTGCCACTAGGGCTTTTTTTCTTTTTAAACACTTAAACTTTGTTTATGTACGCAAGCTGATCTCAAGACCAGATAACAAGATCAGAGGTGGATGTCGGTGGTATGGTAGCAGACGTCGAACCTTCCATGCCAAGACATTTTATTGCCATGTGGCAAATGGTAGAGGAAAGGCAGACTGACAAAATGGTATCTGACATGGAAATGTATATAGAATTTAATTCCTCCATGCAGAAAGATTGACACCCATTGACATTCATTCATGTTTGCTGAACATTTCCAGAGACCAAACAGTGGATGCAAGCACAGTTAGGTTGGTGCATTTCGGTACTGACAGCAGTGACAAAGACAAGCCACGTTTCAGATGGCCATGTGGATTTTTATGTGTGTGGTATACAGGCTCTTGTTCATTGCTGGCAAAAATGCATAGCTAATGGCAGCGACTATGTTGAAAAACAGTGGTTATTAGGTGAGAATCTGCTCTATCAAATAGTGTTATTGTGCTCTTTGTATCTGCTGTAGTTTTTAATGGAAATCGTGGCTTTGCTTTTGGAGCAATCCACGTACTTGTAATTCCAAACTAAATTTCATTTCAAGGAACATCCAATTTTTCACTATTTTTTGCTAGATAACTCACTGTAGAGATAAGATCTAGATGCCTTCACTGTGCATCAGCATACATTTAAGATATCTGAATTTCTTTACATTTCATGCTTCAGATTCCTGCATTCGCAAACATCTAAATTGCAGATTATTAAAAAGCAGTTTTTCCTCTTTAGTTACTGATATGTACATTTTAGCTTTTTACAGAACATATTTACTCATATCTACTGTATCTGACCATTTTCAGCTTTATTATTACTTTTTTTTTCTGGGAGCATCATTCATTAAAAAGACATCCATTGATAGCAAAACTAAGCAGGATTTCTAGTTATTAGCAAACACATACCAGAAACCCTATATTTTGTGCTTCAAATTACAACTTGAAGATGCAGCTCATCTGCTACATTCTGGTTGCCATTCTAGTCTACGGTAGCCAGAGTGTTTTGCATAAGAAAGGAACCACAAAACAAAAAGTTTAAGTCCATGTGACCAGGAAACAAGACGACCTTCATCTCAGAATACAATTTATGATAGAAGAAAACCACCCTTGAGGAGTCCTGAAGTCTTTTTTCACACAAGTCATTATTCCCAGCTGTTCTCCTTCCTTATGCAGAATATCTAAATCAGCAAAGTAGTAAGCTCTTCCAGCACTTATGTCCAAACTCTAAAGGAACTACAGTTTTCTGCATCAAAGAGAATAACATCTGCTGACACAAACTAAGTCGCTCTCACAGTTAAAAAAAAATACCTGAACAAAACACATACACTCAAAAGACATGGAATTCAGACTGAAGAGGGAGCAACACTTACAAGCACTGACTGTTTATTTGGGTGTGCAGAGGATATACGTAGGAAAAATCTTTATGTCTTTAGCTGCAGTGTTTGATTAGTTTTTCTTACCTTCCTAAAAACTGGACTTCACCTCTGTGATGATGAGGAATGGATTTGTATTTCCCTAAGTCTCCCTCTGGCCTTGTTACGTTGTAGCCAGCATAGTGAACCCTACAGTGCAATAAACAAAATATCAAAAACTTTTTTTTTTTTAAGTTACAGCAACAGTGAAAACTATGCATTACCCATTTTAAAGCTCAGTCTTTCCATTCACTGACATTCTCTCCCTTAAAAAAAAAATCTCTTCTGTCTTAACAAATAATAATGCTGTCAAAAACTAATTAAGTGGGGAACATTAATCATTACATGTTTAACGCACAACTGAATGAAAAATACAAGAGTAGCAAGGGAAGGAGAAAAACAAATTAAATATCCCCTTCTATATATGAACCCATGTTTAAAGAACTCCACCAGAATTTACAGTTGTTTACTGTGAGCAGTTAGTAACATGGCAAACACTGCTGTCCATTATCCAATTTGTGACCAACAGTAGGGCCAAAATTACCACTCACAGCTCTTAAGGTATTAAATATAGCTGAAATTCATCCTTACGCTACAGCCTGTAATATGGTATTCTGTAATGCTAGCAGTAGAGACATATTAAAAGTAAAAAGCTACACACAAAGGACTAGGAGGAATAAGACTAATATACTTAATACTATTATCTGTTGTTATACCTATTATGTGTTAAAAGAGCTCTCTCTTGGAAGTCTGTTACATAGCCAAACCAAAAAGGCCAAGAAAAAAAAATATATATGAATGTCATACTCATTCTTTTTATTCCTTAAAACAACAGAATCTATCAATCTAAAACAAAAAATATTTGAATTTTCACAGATGTTGGATATTACAGATCAAAAAGATATAGTAAGTATTGAACATTCACCTGTTCCAAAGATCATCATCTTCTCCACCCCATCCCCAGAAGGCATTTGGAAATCCATTAATCTTCTTGAATTGTTCCACTGTCAATCCACTTACACCACCAAAGAACTCATTGTATGGAAGACTGGAAAAGAGAGACAAATTTTGCATTCTTATCTGGACTTAGGTAAGTAGTCCTCTTACTGAGAAATACCTCTCAGTAAAGCACAAAGAATCCATAACTGAGGACATGTACAGAAGCAGAATGTCCACTAAGATAAACTGATTCACAGATCACTGGTATTAATACACACTGAAGTAATGTAAAATGTTTACAGCAGCATTAGGTACCCTTACACTCAAATCTGTATCTCAAAGCTGTAGCTCAGATTTGTAACATAAGTCTACCATGTACTCCAGATGGCTGATTTAGATACAAAGCTGAAAGTATGAAATGAAACCTTCCAGTTATCTTTTGAACTACTCAAAGTACCAAGAAGAAAACAACACTTATTTTAAAAAGCAATGGAATAATAATAATAATTCAACAACCAGTAAAGCATCAATTCAGTAATTTTAATTCTCAGCTGTATTCTATGGAATAGCTAAAAGTTATAAAGGAACAGTTTAATAGTATATATTCAGTTTAATACTAAATATTTTACTGTAGTTGAGTATATACCACCTTAAAGAAATTTAAAGATTTCCAGTTTTTAGAAAGTAAATTTTTAAATCAAAAGTATGTATAGGTATGTATCTTTTTTTCCAGTAAGCATACACTAAGTACTAGCACATAATAATTAAGTAATATGCAGCTGACCAACAAAAACAGCCAATATTCCTATATAATGCAACATATATACACCAGGAAACTTGTGCAATGTGATTTCCAGTCCTCAAAATATTTCTTCACTATAAAAAATAATCAAGAATCAATATTAACTTCCATGACTTTTTAGATACATTCTTCACTCAGCAGCTGCTACAGTTTTAATGGATATCGTTTCAGATTTTCTGTTTCATCTATTGGATTTACTCTGAAAGAATCATATATGCTTCAAGAACATTTCTTAAAGAGCCAGAAACAATGTGGATAAAGCTAATTACTTACATGTACATGTATTTGTCCAGCTTTGCTGCAAAATGACGTGGCATTTCTCCACATCCATAATAATTTCGGTCATTTTCAGGTAAGTGATCCACGTCATGAAATATTATGCAGTCCCAGACAACATCCTTCATAGCCTCCTTGAAGCCAACGTTAAATAGCATTGCACGATTAAAAGGTTGTGTACCTGTCTTCAAACAGCAAACAAGGAAGAAAGAGACATACTTGCAACACCAAAGAAACACATTACATTTCACCCAAAAAGAAAAAAAATATTCAAAGATGCTTGTCATTTCTCTAGTTAATGAGAGGAATGGCTCTGGTTAACATCAACTTCATCAACTGTACTTTGTGGTTTAGCAGTCTGAAACAGCTTCCCACCTTGCACAAAACTTAACAGCTCTAGCAACTTACAGCATTTGATCAGTACAGCATGATGTTACCAGTTACCTGAGAAACTTCAATGATAAATTTGATTCAAATTCTTTTAATTTCACAATTTAAATCTTCATATTTATATTTTGAACAAATGAGACAATATAACTAACAAGACTGATTCATAAAGCAAATGCATTCTACACGACTTTTAAGTGACAATTGGTGATCTTTTTCTTTGTTTGCTACTTTTTCAATTGTCACCTGAAGAGATAAGCCATAAGAAATCCAGTAATTTCTTTAGAGATCTACCTATCTACTAAAGCCAACAACAGCACAGATTCTTCCATTAATCTCAACTACTTTGTTCCTTCACTGTGACTTGCAGGCACTTTGTTGGCTGATTGTTAATTTTTTCCCTCCACATCCATTCCTCACTGTTTCTGAAGAGTCTCAGTCTCTAGCTAGTTAGTAATTCTGTACTATTAACAATGCCATTATATTTCACTTCTATTAACTAAATAGAATACACATTAAAGCTATTGCCTTTGAATGGATTTCAAATACATTCTGTAAAATGGCCTTCTCTAAATGATCATTTCCAAACCTCTCCCCATAAAACAAATGTGGGGTTTTTTTGTTTGTTTTTGTTTTTAAGCTTGAAAAGTTAAGATGACAATAGATTTGAGAAGATGTGTTATATTGTCACTACAAAATACTAGCCTGTACTTGATAAGAAAAAAGCAACATAGGCTAATCCTTAGGATGAACACTGCTTTTTCACTCAAAGAATTAGAACATAGAATCATAGAATTCTTTGAACTAGAAGGGACCTCTAAAGGTCATCTAGTTCAGCTCCTCAGCAATGAACAGGGACATCCACAGGTAGGTTACCCAGAGCAAGCCTAACATCAAAATCCTGAAGATTCATTTTTCAAGCCAATGTTGTTACCTGTTCAACAACATAGAAGGCAAATTCCAGCCGCTGCTTCTGCAACATTGGTATCAGATGCCGGAAGAAAATTGGAAGATGCTCATGACGATTACGGAAAGGAATGATGATCGCCACCTTCAAAAATTATTTATGTAAAACTATTTCATTATCTTTTTTAATTATGTTTTATTTAACACAGATTAACTATTTTATCACTGTACATAAAAAAAATTAGCTCAGTGTTCAAAAATACGTCATTTCCATTAAGAAAGCACACTTGAATTTTGATCAAGCAACTGAAAAGAAAAGAAAGTAACTTTAAGTCGAATATAATTTTCATTTTATGATAATTTGCTTCTAGTTATACTTTAAGCAACATACACATAGGACAAGTTACATCTACATAAAGTGTTTAATTACAGTTCATGACAATCCATTTCATGCTTTTCAACAAGCTTTAGTCTCTTTGAGTGCAATACACATACTTTAATACACTACATGTAATAAAAAAAACATAGCAGTAGAAGACAGTGAATTCAAACAAGAAAAAAAAACACAAAAACACCTCACCTTCCATCGTGGCTTACAGTCTTTGGGCTTCCAGTGTCCTCCTGGTTTAATGTCTAAGTCTTTTGAAAATAGCTGCTGAATTTCATCAAAACTAATTTCACTCATATTTACATCAATAAGGCCTCCTATATGGAAGAAAAATATTAATTTCAGTTATGATGGCAGATCTAACTCTACAAAGCATATAACAGGCAACTATCAGATTCCTTGAAAATTTCCTTAGAAATACTTATAATGCTTATGCATTTTTATGTCAATGTAAACATCACTCTGTTTCTCTGATTACATCCCCCAAGTGGGAAAGCTAAAATATTTAGTATTAAATTATTCTTTTTTTTTAATAAAAATATTTACATTGTATTTTGAATACAATCCAATTGGCTACATAAGCATTAAGATCGATTTTAAACTTACTCATGTAAGGCAGTTTCTCAGGACAAGCTTGGTAAGGAGAGTAAGTGAAGTTCTCTGGAAGATACATTGTTGTTTGAGCAACACAGTCACTAGAATTGCTTCCTTCAGGATAATCTTAAAAAGAGGAAATGATTTGTGTAAAAATGGAAGTTACCCAGTGATTTTGTATCATATTATCACAGAGTTGACACCACTGACTTCGTAAATACAGAATTCCTTACAGTATGATGAAAAAACATTCTACCACAATAACAGTAATTCACTTGCAATATCTGTGTTATAGCTATGACATTTTCCCTGTTAAAATGAACCGATAAACATTAACTCTTTGGCCTTCTCTACAGTCACTGAAAAGTTGTATATGGTTCCAGGTTTTCATAGTCAAGCTACGACGTCAAGGTTTGTTTGTCTAAGTCCCCCCTACTCACCCCAAAAAGATTTTTTAGAAATGAAATTAAATAAGAAATATCCTTACCTGTTCCATTCAGTGTTGTATTTTTGTTAGTATACAATCTGATCATGTGTCCTATTGTTTTTACATTTTCCCTCAGCATTATACCACGAGCTTGGACCATGAAGAGATATGTATTTGCTGAGAAAACAAAAAGCAATTTTGATTTCAATTAAAATAAGATTATTTCAAAACTTCTCTAACATCTACTTACAAGGTGTTCAAGTGTTTGCTACTAGGTCTGAAGTCATAGCTAGTGAATATTAATACTCCAGAATGAAGATCATCAAAGAGTAACATTTAACAGCAGTAAAACACAAACAAAATAACTTCAGTGACAGGCCTATTTATAAGATAACATTATAGAAAGTTAATGCGTTTCTTATGACACTTTCTTTTCACTTTAGCTTACAAAAAGCAAATGACAGTGCAGGAAATCAATTGAATTTAACTTAAGTTTTCATGTGCAGACATCTACCCCCATCTCAAAAACATAGGATACACATTAATATATAGATCATAAAACTATAGGACAAAAAGTTTATAAATTCTTCAGCCCCACAGAACTATCTTCCTTTTTAATCATTAGTTAACACAGCTTTCAACCAAAGTGTACTGCATACTCATTACTCATAGTGTACTGTTGTTTCATTATGCAATTGTTATAAATCACTGCCAATCATAAAATATTAATGCTTGATAATTAGATACAAAGTATTCATTTTAGGCATTAAGCATGAGTAAATCAACATTCAAAGTGACTATGACACTCACTTATAGCAACAATAGGAAATATTTGTTCATCTCAGCTTCTGACCTCAATATAATTCTCAGTCCTAAACAGAAAGCAAGTCAGTTGGAAAAGTGGCTGCATCTATATCTTAGTAAGCAAATGTGTATCCAGGACTCAAAGAGCTCAAAAAACAGTGTAAAAGAAATCATTTTGCAGAATGACTTTTAATCTTCGGAGCAACAAGGACTACACGATCATCTACTCAATGATTTTAACTTCAATCATTTCAACTATTTGAAGCACCCATTTGAGTGACAGCTATTTGGCTTCCTGGAAGTAGTGATCCACTGTAAACAAAAAATACTCTGGGATTTTGGAGGAAATAACTAAACATAGTATATCTGATGACCCATCACCAATGGCATGACACAGACACAAGGGCTCTCAGTGCCAGAGGCAGATGGTGGTGGTAAGGCAGTAGAGGCTGAACCTTCCCACCAATAGCACTCGGTTACATTCTGTTGCCACGTGACAGATGGCAGCTGAGGGGCAGTCTGACAGAATGGTGTCTGGCATGGCAGTGTTTATGTAGCAAAGGTGTAGGATTGAACTGCTCCATGTGGAAAAATTGGCACCCACTGGTGTTCATCAATGCATGCTGAACTTTTATGGAGACCAAACAGTGGATGTGAGCACAATGAGATGGTGAGTTTCAGCAGCACTAACACCAACATCAAAGACAAGCCACGTTCCAGATGGCCATGCACAGCTGTCACGTCTTGAAATGAAGAGTTCATCCATGTGAACTGGATAAATGGTGGTGATTGTGTTGAAAAGTACTGTTCTGTAGCTGAAAATATGCTCTATCAAATAGCGCTACTATGCACTTCAGATTTGTTGCAGTTTCCATGGAAATAAACAGCAGGCATTACTTTTGAACTGTACAGTGTAACTCTGAATGAGTTGAAGTCTTCTCACAGCACAATACAAGAGAACTTTGCATAAAGGACAGGAGAGCACTTCCAAAGGAAAATATAATGACCAACTCCACCACATTAGCAAACAATGCTAACCGACATCCACAGCAATCTAAATACCTACACTACCTTTCCAGAAATAACATCTGTAAATACAGTTTTTGTGGGTTCTTTTGTTTGTTTGCTTTTTAAAATAATTTATGGGGAGTTTTATCGGCATTAAGAAAACTCATTATTGACAATAAGGGAAACTACTACTTAGCAGTCAAGCTCAGAACATTTCAGGTGCTGTGCATGAAGTATAACCCCCCAAACTCTTGATCAAGAAGACTAGCTGTTTTGACACATGCGAATTCACTTGTGTAAAAAGTATTTAACTATTGGGATTGTTAACATGTGTTAAAATACTACAGCTGCAAAAAAAACCAAAAAAAAACGAGTTTGGCCTGATACTGAAAGTAGGATCTCAACTTTCTTAGTAGGAAAGCTTAACGCTTTTTCTTCTGCTCACACATTCACCAGCCTTGGGATTTTTTTTCTCCTCACTGCTACCAAACCACACTGACAGAAAACACTTCAGCTGTTACACAAATAAATAGTACACAAATAGCAGTGGAAACTGTGGATGCTGCACAGGTAGCAAACTTATTCTCCAGAATTGCTTCTGCTGTGTCTGAAAGATTTATCCCAGAAGTCATAAGAAAGAATATTTTAAAATCTACTCCGGCATGTTACCATTACAGCTTTAGCAACCTGATGCTAAGTATTAAGCACAGAACTAAGATGAAGACAAAACGAGTCCAGAGGAAAGACAAGAGGGTCATAACTGCTTTCAATTCCTATGGGAAACTTTATTCTAATTCAGGTAAGAATGCAAACAAACCCTGATTAAAAGATTTGCTGCAAAAGTATCTACAAGCTCTCTTTTTTGAAGGAAAATTTGCTTCTCTTGAGGCAAAGAAAAATGAAAATAAACACACCAGACATTTGTGACATGCAAAGCTAGAAAAGACATTTCGCTATGAAGAAGGCATCATGAAAATACAGTCAGAACCCCAAAAGCAATCAAAGCCTGCTGTCAGCCTTGGCCTAAACTGCTCTTGCCAAGAGGAACAGCCATGTCATGTCTGAATCAATATATCAGGAAAGCCCAGCCCAACACCTTGTATTCCTTGTTCATTTGCTCGACAAGCCACCATTCATTTCTACCCAAATACATAAACATAATGCAACAACTTCCTTTCTTTGCACTTTTTACACTCTTTGTGGCAGTTACATGGGATCCTATCCAAAAATTAGTTTCAAAGATCACAAACACTCCAGCACTTGTGTTTTGCACCAAAGAATTCCTTGCAAGAAAGGTAGGTAGGGCTCAGTTTTTACTACAGAATCCACAATCATACTTAAATCTTCCACAGTTTAACCTCCCCTTGACACCCTCCAACAGCAAGAGGCTCTTCTTTTGGAGAATAAAGTTCTGTGCCAATGTACCTTTTATTGTTCAGTTCTCCTGAATGGCATAGATGGTCTGCAATAAACCAGAACACCTTACCTTAGCATAATATCCCAGCTGTCTCTTTCTTATGCTCGTCTCTTTAAAAATGCACAGGAGGACAGAGCAGGAAAAAAAATAAAGCAGTAGCCAGCCTCCAAACTGATAGAATACTGCATCTTCCCATTGCCTGATCACATTTATATTCTATTGTCATTCAACAGCCTCTAAAGCAAGAGCAGATGCATGAGCTGCCAGTTAATTACTTCGAAAGCTAAAAGCATCATGTGAAACCTTAGTCCTCAAAACAGATCTGGTCTACTAGCAGAGATTTCTCTGCAAAACCCTATGAAAAAGGGCACGGGTTACACCTCATACTACCCAGCAGCGACAGCAAGAAAGCATTCAAGATAATCCTTAAACTGAAGTGTAACAGAAAAACACATCCATCCTCCTGGTGTGTTAAGGAAATAAGACAGCAGAATACTCGGGGTTACAGTTTGACAACTTTTCACAGCAATCTTCTTTTCAATTGCCAGTGGTACTTGAACATGGGTCAGCTTCCTGAGCGTGGCACACACTTCCAGAAACACTGCCTTTGCTGTCGTGAAGATTTCCTTCTACTATTGTTGTTTTCCTGCATCCGCACCAACCAGCATGCCTGTCATACTGCAAAGCAATGAACAAACCAGAAATTTTCAAGTAATCACGCACAATCAGTTTTCTACATATTCTCCTTATTTATATACACAGTCCACAGCAAGTCAGAAATACAGTACTCCAAACTGAATGTGTAGAACCCACACAGTGTACACGGTTATGCAGAAATGCAGTTCAGATATCAAACAAGAGGCCCATATAGGACATTTTGGAATAAGTACTGTACTAAATGCTCTACCTACACTGACTGCAGGATGAGCATAAGCTCATACCTAATTCAGATGGATCATTTTTCTCTTTGGTTTTAAAAGATCACTGATTATTAATAGCTTTCTGTGTTAGACCAAGAACAAGACAGTTGGAAAGAATTTTGCACTAATTCTTAAAATGCAGAAGTTTGTGGCAAAAAAAGAAAGCCTCAAGTCTTTTACATAAGGCAGCTTCCTATTATTTAAGTATTCACTTTAGGACTATTTAAACTTTTATTAAAGCAAAAAAAAAAAGTAACTTCTGAGATCATTCTCCATTAGGGAACCAAGCTTCTTCCAGCAGGACACTGAAAGTTAAAGCATTTTTCACAATACTACATAAAATAATCAACCCTCATAGAGAAAGTGTAGAAATTGCTTCTAGATCAAAGCTTAGTAATTTATCATTCTGTACACCAAGGAAAAGCCAAAACAATCAAGCTACTACAGTATGCAACAGAACAATTTAAATTAAAAGTAGACCAACAATTAATGTTCTGAAGAACAGGAGGAGGAAGATAGAACTGATTATTTTAGCAAAACAGTCATAAAAACATTAATGAGATTACAAACTAGGATTTTTAAGATGCCTAAGAAGAAAAGAGTAAAATGCATGGAGATCATAAATTTAATTTAAAAATGCAGCTTTTATCATTAAAATTGAAAAACAAAAACAAGTGGGAAAAGTCTTACATAACACTTCCACAGCACTTGGCAAGAAGAATTAGAGCCAAATATTTGTGTAATGGTGATAAGACATGGGGACAGTTTGCCCAGAGAGGCTGTGGATGTCCTCTCCTGGAAGCACTGAAGGCCAGGCTGGATGTGCCTTTGAGCACCCTGATCTAGAGGGAGATGTCCCTGCCTATAGCAGGGGGTTGGAAATGGATGATTTTCAAGGGCCATTCCAACCCAAAACATTCTTTGATTCAAAAATTACATTATGTCTGTGCAGCCCCCACCAACACTACACATTGCTCTCTCTCCATAAAACAAAACAAAAAAACAGCATACTGAGAAGCTCAGATGGGGGATACTCGATAGAGAATCCAGAGACATTGCAAAATTAAAATGCAATAAACACCGCCTCCGGAGAAGGTAGGCCTTGCCAATGGCCATTTCCTCCAAAGTTACATGTCTGATATTCAACACCTGTTTTCGTAAGATTTCTGAAAAAGCACATTCAACCCATTACATAAAAATTGACGTAGATTCAAACTGGTTAACAGAGATCTCAGCTAGTAACTGCAAATGGGAAATAATCTCACAGGGGCATTTCCAGAACAAGTCCCACACAGACCTCATCTCAAGGTTATATCGCATTATTCTAAGCAACATGAGAGATATAAATATACTACTGGCAGACTTCATGAATGGCAAATCAATCAAGTGTTAAACTCAAAAGTGTTCAGATTAAATTCTAAAGACTAAGCTAAATATATAGCAAATATAACTCAGCTTGAGATGGCTTCTAAAGTCAAGAATTTAGGTGCTAGGAATACTTTACAAGCTACAGCACAGGGACTTTAAAACACATGTAACAAACAATTTTGCAGTAAAGATAACCAAACTAAGGTAAGACTACTGGAAATTACTTCCCATTCACAAATTCAAATCTATTGCGATAAAAAAAAAAAAATCAGTAGCAGCATTCAACATCCACAAGATTTTATTTTTACATTTCATAGAGTCACAGAATCATAGAATGGCATGGCTTGAAAAGGACAACATCCAGTTTCAACCCCCTGCTATGTGCAGGGTCACCAACCAGCAGACCAGGCTGCCCACAGCCACATCCAGCCTGGCCTTGAACGCCTCCAGGGATGGGGCATCCACAGCTCCTTGGGCAACCTGTTCCAGTGTGTCACCACCCTCTGAGTGGAAAAACTTCCTCCTAATGTCTAACCTAAACCTCCCCGTCTCAGTTTAAAACCACTCCCCCTTGTACTATCACTATTCGTTGTTAATCAGAAGTGTTTAAAACCTCTAATTAAAAAAAATAATGTGTAGGCCTTGAAAACTATTTTTGGCCCAATTTATTGTTGAACATTTAAAATGAATTTTCACTGTTTGTATTTTAATAATAAATGAACACTTGTTTCATGGGTATGATGAGACTGCTTTCAAGTTTGCATACATATATATCCTTGTAAGGAAAATATATTAGAAAGACACAGATCACCTTAATCTGTAAGAAATACCACCAACTGATGTTCCTGGAGGTTAAAGATCATTTATATGATGGAGATAGAGATGATTCATATGATGGACATACCTTAACCAAATACCAAAGAGAGATCTCAGAATTGTTTACAGTGGTGGTATTTTTCCAATACTCCAGACAATGTCTGTATACTTGCTGTCACAAAGAATATGCCTAATGGATGACTCCTCCAGCTCAAAGTCTAAGAGACTGAATAAACATCAGTTATCTACTTAGCAGAGCCAGTAAAAAAGGCTAACCTTCTGATCAAGTCTCCACTTAAGTGTGAAGAACCAAAACAATCAAATATTTTAAGTGCAATACCCAAAACAATCTTCAATACGACTTCTTACATACTTTACATGGAGCTGGATTCAGTGAAGGTCCCTTCCACCTCAGGATGCTCTGTTCTATCCTCCATCATCAGACAATTAGCTGATGATATAGCAAGTTAAATAATTCAGTAGCTAATTCTGAAACAATTTCCTCCAACTAAAGCCTTTGATAACAATTGAACTTAAGATGATTGTGGCATAACCAACAGCACACTGCCTTTGCATTAGCAACAGCATAGCCTTTAGGTCAATAGTAGTAACTCTCCTCTGTACAGCAACTTGTGAGACCATATTAGCATACCACAGCTAGAATGGGGATTCTAGTAAAAGAGAGGTTTTAACATACCAGAGCAAGCCCAGAGGAAAATCTTAATGATGGAACAGGTGATATAGAAACAGAAACTGAATGAAATGGGTTTTTCAGTCCTAACAGGAAATGACTATGGGGAAGGTGCACTTTTGGTGCTTTCAGACACAGTGAAAATACTGAAAAGATGAAACTGAACGCTTCTCAGAGCTAGTTAGAGAACAATACACAAGGCAATGAACACGAGACAAAAAGATGGGAAATTCTAACAACATTACAACTGTCTCAGAATTGTCAAACACTGAAACAGGCTGTCCAGTGAGATATTTGAAACTCAACCAGACACAGCCATGAGCAATCTGATCTAGTATGATCTGCTTGCAGCAGGAGGTTGGATCAGATAGCTTCCATAGGTCTCTGCCAATCTAAATTATTCTGTGATCAAACAGCAAGTCTTTGGAAAGATCACAAATGACAAAGATGCCAGGAACAGAGGCTGTGCCCATATCTATGGTCTCAGCACCTGGAATCATTCACTGGCAAACATTTATCTTGCTGATCACGTTTTCAGTTCTTTCCTTCCTCCATTTCTGCACAAGTTGAAAAGGATTGGTATAATCTTCCCCTATTAGGTAAATTATTTCCTAATACTGAATAGGGGAAGAAACAAAAGAGATTAGATATATCGACTTGTATGCTGAAACCAATGGAGATGTTCCAAAGTTCTGCCTATCTAGCAAGCTGCTCCTTGGTTAAGAATGACAGGAGGTTAACAGTAGCTGTGTTTTTCCTCAACAGTCTCATTCACTGTTCAGGCTTTCCGCTCACTGAGGTCAAAAACAGACTAAATCTTCTACAATCCCTGCACTGCTTCATATCCAGTTCCCACAAGTATTGTAGCATCATCACATCCAAGCTGGCTAAGCTAGACTGCAGTTGACTACTGAGAGCTGTAAGATGCTGCTAGAAGTATTCTGCTGAAGTCAGAAAAAAAGAAAACCTCAGTGGTAAGAGACTGCTGTATAAAACCAGTTACAACGTATGAGATTTCAGTTATGATGCTGATAGAAAAGTTGAAAAGTAAATTACAAAAGATAAATCTCTCTGGCAATTACCAGATTGGCTTGGCAGGGAAATAAAAATCAGCAAATGTTCTTTCTTGTTCACCAGAGCCCTCTATCTTTGTCTGATTCTCCTCATCTTTGGAGACATTCCACAATGTAAACTCAAAACTAAAAGTGTTTTGAATAGCTGTCAGCATCAGACATCAACTATTCAAGTTGCTGTCATCAGTACTGTTATCAGCAACACTGAATAAGAGATTCCTGCCAAAGATTCCAGCTCTGCTAGCTTCCTCAGTCTCTCTGTGCAGGACATATTTGCAGTAAATATTTATGTATTTGGAACTTCCAATGAAGTTTCAGAATCATGTGCCATCTTCATTTATTAACTCAAAATAAGCAACTTCCATTTCAAGAACCCAAGAAGGAGCAGAAGATGAAGTGGTCTTCCTGGAGGAGCGGAGTCTGTTACTTGCTTCCATCGAATACAAGAGGATAGTACACAGATATGTTATTTCAACACTTAAACAAAAAACTTTTCAAACATTTAAAATGTTGACTTCCACTTTTTTTTTTTAACCTTACTGCCCTATCCCTCTAGTTGCTGCTTTAAAACATCCACCCAATTTAAAAGGGGAAAAAAAAAAGAAGAAAAAAAAAAGAAAATAGTTTTCTTCTCTCATTCGCATTCAGAAGATTTACCAGTTTCAGTCTCAGTTCTGCTGATATCAAAAACAGACAGGGAGCTCTGAGGTAAGATTGCAACCATCTCTACTCCACTCCATCTTCTCTTCTTATAAAAGAGGGGAGAGGAGGTGCACCAAAAAACAGTGTATTAATTTTCCTCAATAAGCGCTAAATTTTTATGTGGTGTGGAATATTACATCTTAGTCTCAAAATACACAGTAGTGACTGAAAACCTGACACCTACATGCTTCTCTACTCCTCATATTTTAAAATACACAGGAAAACAAAAGCTTCTATTTCCCCAAGAACTAATAATCCGCTACGCCTCTACAAATAATAATAGAAATCAGTGATATAATTACTGTGCAAATAAAAGTATTTAAAGTTCAGAAATAAATAAGCAAAAACATTAAAGTAAGTGGTTGAGACCAGTAAAAATTAAGTTTTCATTCAAGTTTTGTCATTTCAGGAAGCCACTCTGCTACATAATGTACGTACTCTTCTTCTCACACAACTGGGAGATCAACTTCTCCCTCTCTTTTCAATTCCTACCTCCATTAGAAAGAGAAAACACTTCCGTCTTCCCTTCTGCCAGGTTTTGGATCTTGAGGGAGAAAGCGCTCTGGTGAACCAAAAACAGAATCATAGAACCACTCAGGTTGGAAAAGACCTTAGAGATCACTGAGTCCAACCATGACCTAACCATGCCACTCAAACTGCTAAATCATGTCCCTGAGCACCACATCCCAACAGTTTTTAAACACATCCAGGGACGGTGACCCAACCACCTTCACCAAACCATCTGTTCACTAGAACACATCTGCACATAGGAATTAAGACAGATCACAACTATTTATGATAACTGCAGAACAAAGTTCCATAGATTCCTCATTTTGCTTTGAGTTTTACAATTTTTCATTTGTAGTAACATATTTATAAAACGCTGCTGGCTGAACTTCAGTAAACAATCTTTGGCATGCAAAATCAACTTTGATTTAGCTACCCTTATTCCATTACACACAGTCGAAGGGAAAAGGCACGTACAACAATTTGAAAACAGCATGTGCATACCACATGCAATTATTACATGAATCACCTGTCTAAACTAATTCTTTCCTTCAGATCTTCCATTGTTACTATTTAGATATTCATCCAAGAACACTGCCAGGACAGCTGCTGGCTTTATTCTGAGACAGCATTATATCTTCTTCCTCTCCACTGTACACAGTAACATTTCTGGGAGCAAATCCTTGGGAAATCAACACCACATCTGCAATCTGGCAGATTTGCGTAAATCATGTAAAATTTTCCTATTAACCTTCTCTTCAACATTTTGTACATTCGCTTCCCCAGTAAGACCAGCACAGGATGGCAGTATTTTGAATTCTCTTATACAGAGCAGTATTATACAGTGTACTCTTATACAGTGAACAGTAGTTGGAAAGAGCTGCAATCTCACAAACTCATCTAACTATTGAAGATCTTTATTGCAAAAGATAACTTGATAGGGCTGACTGTAACACATCCATCTGAGATTGCAGTTTAAGTTTTGTTTTTTTTTTTTATGTTGATTAGGCCTGAATAACCTACCCCAAGAATTCTTCTAGAATACACTGTTGATTTCACTTCACCTCTGGTACAAGGAAAACTGAACAAGCATCTAACCCGACAGCTAAGCAGCAAGAAGTCAAGAAATAAATTACTAGAGACTACGAAACTGAATACGGTACTATATAAACGTTTAGTAAGAAGCAGATGTACTTCTAAGACATCCAGCTAAGAAGAAACATTTCAGTGATGAAAAAAATCCATCTGCATGCATTATGAATCTTAATGCTTTTGTTTAGTACAAAAATGCAAACAGGACTAAATTAATTACACAATGGCTTAAGTTAGAAGGGACCTTAAAGCCCACCCAGTTCCAACCCCCTGCCATGGTCAACGCTGCCCCCCACCAGCTCAGCTGCCCAGGGCCCCATCCAACTTTGAGCGCCTCCAGAGGTGGGGCACCACATCTTACCTGGGCAGCTGCACCAGCGCCTCAATGCTTTTTGAGTGAAATAAACTTCCTCCTAACATCTAACCTAGATCCCCTCTCTTTTAGTTTCAAGCCATTCCTTCTTGGCCTATTGCTGTTAGATCAGAAACAAAAGTTAAGCCGAACAGCAGTCAGCAGGTCACAATTATCGCAACGATTCAGCCACCTGATCAGGGGCTACCTTTTACAGCAATTACTGCAGAGAGGAATTTTAAGCACTAAAAAAAGGCAGAGAGATGACAGGGAGACAGCTTTACAGATACTCAGGAAGGCCCTGACAAGTCCGGAGAGGTGCAAGAGATAGCACCAACGTTCTCTGGAAAAAGGGGAAGCATAGCTTAGCCAGCAGACACACCAAACTGCAAAACACCACAGAGCACCACATACAGTGTTTCTTATCTCAAGAAACACAAGTTCTGAAGGACTCGAGCCTGATGCCCTCCCTGGAAGAGCACAAGTGAGCTAAGAACACAGCACCCGACCGGTTCTGTGGCTCGCTTCTCCATCAGACCCAGACCTGCAGCTGTGTTATGCAGCATTTCTCACACAACCCATCTCCCCGCTGCAGCAGCGATTTCAAGTGTAATAGTTAACCGAGAGCAAAGCCTCTGACGAGATCCCACTGACAGAAGAAAACGACAGAGGTTTTAACGGATCCACGCAGCTACCGCTGCCTTAAGAAGATGCATTCAGGCAACTCTGCGGCTCACTCCTTCCTCCATCAGCCATTAGCTTACGGCGCGGCGTTACGGCGGGCAGCGTTTTCACCTCTCTCTCCTGGCCTGGCAAGCGGGAATAGCACTGCCCACGTCGCGACGCCATATGAAGCTTCTAGAGCGTCGGAAGGCAGCACAACAAAGATGCGGGGTGAGCAGCAGCGCGCCCGGCCCCGCACACCCCCACGGGTACAGCGGGGCTCCTTGAGGCCAGCCTCCCCTCCCCCCGCAACCGGCGGACTCACCTATGCCGGGGGCCACGTAGATGAAGTAGAGGCAGGAGGAGGAGAAGGAGAAGAAGAAGATGAACGCGAGCATGGAGCGGTTGGAGACGCGCAGCGCCTTCCGGAACAGGGGCATCCTCCCGCCGTCTCAGAGCCGCCCGCTCCCCTCAATCCCGACGCGCGGCGGCCGCGCTTCCCGCAGGGCGGCGGCGGCGGGCTCCTCCCATGGAGCGGCGGCGGGACGGGGGCGAGGGCTGCGCTCCGCTCCTGCCGCTCCCACCGCCCGGCGGAGGGCTCGCGGAGCCGAGCAGGCGACGGCCTGAGCGGGGAGGGTCCCCTAGCGCTGCCGCGGAGTTCGGGGGCCGCTCCCGCCGCTAGGCGCCCGCTCTCTTTTCGCGGGCGGCGGCGGCAGCATCCCTGCTGCCGGCGGACAGGCACCTCCGCGCCCGGCCCCTGCGGCCGCTCGGCCCCGCCCCGCCCCGCCGAGCCCCGGCTACTGCGGCGGTTGGAGCGTGCGCGAGCCGCGCAGGCGACGGACTGCAGAGCTGCGGCGGCAAGCGCGCGCCCATCGGCGATGCCGCCGTGTTGTTGCTGCTGCCGCTACCGCGAACCAATGGGAGGGGAGGGAGAAATGAACCCGCCCTCCCGATTGGCTGCCGCGCGGGCTGGCGCTTGTAACGCCCGGGCGGGGGCCGCGAGGGTCCCTGTGTGCGTCACGTGACGGCAGGGCGGGAAGAACCGTTGTGGCGACGGGGGGGAGGGGGGCTGCGCCCCTCTGTGTGGGTCCTGCCCGACCCCGTGCCGGGGATCTGCTCCTTTTCATGCTTTAGTGAGCAGCCTCCGCGGGTTGCTAGGTGACAGTGGGCCGCGCCATTCCTTCCCACAACGCCGCCACTGACGGAGGCGAGTGCCAAGGCGCTGGCGGGCAGCCGGAACAGCAGCAGAGTCGGATTGCGTAAGCATCCAGTTCTGCTGCTGGAAGGTGTTCTGCTCCGTCAGGTGTAGGGTGAGGAGAGTGGAAACACAGAGTTGCTGCCCAGTGTTGCGAGATGTGGAAATTAGACGTTTCTCTCTACAGTAGAATGTAGTACACACTAACAGTCTGTAACCACTGAGGAGTTTCGTGATTGACACTTTAGTGAACAGCAGAGATACAGGGATTTCCTAATAATTGTTTCCATGAGAGAGAGAGAGAATTCTGCTCTGCCTGTTCTGGAACAGTTCTTGTACTAATAGTACAATCACTGAATCATTAAGGTTGGAAAAGATTACTAAGTTCCTCCCGTCCAACCATCAGCCACCCCCACCATGCCCACTAACCACATCCCCCAGTGTCACATCCACACAGTTTGTGAACAACTCCAGGGACGGTGACTGCGCCACCTCCCTGGGCAGCCTGTGCCACTGCCTCACCACTCTTTCTGAGTCCTATTATCCAACTGGAATGTCCCCTAGTACAACTTGAGGCCATTCCCTCTCATCAGTCCCCTGGGAGAAGATGTTGACGCCCCACCTCACCACAACCTCATTTCAGGGGGCTGTGGAGAGTAATACATCTCCTCTGAGCCACCTCTTCTCCAGATAGAGCAATCCCAGCTCCCTCAGCCTCACCCTATCTGACTCGTCCTCCAGACCTCTCACAGCTTTGTAGCTCTCCTATGGACACACTCCAGGGCTGCAATATCTTTCGTGTTGTGAGGGGCCCAAAAACTGAACACAGTATTCAAGGCGTGTCCTCACCAGCGTTAAGTATAGAGGGACAACCAGCTCTGGCTACACTAGTTATTATACAAGCCATAATTTGATGAATGTTGTTGCAATGCGTATCAGGTAGATGGACAGATTGAGTGATTCATTTTGTCTGAAATGCCTGTAGCAGCTAGGCAACTTGATTTATGTCATCTGTTTTATTGAGTGGAATATAAAATACAACACTGAACTAATTTATACATACACAGTTTAAATTTGAAGCTTCAGATGCAGATACAGAGGGCCCGTATAGACATGAATTTGGTTTCATGAAGCAAAAATGTACAAATATACTGTATCCTTATGCCTTGTTACTACCTCACATTAAAGTACAAATTGCCATACTTCTCTCGTATTTCATTTTCATTAATGTTTTTGATACTGGTTTAGAATTTTTTTTCTGTACAGTATCAACGCAATGCAATCAATCATCATTGTATCAATGCAATGGCAACTTGACGAATCTAGAATCTTGTCAGAGACAAGAGTGAGATGCATAGTACTTCATACCTTAAGATTAGCCCAAACTTTCATGTGGGGGAACAATATTAAATGGCAATATACAGATCAATGGCTGTGCATAACTAAAAGCAAGTGTCAAATCTTCAGCTCAGCTGTATTTATTTTAATTGTATAGACTGCTGGGTGCACTTTCGCAAGATTTTAAACATTACTGTGATGAGCACAAGAAATACAGACGTGTGGAAGAGCATAAAAATGGAATTTTGGGAGATAGATGTATGGTGTTAAATTGAATCTCCTACAGCATCCTGCAGCATGACTCACACACAGTTGAGGTAGATGATTAGGTCCAAGCACCTGCTCTGAAAACAATTCTTAAAACACGCTCCATCTTCTTTAAATATTTCTTTCTTCAGTAACAAGCTTACTCTACAATAAATAGACCACCTCTTTGAATAAGTCACATTATTGGGATGTACTTATAGTAAGAAGGGGAAATTCAATTGAGTGTATATTGCTCTTTACCGTATTTCATCTTGCAATTGAATTTGCACAGAAAAGTCCTTCATTTAAATTACTCTGGAAGAGATATTTTGAAAGAAACTTTCTCATTTCCCATTTTCAGTCTTATCATCTAAAAGTGAATTTTCAGTGGGTTGGAAAATATGAATAATATATGATATGATATGAAATATAATATATGAATAATATATAATATATAATAATATGAATAATATGAAATAATATTTCACTAGAGTAACAACTGAAAACAAAACAAAACAGAACAAAACAATGTCTTCAAACGCATAGTAATCAAAATCTTCTTCAACACTTCTATTCCAAAATGTCATAGATTTTACCCAATTCAGTTAATATTATGCAAAGTACATGAGTGAAACTAAACTAATCAATACCTGCACAGCAGAATGGACTCACACTATCACCAAAAGTTATCAATGTTCAGTTATCTTGGGAAGAACATCCTGTATATCAGGTATTTCAGCTCCTTTCTTTAGAGAAGGGTACAAACTACCTACAAAAGTCAAGCACAAAAGCACTGCTAACAATAAAAATTAGACTCACTTTACATGTTAAAACTTAACATCTTTTTCAGTCTTTGGAGATACAAACTCTCTTTTTTGCTCCAACTGATCTGAAAATGAGGTCAAACACAAGAAGCTGCATTAGGTGGGTTGGAAATTGCTGTGTGCTACTCAGACATGGAATCTATTTTAGTGACAACCACAAACTGTTGTGGCTTTATAATGGTGGACATAGGGTACTGTGAGACAGCAGGCAAAAAGAAATACCAGAAAAGATTGAGTTTAGCAAATGAATCTTAAACAGCTTTCCCAGTGAGTGTGAAACCTGCTCCTGACACAAGTATCATGGATCTCTGTCAGTATTTCTGCTATTTGAAGAAATAAAAGGTGATATTGTGCTTAAATCATTTGTTAGAGTTAGGAATTACAACAGTACATGTACAAATGTGCTGTCCACATAGCTTGCAGTTCTACATTCTGCAGCACTAATTTAAAATCTATTTGTTTGTTTGTTTGTTTTTCTCCTGGTCATTTATTGATACATTGATATATTGATACATCACGTTATTTCTTACTACCATTCTTTGAATGAAGTATATTCCAATTCTTAACTCTTAACTAGCTATTTCCATTTTTCAATGTAAATATGTCTTTAGATTGTCCCTCCACTCTGATACACATTCCTAATTTGTCTTTCAACTGCCTGTTTCCTTCTGTATTGTTACTGAGACAGAAATACTGCATGACTGTCACAACTTTTCTTGTTTATCTGTTTTAAACACTTTTTATCAACAACAGAGTAGTAAAGGAGTACATAAATCTTGCAGCTTTTGCATTCTGTCTGCCTTGTTTCTGCAGGTTTAGTCATTTTTATCAACATGATTGTCTCTTATACACGCTTTTAAAATCTAATGATCATACTTATTTGCCTTCTAGTGGCTGATACTTTATCTTCATTTTCAGTGAGACCAGTCCAACTGACTGACGTGGGCTGTAGTTAATCAACCATTAACATGAACAGTGCTTTCACACAAGTTTGCAAGATCCCTCTTCCACTCAACAGATATTCCCCAAACTTTAGCTTTCTTCCTTGCCTTTTCTGTATTTGCGAACTGCAGCAATAAAAACTGATAAATGAGTGTAATGTGGTTTTATTATTAATATGACACATAGAAGGAGAATAGTTACTTTGTTAGTATTTCTCATCAGTACTTCTCTTGTTTGTTTGCCTTTTATTTAGACATAACAGCTTGATTTTTTTGAATGAAATTTTGTTCAGTAGGGCAGTAGCATTTCAAAATTTCAAGGAACAGTTGCTATGTAATCCTTGTTGCACAGTCAAATAATTAAAATGCCTTTAAAAATCTCAGAGTAAGAAGCACAAGGACCTGTCTGAGAGTTTCAAGAAAATTCAGTCTGTGTGAGGCTAGGGTAATTCAGATTTTAGGATTAATTCATACCCGGCAAGGAAAGTTAACATCTCTCTTTGTGGCATATAAACACATAAGGCTCCTGCCAAAACACACTGATAACTAGAGTAATGTGCTAGAGATTGGGCTCACATGCACTAACCTCATTACATCGGTTATAATCCCATTATTAAATCAAATGTCAATTTGCAGCTATAAAGAGAATGTGTTGGAATTTTTCTGGTAATATAACTTTGGTCATGAAATTTATTTTTTACTAATTATCATCTCTGAGATCTCTAATCAAAAATTTTTTTGCATGTTGTAGTTGATACCATAGGAAAGTATTACTCAGCAAGAAGAACTTATGCACATGCATTCTCTCACAAATGTAATTAAAAAAAAAAAAAAGAGAGAGAGAGAGACATCATGTATCTTTTATTTCCTTCATTTCTGCTATCTGCACTTATGGTAACAGATAGCAATAGAGTTCATATTTCACTCATATTTAATTTTCCTAGTTGATATTGCTTTTTTTGCTTTTAAGTAGATCCAGATGCCATTTCTTATAAAATGCCTCTGTGACAAGCTTAGTAAAGAGTATGAAAGGCAATTCTTTCTAATGCTATTCATTTTCAGTCTACAAATCACAACCTTTTTCTTTTGTAGAACTATCCCATGCAACTCCTTACACAATCACACACAAAAGTGACACGAAAGCTTAGTTTTCATGAAGGGTTTCAGTCTAGAGTCTCATGTTGTTTTAACATTGCAGGTAATCCAAACTAAAGATATTGCTCTCAGTATTAGTTAAGAATCAGGAGGAAAAGAGCAAAAAAACATTTTGGAGCATGAGGTTGCTTTTGAAATGTTCATGTTAAAAATCAGAAAGTGATATTACAAAAATAATGTCACGGTGTTATCTCTAGGACAGTCTGTATCTGTGACAGGGGGACAGTGGGCCAACAGGCCCCAAAAAGGGGGTGGGGGGGTGGGGGAGGGGAAGAAGGGGAAAGAGAACGAAGAGGGGGAAAAAAACAAACAAACAAAAACAGTGACAACAATCTGAGGAGGAACATTGATTTAGTAATTAATTGAAGAAATACAAATTAATTGGGATTGAAGCTAATAAAACAAATAAATGGGAGCTAGATGTTAAAATCAAAGGCCTCACTCTAATGCTGAAGGCGAGACAGCCAGGGAGCACACACTTCAGAGACTAGCAGTAAAAGGAAGAGACAATCTCATGAGTTGCTGGAAAGACCCAAACTGCTTTCCCCAGCATGCTCTTTACATGTACTACAGAGTACCTTATCTCCCTCTACGCATGTAGGGAGCTGGATTTGGTAGGACCATCTTGACTGATAGACAGGTAGATAGGTATTGACCAATCAGGTGACTTTTTCCAAACACTTCCCTCAGTGCTTAAATGCTCCACCACCCATTGCTTTCAACATAGTTTTTAACAACCCATTTTATCATTCGATGATCTTTGGCCCAAGTATTTACAAGGGAATTTTTGAAATGAGATCCACTATCTGACTCAGTTCTTCCTGGAGTGCCATGTCACCAGAGGACTTGTTTCTTATGACATAATATGGTGTTTCGGGCGGTAGCACAGGGTACAGGATATTGTTTCATATCTTTTGAGACACCCGCATAATGCTTATCATCGAGGGTTCATGACAAGGTGATATAATCTACCTGCCAAATTTCCCCATAGTTATACTTTTGCTATCGCCCTTCCTCCCGGAGAGTTTTTATCTTCTTGTCTTGTTCAATTATGGTGTGTGTTTCACAGTCATGGATAACCCGTGCAATAGTGTCTGTAGTTAAGTCTACTCCTTGATCTCTAACCGACTTATGTGTCACATCTCTTCCTTGATGGCCCAAGGCATTATGGGCCCACCAAGCAAGAAATAATTCACCCTTGTGTTGCCATTTCAAGTCTTTGAGACACCTCAATTTTGGCTGCACCTGTTGATTATTTTGTTGTTCTTCTGTAGCCCGGCTCTTGGGCATGACAAATAATATATAATTTTTTTGTGTGTATCATTGCATCAGTAAATAGAAAGTTGTGAAGTTCTGCTATCAATTAGAAACATTCAGTTTTATAAAGTCAAGAGACAAATACTAGACTATTATATGCTGTAGTAATACCTTTTTGGAAGAAAATAGTGTGTAGTTAGGGGCTTTAAAGTTTTAAACTCCAAAAATGAAGTTAAAATACTCCCATTTATGAATGTGTGAAGAATTTTCTGCCAAAGACAGAAAAGAAGAACGGTTCATCAAAGCAAAGACACTTGAACTTTGGTGAAACTTCTGTTGGAAAATGTTTCTGATGTTGAGAATGTCATTTCAGAGCATTTCAATTTTCACTGCCCTAATTTCACAGCAGTGTCTAACAGTAGATATATGGCAAATATATATATATATAATGTATATTTATATATATATAATATATATTTTATATATATACATTATATAATATGTATAATTATATATATTATATTATATATTATTTTATACAATACAATATATAATATATATTATATAATATATATTATATATAACATAATTATATATGATATATTATTATTATATGTAATATATAATATATATATAATATAATATAATATATACCTATATTATTATATATATAAATGATATATATATATTATATTATATTATGTATATAATATATTATATATAATGTATACATTTGGCAGTTACAGAGTTTTGGGAAGAGGGAACAGGCCTGATTCTGTTTGCACAGATATATACCCATTTCTCTGCAGAACGAGAATGTTTTACAGACCCTCATTTCTGCAGAGCTGAAGTTTGGTGTCCTGTAGCTTTTGTAAATTTTATACTTTGATGATTTTTTTAATGATAAGAAAGTCTTCCCTGTCTTATCTTTCCAGTGACAATGTAAATGTGTTCATTCAATTTTCCCAAGGCATGTCAGAGCACTTGCTGTTTTTTCCATCACTAACAAAATTCTGTAGTATTAAGAAGGCAAATAAAGGAAGATAAACAATTCAAAAGAATTAATCACGATCTCTGGATATATAGCAGAGTCTTTCAACAATATCGGAAGATAAATTTCTTGAGGTATCATATGTCCAAATAAGTAATTACTATATCTTTACACTGCAGTTAACTTCATGACTGTACGTGCCTAGTGTTTGCATCCATAACACAGATTTTGAGCCACAGAACACGTTCTTGTACCGTCCTTTACAAACACTAGTTGGAGTGTTTATACAGACGGGGAAATGCCATCAAGTAACTTTTTAGACTTTCTCACATAATTAAAAGAGAGTAAGAAGTACATAATCTAGATGCTACAGACTGCTGATGTTTTAAGGAGCCTCAATTAATTATGCGTTCTTACTGTAGGAATATGAAATACCCAGAATCACATAATCAGTCATTGCTTTGGCATAACTAGTCTTAGCTAATGTTGTCATTGTATATTAAAAAGCGAATTTAATACTTAATGTAAGGATTACAATCAAGAGATTAAATGATTTAAAAACTTCAGTGCTGTGGATAGAACTATTTCTTTAGGCAGCAAATACAGTGTTTCGCATGATATCATTTCAAAAGGGAGTATGATCAAGGCTTCCTAAGAGCAGAGTGTAGGTAAAGTTACACCCTTGAACTGCTGCCCTAACCTCACCTTTAAAGATGTAATTCAAGTCTTAGAAGTCAGAATATAAAACCACATCATGTGGTTTGGCTGTTAATCACTGCAGTGCTGATTTTGTGGAAGGCTTGAGGACTTTGCTTTATATTCATGGCTAAAATCTTATCCTCAGAGATGCAATTCCTTTGTATATATAAATAGAAACAATCTGGCCCCACTCTTTCAACTGCAATTAGGAAAAAAAGCAATCAGAATTTGTTAAACAGACTTCAGAGACAGCAGAGTCTTACGTCTTAGAAGACAGATGTTTCTATTGAAATCTCATTTAGAAATGGCAGAAGTCACAGATAAGTTTAGGAAAGTTTACAGCTGCAATTTCACTGCTTTATTCGGCTCTCAATACAAGGCTTAGTCTAGTTTGTGAGATAGTGTTTAAATAGTTTGAACCCTCCTAAGAGCTGAAATAAAGGCTATTGTCCTCTGAAAATTTCTTTGATCTTCTGTAAAGCTAAATAATACAGTTTAATGTTTTACTAAAATATTGTTTTGCTACATTTCTGATTGTAGTGTACAAAAAGGCAGTGCTAAAAATGAATAAAGGCTTTCTCACTCATTCACAACCTCATTCAAAAGTTGCTTACCAACAGTTGTGTAGAGGCAGTGATGCTGACCATGACTGCTGTTGCTTATTCTTCTAACTGCAAAATCAACATTTATATCCTTATAATATAAGTAACAAAACATTTGTTATAATAATAATAAAACAAAATCTGTGTACAGCGACTTTCCAGGGTTGAACTTCTTCTGGATCTAAGTGCAAATTTCTATACATAAAAACAAGAAATAAACAAAATTAGAAAACAGAACTCTCCCCAGCTATTCACCTCTCTTGCTTCCCAAGACAAAGATTGCAAGACCATTTGGGCATAACTATCTATATTCTGAAAAAGAAATAGTAGCCTTTACATCACCTGTTTACTCAGTAGTAAACATCTGAAAAAAGCTGCAGCTGATTTCCTAGAACAAAGGAAGTTAGAAGGTTATTGTGCTGTTCCTCTATGGGCCAACCTCTCCGAGTTGCAAGATCTGCTGGTGATAAACCATTTCTAACTAAAGTATCAAAGATTCTAACAGTATTACTGTTTCTGCTTGAGGAAATGGGAGATTCCGGGAGGAAAAGATACTTAATACATTGTACCTGATACAACAAACACAAATCCTAGGACTTGTAGAAATAGCTACAAATTCCAGTGAATACTCCAAACATTCAAGTTACTGAGTATCATTTGGAAGATTAGCACCCTTCTGTCTTTGTTTCTTTGTTACCTTTTCTTCCCCCTCTGCAACTTGTTATGATACTTAGAACAACTTAGATTTACATTGAACTCAGCACTTCATAGATCTGCATGCAGTTTATTTTTTACTTACAGGGTACTCCCCATAGTTTCCAGCTGATTGCCCTTAAAAATAATAATAATAACAATAATAATAATAATGAAAAGGAGAAACTATGCACAGGGCAATCAGCCAATACTGAAATAGTTGCCCAACATCTGTGCGGTCTATTCATTTTATTTTTCTTTTTGTTATTTAAGTGCTTCTCAGTGGACGTGATGTGATATTTTTACTTTCACAGATTGTTTTATTTTTACTGCCTAGCTTTCTTCTGTTCTCTTTCTTCAGTTTCAGTTTCTTTTTCCTGTGTTGTCTTCAATACATACAAAAGTTAGCAAATGAATGCACATATTTATGGATACAAAAGAAGCATCTGAAAATAAATAATCCAAAAACACAAAGAAAATCAATTATTTATAATTGGAAATAGTTGTGTTTCAGAAGAAAACAGTTTCTAGCTTTAATTTCCTGAAAATCATTATTTCGTTGTAGTTATTTCTATATTCAGAGTGGCTTAGTTCAAAATCCTTAGCTGATGATTTTAGAGCTCCTTACGTTCTGCTAAGTTTAGAAGGAGCCCAGATGACCCAAATGCTCTGAGAGGGGACATTAACCGATCAAATTTCCAAGGCTGTTCTCATTAACCTAAATGCACAGAGGATTTGCAGAAAGGTAGTGATGAAAATACTCTCTTGCTGTCATCCAGTGAACTTTATTGTGTTCACATTCACAGAGGTTTCATTTAAAGATCAAGAATTAAATAGCAAATACATATTTTTCAGTCTTTCATTAAACATATATATATCCCATTTTCAATGGATACATGCCTGGTTAGAAGATTTAGGTTGGATATCAGGGAGAAGTTTTTAACTATGAGAGTGGTGAGGTGCTGGAACAGGCTGCCCAGAGGGGTTGTGGATGCCCCATCCCTGGAGGTGTTCAAGGCCAGGTTGGATGGGGACCTGGGCAGCCTGGTCTAGTATTAAGTGGGGAGGTTGGTGGCCCTGCATGTGGCAGGGGGGTTGGAGATTCATGTTCCTTGAGGTCCCTTCCAACCCTGGCCATTCTGTGATTCTGTGATAAGTTGAAGCAGCACTGAAAGCAAACTGATCATCTCTCACAACAGACAGGGAAGGACCACTAGCGTACAAGCACTTCCCCCCACCCTGCCCTGCCCTTCCATTAGTCATAAATATGCTTTCTAATCTTTATTTGGGTATCTAGTGTTATAAAAACTGACTGCTGTAAAACAAACAAACAAACAAAAAACAATCCATTATATATTGCTACACATAACTATTAAATCACTTTTGTGCTATGGCAATGGGCAAATTAAAAGAGGAAGTGTTTATTATTGAAATAAAGTATCAATAAAACCTTTCTTTTTATCATTTTGGAACTGTCAGCTCTCAGGTTCCACTTGTAATGTATTCAGATCTTCTTATCAAGATGCATAGTGAGTACGTCATAGTTGCTGGTGATTCAAGTCTCATTTCCTCTGTTCCAGATGGCCTGTCCAGTAAGGGAAGGACAGATAGCATCTGATATTCTCATTGTAGAAACTAAGAGGGGAACAGATTTTCACTTGTATGTGCTCTTCTGCTTGCTGTTGCTTCTGTTTGTTTGGTTGGTCATTTGTTCGGTGGGTTTTTTTTCCCTATAAATGATCTTTTTTGCTACAAGACCTGTCAGTATTCTTTTAGTCCTTTGCTCTTATCATGGAGAGAATTTAGGTCTCAGATAATAGTTGAAAGATCTGTAACAGACTCAGTCCTTCAGGCTCATTTTTTTGCTCTTTGATAAGATTACATTATTCCAATCATTAAAAAAAAAAAAAAAAAAAAAAAAAAAGAGAGAGAGAGAGAGAAAGGCAAGAAACCAAACCAACCAAGAAAAATCCACATTAGTTTCAGATTTTAGGTTATCATATCCAGATAAAATCTTTCTTTTTACATTCTACCTAATCAACTTGTTTATTTCAAGATTGTAATTACATACCATAAACCATTTGCTGCTCTCACCTCACAGTTTTATTTTACAATTCACTGTACCCTACAGACTTGTTTGTTAAGTGAAGTGCCTTTGTGCAGTTTCCTTTAGGGATATAACTTGGATTTCATGTATTGGTGCACTGCCTGAGGATACAGCACTGGACCAAAATGCATTTTTCCAGTTCCAATTGCTTATGCAGTGGGTTGTGCCCTAAGAGAATATGACTAGCTTACTGAGCTGATGCAGCCTCACCTCAAATAGATTTGCGTACCACAATATTAAGATATATGAGAGCATTCAAAGTACAGCTATGAAGATGGGGAAGGGTCTGGAGAACAAGGTGTATGAGGAGTGCCTGAGTTCCCTTGGTTTGTTCAGCCCAGAGCAGAGGAGTTGAGGGGAGGCTTTGTGGCAGCCTACAGCTCCTTACAGGGTGTGGAGGGGCAGCACTGAGCTCTGTTCTGTGTGACAGGGACGGGACTTCAAGAAGCAGCATGAAACTGCGTCAGAGTAGGGTCAGGCTGGATATCAGGGAAGGCTTCTTTACCAGGGGATGGCAGGCATAGTGCCAAGTGCTGGAGTTCAAGGGGCATTCGGACACTGATTTCTGATACAGGGTTTGGATTTGAGTGGTCCCACGTAGAGCCAGGAGATGGACTTGATGAACATTGTGAGTCCATTCTAATTTGGGATATTTTATTATTCAGTGAAACAGAAATATGTTTCTTTATCAATAATCCATGTCTGCTGTTTCTTCAGTTTTTAAAATAATAAAATGTCATTGTCTGAACAGAAGGATATAGTCTTCAAAGATAGAAATAAATTTAGAGAAGAAACAAATTTGATCATCTTTGTTACAGAAGGCTTCCCAACAGGAAAGAAAACATTTGATAGAGATAGTACTCAAATGTAGGAAGAAAAATAATACAGTAAGGCAAAAGAAGTACAGACTCCTAAATAACATACACTGCTGTAGTTTTCAGCAGAGATAAATGTAATATTTTTCTGCAAAGCATCAGGAGAAATAAGACATCTGTCTTTCAATCTACAGAAATAGACTGGGCACTTACATTCGCATATTACATGAATAGTAGATAACCAGGAAAAAATATATATATATACATATAGAAAAACTAGAGAGCTGAAGAGAAAGATGAAAGGAAAAATCACCCTTTGCCTCCAGAATATTAAAAGCTAGAAATGGTTTTGTGTTGAATCAATGTGAAAACAAGATTTTCACTCCATTATTTCATGCCATTTAGGTTAACAGGAGAGACAGAAACAAATAGTTCATTTAACGCTTGTTTTTATTCAGCTCTATCATGCCTGTAACTTGCCTTTTTCACATTTCTGGTTTTAGACATCTGAAATACTTAAATATTTAATTTAGATCAAGATAACTAGCTTTCAGATGACACATTTCCCTCTCTCTCTGCCCCTCCCTCCTCCTCCTCCTTCTCTCCTCTCCCACCTTTTCGCTCCTCCCTCCACCCTCTCCTACTCCTCCTCCTCCTCCCGCTTCCTCTCTTCTTTCCTTTCAGTTTAGGATTGTATGTCCTTTTTAGGATTTTCTAATAGATGGTATGAAAAGAATGGGGCAAGGATGAAAGACAATGAAAACAAGCCAAAATAATTTCTGAATCTATTCGTTTGAGAGTGGCTATGTGTTGTATATGACATTCTTCTGATCACAGCACCTTTTGATCACATTATATCTGTGAATTGCTTTGGGTTGGCCTTTCTTACCCGCCATTAGGATAATGTGGTACAATTTCTGTAAGTGTATTTTATCTTCTACGTGTATTTTGTTGCATTTCATTTCCATATTTCACTGTTCTCGTGAAGAATTCATGGTCACAGGTCACACTTCACAGCATCAAGACACTAACAGAATACAAGGTGATTGAAGCATAAAAGACATTCTTGAAGCACATTTATGGGAGTTATTTGCAGCAAGTGCCAATTGTTAATGATCCAACACAAAACGTCATTAAATTCCAGATATTAATGATCCCTTGTAACCTAAGTAACTCATTTTAATTACATCTGCAAGAACAGAAAAGTCATCTTTTTAAAATGAACTGTAAGATATTATTCTTAGTAATAAATTACCCTAGAAATTAAATATAAACTTCAACATAAGAAAACTGAATGAAAATTTGGAGCATTCCATCAATCAAATATTGTCCTATAATCTCTTTTTATTACTTTTTTTTTTTCCATGAAAACATCATTCCCCAAATGAGAATTATTAGAAGATAATGGATATATCATTATGTCTTTTAAAATCTCAGATATATGATTTAGGATATTAGAGGCATTTGAAATATTATAATAAAATAAGGCAGTCATACAGGAGGTCACCTTAACTGAATTACAAAGGAATGATGCAGACCGTTTCATAAAATGACCAAGAAATTAGCTCATATCAACATTTCCTAGAATCACGTTGCTAATCTTAACTTCATGGATCTTTATAACACTTTATGAAGCTTATACTTAAGTATTTCTCATTTAGATATTATGTTAAAATATACTTTTTAATGTATATTTACTTTTAGCAAAAAACAAGAAAGTACCTAAGGATACTGTGTATTCTGAGAAGAAAAAATATTCACTAGACTAGCCATAAATCTACAAGGATGTTTTTCTTCCGAAGCCTAATATTAAGAAGGTGAGAAACAGATTTTGCAAGCTTACCATCTTTATTGCATTATTACCAAGCAGAAATTGAAATCTCTTTGCAATAGTCATTTTCATAAACACCATACAGTACAGAATTTGCCTTGATTATTACTATTTTTTTATTTACTAGGAAGATCTTACTGATATCTTCAAATGCAAAAAGAAAACTACTCAAATGCCTAATATTCTAGATCTCTCCTTTTAAAATCAAATTAAATTGTACTACGTTTTCTCATGTCTATCTTTTGATTTTTTTTAAGACTTCTTTCTGCATCATTTAGTGGGAGCAAAATCTTCTATCTTTTGTTTGTGTTTTTCCCAGCAAAATCACATTTTAAAAAAAATGCAACAGCTGAAAACCAGGCCTATGAGTTTTATCACTATTTTATTAAAATAGAAATCAGAAGAGAGTTAAAATTATAGAAAATACTCCAAAAATGGAACAACCATTCCTCCTTCTTGGGAAGTTCTAAAGAAGCATATCTGCTGATGACGTAGATTGCTCTCAATGCTTATGTACAAACAATTTAAAAATAATTAAAAAAAAAAAAAAAGATTATGGGGCTTTGTTTGCTTACCCAAACAAATTGGATTTAATTCCCTAATTATAGGTAACGTGATTATCTATTACCTGTTTCTGAATTTGATTATTCTGCATTGTGTCTGTTACTCAGAATCATAAAATCCTTAGACTGGGAGGGATCTTTAAAGGTCATCTAGTTCAACTACCCTGCAGCAAACAGGGACAGTCACAGATAAATCAGGTTGCCCAGAGTCTGATTCAGCCTCACTTTGAAAGTTTCCAGGGACAGTGCATTTACCACATCTGGCTGATGCCTTATCACCCTCACTTTAAAGGACTTTTTCCTCATAACCATCCTAAATCTAACCTCTTTAAGTTATTTTCCCTTGTTCTATCACCACAGACCATGAGTCATCCCTTTTTTTACTGTAGCTCCCCCTTAGAATGAAAGAGCACTAATAGGTAATCTCACAGTCTTCTTTACTCCAGGCTGAACAGCCCAGCTCTTTTATTCCATCCTTATACAAAAGGTGTTCCATGCCTTGGATTATTTTTGTGGCCCTCCTCTGGAGGCACCCCAACAGGACCATGTCTCTCCTGTACAGAGGATTCCACATCTGGATGCAGTACTCCAGATGAGGCCTCACCAGCTCAGAGTAGAGGGGCAGGATCAACTCCCTTGCCCTGCTGGCTACACTTCTTTTGATGTTTCCCAGGATATGGTTGGATTTCAGGGCTGCAAGGACTCATTGCTGACTCACATCCAGTTTCCCATCCATCAGTACCTGCAGGTCTTTTTCAGCAGGGATGTGCTCAATCCTTTTGTCCTCCAGCTTGTATTGGTACTGAGGGTTAACCTTGACTCAGGTCCAAGACCTTGCATTTGAATTTGTTGAACTTCATGAGGTTCACCTGGACCCACTGCTCAAGCCTATCTAGGTCTCTCTGAATGGCATTCTGTCCCTCTGGTGTGTCAAGTGCACCCAACAGCTTGGTGTCATCAGCAAACTAGCTGAGGGTGTACTCATCCTACAGTCAGTGTCACTGATGAAGATATTAAAGAGCACTGGTCCCAGTACTTACTCCTGGGAAATGCCACTCATCAGTGATCTCCATTCAGACATTGAGCCTTAACCACCACTCTGGACTCGATCCTGCAGCCAGTTCTTCATCCATTGAACAATCCACTCATCAAATCCATTCATTTCCATCTTGGAGACAAGGATGTTGTAGGGCACCATGTCAAAGACCTTACTGAAGTCGAGATAGATGATATCAGTGGCTCCTCCCTTGTCCATTGATGTACTGACAACATCTTAAAAGGCCACTAGCATGGTCAAACAGGAATTGCCCTCTGTGAAGCCGTACTGGTTCTCCTGTATCACCTCGCTGTCTTCCACGTGACTTAGCATAGCTGACAGGGGGATTTGCTCCATGATCTTTACAGGTACCAAAGGGAGTTTGATAGTTCCCAAGGTCATGCTTTTTACACTTCTTAAAAATTGATGTGTTTTCCTATCACCAGGGACTTCACCTGATTGCTATAACTTTTCAAATATCTTTGAGAGTGACTTGGTGACCACATCAGACACTTCCTTTAGGATTCTGGAATGCACCTAACCAGGAGTTATGGACTTATGGATGTTCAGGTTCCTCAGGTGGTCATGAACTTGATTTTCATTTACAATGGGAGGAATGTTGCTTTCCCAACCCCCTCCTACCAAACCAAATATTCGAGGGCTGTGTAGTGAGCATTTATCAGAGATGACCAAAACAAACAAAAAAAAAAAGTTATCAAGTACCTCAGCCTTCTCCTTCTCTGTTATTACCAGGTTGCCTGTGTCTGGGAGGGGTACATCCTTCTTGGACTTTCCTTTCCTGGTCCTGTTTCCTGTTTACCTGTAGAAGTTTTTCTTGATCTTGACATCCCTTACCAAGTTTAGTTCAAGCTGGGCTTTGGCTTTCCTGACCTCATCTCTACACAGCCTGGCAGCTTCCTTATACTCTTCCCATGATACCTGTTTCCATTGCCTGTGAATTTCCTTCTTGGTTTTCAGTTTGATCAGCAGGTCTCAGTTCAACCATGCCGGTCTCTTGCCTTCCTTTCCTGACTTGCTATACCTGGGGATAGAGAGCTCTTGTGCTCTGTAAATATCTGCTGGCTTTTCTCTGTGCCCTTACCCATGAGGACAGTTTCCCAGGGTGTTTTGTTGCATAGCTCCCTGAAGAACTGGAAGCTTGTTTTCCTAAAATTTATGTCCTAGTTTTACTCTATGCCTGTCTCATATCCCTCCAGAGCATGAACTCAGCCATAGCATGGTCATAGCAGGCAGCCTCCAATCCTGATGTCACCAATCAGTTCATTAGCATTGGTGACCAGCAGGTCCAGTATTGCCTCCCTCCTGGTGGGTCCATCTCTTACTTGATTCAGGAAGTTATCCTCACTGTATTCCAGGAGCCTCTTGGATTGCCTACAGTTCACCGTGCTACTTTTCCAGAAGATGTCTGTGTGTTTGAAGTTCCCCAGCAGGACAAACATTTGCAATCAGGTTGCCTTCTGTATCTGGGGATAGAAGGTATCATCAACAGGTTCTGCTTGATAAAGTGGCCTGCAGTAGACACCAATGAGAAGGCTTTCTTTGCTGCCTCGGTCTCTAACTGCCACCTATAGGCTTTCAGCTTGTTCGTGACTGTTCTTTAGGGACAGCTCTTCACATTCTATTTCATTGCTGAAGTAGATAGCGACACCCCCTCCCCTCTTACCTCACTTGTACCTTCTGAACAGCTTGTAGTTGTCAACAGCCACACTCCAGTCATGTGAATCATCCCACCTGGTTTCAGTGACAGCAACTATATTGTGGCTTTCTAGTAGCACAGTAGCTTCCAGCACATCCTGTTTGTTTCTCAAGCTGCGTGAATTGATGTAGAGGCATTTCAGCTGTGCAGCTGATCTTGCCACCTCCTTAAAAGATAACTTCTTAATTCCTTTTAAGTATTTCTCTTGATTTTCCCCATTGCCTTCTCTGATTGTCCCAGCTGTCACTGCCTCATCACCATAGGATTTCATATGCGCTGCAGAGTTGCTATTGCTATCACCTTAAAAGTAAAATCACTAACACTAGAAATGAATACCACACTTTTAATATATATGTTATATTCACTAATAGACAAAACCATCCTTTCTCTAAAAAAAGTTTCCACAAATTAGGGTTTGACAAAGACGAGTTTGCATCAGTTGCAAAGAGAGCACAGGCCACCTTTTAATTTAAAAGTAAATAAACTGTATGACCAAACATGGAAAGTATGCTGGGACATGTTTATCAGCAGGCTATTTCTCGGGAAATATGTAGTGTTGGTTGGGACTAAAGATGGACCAAATCAGTGATTCAGGCAGCTAATACATCTTAGTGGACTTCTGTTGTTAGATGAAATTTATGAAAGGTAGAGAGGGAGCAGTGCTTAACTTAAGCCCCAGCAGTTTTGAAAAGTATAACCAAATGGTTGTAATAGAGGGGACTGCAAATTGGCACATAAACTTTGATGGACAAGTTAATGAACAGAGCAAACACTGGTTATTATATGAAAGTGGAAGATGTAATTAATGTTCCTGTAGCACAGAAATTAAGGAAATCCTTCTGTGATTTTAAGGCATGCTGCCAAATGTACTAATATGCTTTTGTCTAGAAAATTAATCTGTGTTTCTGCTTGTGTATTATCCATATCTTGTTGCTGGGCATTGAAAAGCTTCTGATTTAGACATTCCCAAGGACTATAGTATTGAGTGTTGCTTATCCTGAAGGTGAAGTATTTGTCCAGAGTCAATACTTCAGTAAACTCCACCTAACAATAGTGTTGGTAAATATGTGAAGATTTCTGAGGCCAGTAAGACTGTTTCTCACTCAGTTAAAGCTGTTATCTATATTAATTCTGCAATAGAATGATAACAGCAGCATTTCACAAAAGGATCAGTTAGATTTTCTCTTATCATCCATGAAAACTTCGAGAAGACAATTTCTTAATTGTATGAATTCAATATTCTTACTCCTGTAAAATAACATGGAACAAAAAGTACTCTACCTAATAAGAAGATAAAACATTGTTCATAAAGGACCTTGTCAGCTAGGACTTCAATACATTTTTGCAAAGTTATCATATGTAATAAAAGATGCCGTATTGGTTACTTAACTGGAATATTAGGAAAATCAGGTTCTATTCAATATGCTTGCTCAGGCAAATTTTCAAAACTGCTGATACAGGCATAAAATCAGGCTATGCAAAAAGATGTGTTCCACTTTTCTTTGGGTCTTCCTCATTTCCAAGTGTAAATCAGCAAAAGGAACTACAAAGAAGCACTAATACCCCCTCATCTCCCCAAATGAAGTGGATGTGAAGTTGTTATTTTTAACCTCTGCAACAAAGTTCCTTCCATCTGACTTAGGAAAGGGAAGCAGGTTCTGCTCCCCTACTTGTGCAATACTTCATCTTATTTGGGTTTGTAACAAGTGAGCAGTTGGGCTACTGGCCCAAAGAAGTGGAAGTATTGCACAAGTATTTGACTGCTATATGAGCAGTCAAAGAGCACAAGCTTTTGGAAATGTTCTAAATGCATATCTGATAAGAGGGAACTTGAAAATTCATTGTCTCTGGAGGGTACAATTCCCATGAAAAAACATTCAGCTCATTTTAGAGAAACAGCATATCTTACTGAAATTAACCCAAAATAATAGTCTGCAGGCCAGCAGACCAAAGATGAACTTCAGCTACAAACACCTGACTGGAACATGAGCTCCTTAGTATTGCAGGAGTTAGAAACAGCTCATTATCAGAGAATTTTTTAGTAAAATTCAGCTATAGCAGTTTTCTAACTACCTGTATTTTGTAATCTTTTTAAGATTATATGATTTCCTTGACCATCTCAACACTGCTCCAGCAATTAAATCAATACAGTAGACTTATTTTAAAGAAGACAAGAGGAGCCAGCAAGAAATAATCACTTTCTAGAAAAAGTGGTATTTTTTGCAATTGTCTTTTCAGCTGCTTCTCCTTTGTTCTCATCAGTCTCATGCTTTTTGACTCTATTTTTTGCCAAGGAGGAATTGAGTGGCTTGGGCTATTTTTGCAAACACTGATTCACAATCTTGTATGCTCCCCTGTTCATGCAAATGCCAAGTTATTAGTGGCATGCAATACCACAACAACACAATTAGAGCATCACCTGAAATTACCTTAGAATTTGCCAAAATAAAACAAAATCATTTAGTTATACTGCTGTTTCTTTTTTCATGAGTTAGAATTGTAGTTCAGAATTTAATTGAATTCAGTATTTAGTACATTCTTTCCTTCCAGGTTCAAGGATATTATACTTACATCTGATGGTTTTCTCATAATCAACTGCACAAAGTAGGAAATATATCAGTTAATTTCGTCAATAACCTCAGCCACTGTGAAAATAGCAGCAGAGAGAGAGACAGAAAGAAGCACTGAAGCAGAAGTTATTTCTTAGTCTGCAGTATTCATTAATATTTTGATTCATTTCTGTTCTCAGCCAGTCGAGTAGAATGCATTTTATTTCTATATAACTTCTTACTACACAAATTTCTCTTTGTCTCTCTAAATTTCACTTACTCATAATTTATAGCTTCTGGGCCAGGCATTTTTTTTCACATCCATCTTGCGCTGGGGAGCTCCATTAATTTCTGTGGAATTATTTCCAATTTCAAATGAAAGAAGAATGCATCCTCCCTTCATTTGCTCTATTAGAGCAGAGAGTGGGAGGTAGCTGTGCAGCTGTGTGTATTTTGCAGGCTCTTAAGGAACCATCTTCTAGTTTCTTCTAACATAATGAAGTAGATTTGAGTTACCAGCAATACTGTCACTCAGCTTCAATAGAAATTATGGAGATAGGGCTGTGCAAGGTATGGTTTTAGTAATTGTACACTCCCTTTTGCCAGGGAAGGCAGAATCATCAAATGTGTAACAGTTCATCCCACCTACCAAAGCTTATCTCTCTTGCATCCATAGTATACCAGAGAATCAATATTTCTCAACTCAAGTTTGTTTGTTTGATCCCCTTTAACAGTCAAGGGCAGAACAGAAGCTAATTCCACTACCAAACATAAAGGAAGCCCATCGGATCCCACAGTTATCTTCAAACAATTCACTTACAGATCTTCATTACATCTGAGTGCTGCAATTTTTCACAAGAATTGCTTTACTCATTACACTGGAATAAAATTTGTTCATTCCCATGCACTGTAGACCCCCCTATTTTTTCAATAAAAAGCCTGACTTAAAAATCAGATATGGAAAAATTAGTTCTATTCATAGGGATTTACATATTCTCCATCTGTGTTTCAGTGAACAAAGGCCAGAGCATTATATCTACTCAGATGGAAAGAGAACAGGACAGAAGTTAAACTTTCTCTTGGGTGTATATTTTGCACCTAAGTAAGATGCATTGAGAAATCCTGAATTACAGTCACAGAATGTCTGTGCAAATCCCAGTGTGAGCGTGGCTAACAATAATATGAATCCAGGGAAGTGGCTCAGTCTGTGGTCTAATTAGAGTGTGCACTTAGTTAGCAGACAAATCTGTGTATGCTGACTATGTTTAATAAAGACAGATGTTTCCCAAGAAAATTAAATTATGGTGTTTTTATTTGATGTGGGACATAGGAAGTCATATATTAATATCTTCAAACTGTATGAAATTATGATTCTGTACAGCTTAGTGTGTGATGCTTGATAGCGACAGAAAATCCTGTAATATCTGTGAACATTTTCAAATGGCTCCCACCTGAGTGAAGAAAAAAGAAAGTCGTGATTTAAGACAACTGCAGCCAGGCAGCTTGCTGGCTTATCAGGTAGAATAGTTTTACAGTACTGCAGTGGTATGGAGATGATCTTGTCCACTTTTTAAAAAATGAACAATATGTAAAGGCCTTTAATATATATGATAAACCCAGAATTGTAGCAATATCTTGCTATAATGTAAAATTCTTGCAATAAGCATGTTCCATACCAGTGAATTAAAATGGTCCAGGATATTGATTTCCTTCCAGCTTAATATAAAATAGCTGAAAATGCAAGAAGATGAAAATACACAATAAAACAATGCTTGACCTGAACTTCCAGAAAGTGTTCAGATAGGTCATTAGGTTTACTCCAGATTCTGGGTGAAGGAAGTAAATACACAGTAAACATTATCCAGATGTAACTCAGACAAAGGCACTCACTCCTTTGCTCTTTGTAGCAGTCAAAAAACAGTAACTTCAGCTTTATATACCCACATGCAGTCTAGCTGACTTCTGCAGGGCACTGGAAGGAGACTGACACGCTTATCATGCCAGCAGTAATGTCCAGCAAATTTCCCACTCCGTTTTGAAGCTGGCTGTTACCTGACATGGGGCAGCTGCCAGGCTCTGCTCATGCAGCCACCCCTGCAGCTCCCACACCCTCAAATAAATCTTGCCATGTAAGCTCAGTACAGCAGCAGAGCTGTGATCTCCATACAATTGCACCTGCTATAGCAAAGATGTCATAAGCATAAGACATATGCAGCCAACATGTTGTCAGCACTCAGAGGGGACCTGCTACCAAGCAGACCTCTGCCACATTCCCTCCTCTCATTCTGATGCTCTAATTACAAGATTCAAATTGGGTAAAAATAATGTTTACTAAGATGATCTTTCGTGAATAGCCTTAAAAATTAGGAGATATGCATATATCTCCTAATATATATATATATATATATATATATAAATCCGAAAGTATCTTCTGGCATGTAAATAAGGTTTGCAAGTTTACAAGAGCTTCTTCATATGTTCTTCTTCATACTTCAGAAGAGCTAGATAAGGAATCAGAAAAAAATGTGAAACTATTCCAGAAACGGTAACAAAGAAACAGTAACATTTTTGTCACTGATGATGGTTAGCCAGAGATTAATTCCCTAAAAGACATCAGATGGATTACCAAGTTTAATTCTTACTTAAAATATTTCTTACTGTTGAATAGCTTGCCACAATTTCAGGTTGTTTATGAGTGCAATGCTGAGCACAGGGATGAGCTGAATATCTGAAATTAGGTAGATAAAGGAACAAAATGTCATGCACTGTCAAGTGACAGTTCTGTGTTGTTTTGCCTCTGTGTTTCCATAGTTTTATTCTAGATCATTTCTTTATGCTTTATTATCTAAACTAACTCCCTACAGAAGATGTCCAGTGCCTGCAAGTACCCAGCTGAACAAGCACTCAGAATTTGTGTAGACAAAGTAGGTGTTAGTAGAGATAAAACATGTTTGGTAATCAGTGTGTAGTAAGCATTAGAAAGAGCTTTAGGAAAACTCTTGATTCCTTGTTGGTATCCACATCATCAGTATGCTGCAGGAAACAGTTTCCGTGTCTGCTTCAATAAAGCTCAGATTTGGGCTTGAAGAACAGAAATTTCTTTCAGAATGTTTTTACTGAAAATGAAAAGGATTCTTCTGCCCTCACACTTAGCGCAGAACATGGTGGGGTTTTTTTTTCCTCTGAAAGCCTATTAGATCAGACCCATGCTATCTAACAGTGACATTTTCTGACCTTTCCTGTGACTGGTTCTCTGTAAGCAATGCCCACACAGAGTGAATCTAAACACTAAAATACAGACAATTTCAATATATTACTTCCCGACTTTCAGATCACATCTCATTTTCTCTGTTCCTGCCTATTCATTCGTAAGTTCTTTGTCTCTCATACATTACAATGTTCATTGCTGTCATTCATGAAATGAATAAGGGTGAAAAAGGTTTTGCATGCACTGACTATACATAACATTTGTCTGAAATACGCATTGGAGCTCCAGTCGTGCTGTGAGTGTACGATGTTGGACATATTTATCTTCAGCACCCCTAGATAAAGAATCTAAATGCTTTTCCGAGTATTTGCTACAACTGGTTTTCACAAAGGGGATAAATCTAATCTGAAAGTACAGAAAAGACAAGAGAGCAGTGGTAGTCTTTGATCACTGAGTCACCCCATACCCCAGTCGGTGGGAGTGTCAGTACCATTGACACTGTCAGTGACCAATACCCCCACACATTAAACAAATAACAGGAGATGGTGACATTTATCATGGGACAAGGCTAATCATGTATGATCAAAAGGCACTGCAGATCCAAAGAAGAAAACACATTTTACCTACTCAGGAAGTTACCATATGCAATGTTGGTTCCCTCAGCTACCTTCTGAGCACCAGAGGTTTGCCAAGGATTGGGAACACTGTTCAATCTTTTTTCAACTTTATATGTACTCAAAATAATTTGAATTCAATTACAAACTTCTTATCTACTTTCAGACATAGAACTGATGTTTAACTCTCCCATTTGTCTCTCAAATCCCCGATCTCAACAATTTGCAGCTGTATATCCAGAATTAGACATGGAAAAATATCTTTGCATATTCTTAGGATTAACCAAATACAAATATTTTCCTGTTACTATTTCCAAGATAACATTAGACTTGGATGAGATGCCGTATGAACTCTTTCCCTGTTATGCACTGTTTTGTGACTCAGTGGAATGATTGCATCACATAAGAGAGAACCACTGGTTATCATTCATAGCTGGGGATTCAGGTCTCTATAAAACTATATTTTCACAACATGGGTGAGCTTCTGTTCATAAACTTCTTTTAAGGGTCTCTTAACATTTATTTGCCTGGGTAGAACACATACAGAAGAGAGATGTTATTTCCTGAATGATAAATCTGTATTAAAGAGTGGGATGGGGTCTTAATTTTGAATTCCCAGAGTCTCAGAAACATTACACATTTTACTGCTTTTTCCCCTTTCACCAATGCCTTTTTTGCCCTTAATTCAGTGATTTTCCTTCCAGTTTCATTGTTTCTGGATTTGGTTTGCTGTCATTTACATTTATGTCTTCCTTTACATTAAGACTTTCATAAGGGGCAGCAAAGAAAGAATCATCAGAGGAAGGCAGTTTTGTTCTGTGGGTTTAGTTCTGTTTTGTTTGTTTGTTTGTTTGTTTTCCTTCCTTATTTTTATATCTCAAAACTAGAACCTGAACTAGTCACTAGATGTCATTCTAACCCACCAAATATCTTCGTTGAAATCAAGCAGTTTTCTATCATAAATGCTACTCACCTGTTCTTTGAGTTTCCACTTAAAGGTAATCAGTTACTCTAATGCAGTCTCTATTCAAAGCAGCTGCAGCTAATTCAGTGTTCCAAAGTTCTGAAGAAAAAAAATCTATAATGAAATTGTTGGAGCTGAGTGATTAAAAGCAATAGCAAGTCATATATTAAATTGAGTTGTCTGCTGAGTCTCATTAGTTATTCAGCCACTGTGAGCTCACAAAATCATTTATAATTTCAAAGATTTTATGAATTATAACCTGTTGGAATATAGTCTGGAAGTTCATACTGAAAATGTATTTTTCATTGTTATCTTATTATATCAGCCATCCGAGAAAACCAGAAGATCTACATTATGCAACTTCGTTAACTGTGCTGCTATTTTAAACTACTCACAGGAAACAATCCTCTTGCAGGATCTTTTCTGTAGAAAGTAATTCATTCTCCTTTCAAATTATGCTGTCAGAGGAGGTAAATCCCATTATGTGGTATTGTATTCTGCAGACAGAGGGGGACTAGGCACTGCCACAAAGCAGCAGGGAGTTCCAGAGAATGTTTTCTTTTAATGTACTGGAGGAGAAGTCTCTCCTCGCTGTCTCTTTTTGTGTTTTGATCTCCAGGATTCTTCTTGTGCTTGCTGATATTTTGATGCAGGTATTATGTTCTAAAACACACTCCTGACATTAGTAGGTCAAATCCAAGACAAGGACAAGAGCAGCTAGTCCACTATTATCATTTTTTCTTTTTTTTTTTTCTGTTTCTTCTTTCCCATTCTTTCATTCTTCATTCATTTCCCTTTGAAGTCCCCATGGAGCAAGATGGCTATTCTCCAGTTACAACTATTCAATATTGCAGTTATTTAATTCCTCAGATTTCCCTCTTGTTGAAACCTTACCTTAAGCTACTTCATGTGACGAGATAGATACTCTTCTTGCAGAACAGTAGCTGGAGTGAAGAAATTCCTGCCCTAATTTATTACTGACTCCTTACTGGAAATTGTTCCCAAATTCCCCATTTAATAGAAGGAAAAGTGTAAATCCCCAAACCATGGTGATTAAAATCACTTAGTTATAGTTAACTAACCAATGAAAATAATCTGTAATAACCCCCCAAAAAAGGAGATATAAATAAAAAGACTTCTAGAAACAGCATTTATGTTAAAAAAAATTGTAAAACGCAGTTTAATCATAAAAAAAAAAAAGCTTGTGTTATATACCAAAAGTGAACTAAACTTTGCGAAGTGAGAAATTTAGAAACTACAGGCTTGCTTCTCTCTTCATTTCTAGTTTCTCCATGCAATCCATGGACTGTGGTAGAAAGAAGTACAGAATGATGAAAGAATCTTGTAAATGCTTGTGTCTACAAGGTGAGTTTCCAAATGTATTGCATATCAATGTACAAGAGAATATAATTAGTACCAATGGATAAACAGTAGTTTAAAAGAATCCTCAGAAACAAGAATTAGAATTGTTCTGGTTTATGTGGAATCTTTGAGTTGGTCTAATTCTTTTTAATATACTTAGGTAGGTTACAGTAATGGAAGTCTTGCTTCTAGTCTATTCATGTTTTAAAAAGAAGCTTACCACTTGTTCTTCAATCAATATTTATGCAATCAAAATTAGCACAAATTTAATATTGATAAATGAGATGAAGCCTGCAAAAACAATGTTATATTTTTAAAGTCAAATTACTTAAGATACAAATTACAAATTACTTAGAATCTGTGATAGATATGTCTCAGACTGGTCAGGGGCAAAGACCTTATTCAGCTTCTTCTCCATTTAAAGAACGCCTATCTCCAAACACTTTTGGACACAAAGTTTTCCAAGACTACCCACACAGAGCTAGAGGTTGTTTTCATTGATAAAAAAATGATAAGGTTTCCTCTCATGTTCCTTTCCATGGATTTTGTCCGGTGTGCATGGTGTAGCTGCTACGTTACATAGAGCGGTGTGACAGTAACATGCGATCCTGCTGTATGTCTGGAAGGTACATTCCAAATTCTGCCTTCCTGATGAGGAACCTGGCCTATCTGGTAGGAGGCATCTCCATATAAACTGAAACAGTTTTTCATGCAGAGGGAGCATGGAATAATCTTGTAAGCGTCATTATGTTTTTTGCTGTGCATGCCAGAAAACAGTGACCAGGAATAATCCACATCCCGTTCTGCATGCAATACTCTCAGTTGAACCACTGAAATACTTCATGTTTGCAGCTGGATGAGGGTCTCAAAATTACACAAATAATGTTCTGTTGCATATACTTCTCACATTGTATGCAATAGGGGCTAAGGAACACAAAGTCTGAATGTGAAAACCGTAAAGAAGGAAGAATGCACCTTTCAGAGACAGTGAAATGTTTTATCTCCCAGTCTCTCAGTGAATCAGTACAGAGCTATTGTCCCAGCCTGACTGGCTCACAGTATGTACTTTGAAAACAGCAAAGTTAATCATCTTAGAATATTCATTTTTAATTCATAGCTTCTATTTAGTAAAATTCTAATAAACTTGTTACAACAAAACCCTGAGATTAAACTATCCTCTTAACAGCAGTTATCAGAATCTAAATAGGAATCAAAGAGATGAATGACATAATTCTCCAGCGACAGACAGTTGAGTTGTTTCAACATGTAATGTTTTTATCTGCCATCCTTTGTCAATTTAATGTTGGCAGCAAAATGATTGCACTCTGGACACCTTAGTTGCAGCAATTCAGAGAAAATATTGCGGAAACATCACATGCTGAACAGACAAAATGCATCTGTGTAGAGCTATTTAAAAAAATGATCATAATTTCATGTAGTAACTGTGACTGAATGGTAGAAAAAAAAAGCTTCATTCTTTGGGGAAGAGAAACTATCTGTTAATGTAATTCAGGGTTCTAGCTAGCAATTGTAAAAGCATACAAAACTTTAGGACTTCCAGTATTCTTCCTGTGCACATAGGACCCAGTCATCCTCTTTGGCTATGTGAATAATTGCCAGAAATATCATTATTCCTAATTAATGAGCACATGAATAGAAGGCTGGTTCTGTAACTCACCCAGGAGTATCCTGTTCTGTTGTTAAATTACCTTGAGCCCTGTTGCCAGTGATCATTAAGTAATTGCTGCAGCCCAACGGACTGGGGCTTACTCCTGTATCAGTTAGCTAGGCTCAGAATACATGTTCATTTTTATGGCTCTCAGTGGTAAATTCATACTTTGGCTTAAGATTTTTTTAATTAAAATTCTGACTTTCATTAAATTACCACCTGGACAGTGATGCATTTGTTGTTTTTTGGGGTGGTTTGTTGTTTTGGGGGTTTGTTTGTTTGTTTTCCATCTAATGGAAACTCAACACTGCAGCTTGTTCAACTTCTTTGCTCCCTTCTGGAAGTCCCTTATCTCATCCCTTCTCCACTCCTTGTCCTGCTTCAACTTATCCCTCATATAAGGAGCTCTGAGTGTCCTAAATCTCTCTTTAACTATGCTCCACCTCCTCATTCCCACCTGATTGATATGCACTCCTACACACACATTAGACAAAAGCATACACACTCTTCTCCCCTTTCCTTCTGAAGTTCCATCTTTTATGTGACCTGTTTCTAGAAGGCAATCTAGAAGTTCACTTGTTCATTTTCAAGTAATTATTTGTAGCAACTTGAAGAAGTACAGAACAGCTTTTCCTTTTCATACAGTAGTAAGTATAAACAACATATTATTCTTTACTTAGCTAGGTTACTGTTCAAGGTTATGCAATATGAAGACGTCAGGTTGGTTTGGTTGGACCTGTATGTAGCTTTATCCAGGGATGGTGACTCTGGTTTAAGGCAAGCAGACAGTATGCCGGGAAGAGCCTTGTGACAGCACAGCAGGGCTGTGCTTAGTGGGCGAGGTTCACTCCAGGACTGTGTTGCTCCAGGTCTTGTCATAGTCCAGCCCACATGACAAACAGAGGAAGAATCTCAGAAAAACCCAAAAGAACAAAACAAGCAAAAATAGAAAACACCACCACAACAAAACACCATTTATTAACAGTGCAAAAGAAATCTTACTTGATAGCTAGGAAAGGACAGCTAAAACCAAGAATCATATATTTGGTTCCATGTATGTAAAACAATCTCTATCATAATAAAGAGTATGAGCCTTTATAGTGCTGTTATTCCTTTGCAAAATGTCTTCTACTTTCCTTCAAATTACATGTATAACATGTTTAAACACTGGCAGAAGGAAAAGGAACAGTTTATTCTCAGGTAAATTTTAGCCGTGTAAGGATAACTGCAGTTGCTACTACCCCAACACTGAATTGGCTCTGACAACAACAACAATCAGCCCTGTTTACCACAGAGGTTCAGCTTTCCTCTGCTGCAGCCAGAGGGAGTCGTTGCTGTTTGTCCCCACCCTGCGAGGCAGAGCTGAGCAACCTGATCTCACCCAGCTGAAGGCAAACGTCTGCATAACTCACTGAGTTGGCTAACAGGCAGGACACAAGCCAAAAACACTGCAACTCTAATAGGTTTCTTCGGACTGCCGGCGTCCACGGCAAGCCCCCGATTGTTCAACTACAACTGAGGGGAAGCCTGATGCGGCTGCAGCTCCTCACAGGGAGCAGAGGGGCAGCGCTGAGCTCTGCTCTGTGTGACAGCGACAGGGCCCGAGGGAACGGCATGGAGCTGTGTGAGGGGAGGGCTGCTGGGGGTTGGGGACAGGGTCTGCACCACAGGGCGGTGGGCATGGAGTGGGCTGCCCTGGGCAGTGGGCACGGCCCGGAGTGCTGGAGTTCAAGGAGCATTTGGGGAGCACTTTTTGACACTGGATAACGATGGGGGTGGTTCTGCACGGAGCCAGGAGTTGGACTCAGTGATTTCTTCCAACTTGAGTTATTCTATGATTCTAGGTCAGCTGAAAATTCTTTCAATTCCTTTTGTGAATTTTGCACTGGGATCAGCTCAGGGTGCTGGCGCAGTCAGATACAGGTGACTTGTTTCTTACCATCTTTAGGAAAGGTTTCCCTAAATTTCCCAGCTAAGAGCACTATGTAAACAATTGGAGCAGATGATGTGTCCAAAAATTCATATCCCTAAATGAACTCTCAGCTGTCTCTCCACATCTTGTGGTGCCTCCTTACAGTGAAACAGAAAAAGTGACCACAGAACGAAAAATGGAACACGGACCTGAGTGCAAATGTAGTGCTTCAGACACTGAGCCATTTGTCTCCTCTTTAACTGAGTGGAAGAAGAGTGAAAAAAATGCATTTATTCTGCAAACACCAATTTAAATTTTTAAAAATCCAGAAAGCTGAAAACTAGAGGCTTTGGTTCATGGGTGTGTAGCTCAAAATTAATTGCTAACACTGCTACCACAATAAGATCAGTTAATTGAGTTGCCTGGTTCCTTGAGCACTAGAGGACACGATAATCTGAATTTGCTGTTTGTATACCGCAACGTGCTGAAAATAGAAAATAAAAGTTACACATGGCAAAGTATTGATTAATTGTCTCCAAAAAACAAAAAGACAAAATGGCATTAGCCAATTATACACACCTCTAAAAGGCAAACTCGGGGAAAACTACATTTCCTTCTGTTGCAATTTCATTTGGAACAGCAGGCTGTGCTCCTGAATTAATTTTACAGCTGAGACACAGCTAATCCACAAATAAGCCTGTTACAGTTGGTGGGCATAACAAAAGAAATGCTTGCCAATAAGCGCACATGACATCTGGAGCTTGAAGGCGTTTTCATGAGGAACGGGCTGTTTGTTAATACATTAAAACTTTGTGACAAAGTCCCACATTAAAATGTATCCACAGAAATTCCATAACTGGTGTAGGTTATTGTGAAAAGGACACATACAGAGAGAGTCTGAAAGTATGGGAAGAGCTATTTTTATGATTCACTCTACTAACATTGCATTTAAAAAGCAGAAAACACTTTAAGTGATTCCTTCCATATAGAGGACTAAAATTGAGATAATAATTGACTAATTTTGATTTCAAAGTGCTAATACTGGAACCAATTTTCAATACTCAAGCATGGTAGATTTTCCTTTTAATCAGAACTGAATGTAGAACAGGAGAGATTCTGGTGTTTTGAAGTCATTGTGTGTAGGGATAACTACATGTTTGCAGGGAGACTAGAAAGCTGTCCTTCTTATACTTAACTCAGGTTGTTGTTAAAGCAAGAGGGGGTGAATGTAAGAATTTACTTGGAACACCTGAAGGCATTTAATTTCCAAGAAATAAGTGGAGTTTCACATCTGAAAAAGGAAAACTAGCTCTATTCTAGGGGTAATTCTCTTCAACATTTTATTAATGACTTGAGTGTCTCCTTAACAAATCTGTTTATGTCACTAAACTGGCTCATCTGGCTGTTCTGTTCTCTCGCTGTCTGATAAATACAGTGCAATCCAGGAGAACAAACACATTGTTATCACATATTACACTCAGACAATATAAAATTATTTTTAAGATCCATAGGCCAATTCATTGTAATGTCCTTAGCATATAGAGATGAGGAAGAAACAAAGAGCCAACAGCAAGGAAATGTGCATCTGTCCCCCAGGTCTTGTACATACCATTCTCCTAATTAAAACACCGTTCAGATAAGCACTTGAGCACATGCTAATTTAGATAATGAGTTTAATAGAATGATCCTCATGCTTAAAAATTATAAGCATAATGAAACATTTTGAGGTAAATCTAGTACTCAAAGAAGAAAATTAGGAGGTGATTTTAAGAAGTCAGTGATTATTAGTTTCTCCAGGAAGAAGATTTCTGTGTTGGTCAAACTATGTAGTTATAAATCCCTAGAAAAGATTAATTCTCAGTCTGTGTAACTGAATTTGAGCCGTATGAGAGTGGCTAATTATAGTCTTGATGAAACTATGTTCCACATCATTTAAGGAAAAATATAAAAAGATACTAGTGTAATGAAATTTAATGACAAGAAGGAAATTCCCATCTTATATGAAAACGAATCGCCGATATCTGTCTGTAATAAGGCGTAAATTGGCAGTTTAACATCAATTACTTAATTATGCTTTATACTTTTAAACACAACAGCATAAGTGAAAAACCAGAACTTGAAATGTGACCAATAGTCTGCAAAATGCAGTGCTCTGCCTGGATGAAACCACGACCCATCTGTGTAGAATGTTTTGATACTCTATCATGAACAGTTATGACTGCCATTATAATCAGTGCAAGTAGCTGGGCTGTCATTTTTGCAATGTCAGAATAGGAGGAGTTCAAATATTGTGAGTGTTCCATGTGCACCATGAGCCGGGGTGAGCTCAATCTATTATTGCACCAGTAATTCATGCATAGAAACTGGAGAGCAATTTAGGATCTGTATTTGTACACTCCCTATTTAATTCAGAAAGGTTATTAGGAACTTCCCAACTATTTACTGAATCTGAAGGTTTCTAACAAATGCTAGCTCATTTCCAAAGGCCAAAAGAAAAGAACAGCATTGTCAGAAAAGTGTCCCATGATTTTCTTTAAGTTTATAGTCACCAACATATCATTTTACTAGCCTTCTATTGAAAGGCCTCACATTTTTATTTTCTGAAACTTGGAAAAAGACGACAAATTTTAGTATATGACATATCCTAGCAATAAATGCCTCATCAATGAGATTGAAAAAAAATGCTAGACTCATTCAAATTCACTGAATGACTTTTTCATAGAAGCCAGGGGAATCGTTATTGCTCTGGTTTCTATTTTTGCATAAGGTAAAATGGTTTTGCTATTCTCCTTTACCCGCAGTCTCTATTTCAGACGTCAGCAATGCTGACATTTTGCTATCTCAACTGCTTTAAATTGTGATTCTACTCATAATATTTCCTTTCATTTTTTAAAGAAACTGAAGAAAAAAAAATCAACACTTTCACTATCAGCATCTAGCTAAATAAAAATTCTCATCAATAGAGCATTTCCCAGTTAACTGACAAAAAGTATTGGTACATGCCTTACAATTCCTCAGCTTTAAACTGCAAAGGGAAGCACTCTGTTAGAATTCTGGCTTTCTGCCACCAAAGGGAACTCTGAAACCATCTGGTCATCCGGAGTACCTCAGTGTATCAGGAGACCTCCAATCATACTTCTGAAAAACTGAAACTATTTGGAGAACATAAAATTCTTGGGAGAAAAATGTTACAAGTTCATCATACCTTAACAGCTTTCTAGATTGTTAGATTATCATTTAACTCACAATTTCATTCTCATTATCACCACTTAACTTACAAAGAAGCTGTAGGATATTGAGAAAAAAAAAAAAAGCATAAATCAAAACAAACTAAGACTTAGGAAACAAAATAATAGCTTCTCCCTGTTTTCTGGCTGGAATCTTCTTCAGGCATCTCTAAGTTTGCACAAGCATCTGCACAACAAAATTCAGCTTCAAGAGTTTCTACATATTCTTTTCCTTTTCAGGTGAACTCTATCAGAACTGCCGCATGTAAAGAACAGACAGTATTGCTACAGGTTATAGAGTTTCTCCCCTGAGGAAATCAAGTGCTTTTTCTTCTCTTACACAGATTTCTCAAAAGAACTGTCTTCTTCACTATACTACATTTCCAGGATTTATGAAGCCATAAAGTCCACCAGATTCAACTCTAGAGGTTCGTAAGAACTCAAGGAGTTCTTCTCCTTAGAGAAAGATTTAGACCGCCAGAGCAGTTAGCTACAGATTTTTGGAGCACACAATTATCTTCTTGTCTTCTTATCCCTACAACTAAAATGCAATACAGCAACCAAAGCCTTATTATAGTCATAAAATGAAGTAGCACACAAATATTGAGGGAGAAAACAGAATGCATGCAGCAAAAGCGATTTTTGACATTTATTCTTTGAAGAACTGCATAGGACAAATTTCAAATGGAGAAGGTAAGTGCACAAATTGTGCTTTTCTAAGTCCAAACTAAGCAGTACATTTTCCTCAGGAAAGCAATTGTAGGATTACGAACATCTCCAAAAACAGATTTAAAGACAGCATTCTGTTTGCTATTCATTATGCTAATCCTTCTGTTTTCTTTATTTAAATTCACATTTTAAATTTTGTTCCTGTCAATCTGATTTGGGAGTTCACTGTATAAGCAAAAAAAGTCAATCTAGTGAAGTTATTTGCATATCAGAAGTGTAGACAGGGCACAAAATTCAAACACTGAATTTTGATCTACAGGAACATAAGATGTGTTAACAAGGAGTGAGATAATGTTAAATTTAGTTTTAGCCACCACTGAGAAGTATTTGTAATAAATAAATGTAAGATTATTTGTCTGTGAGAAATTGCACCTCTAACTAATGAGAGTATAGAAAGCGTTCTTGAGCAAGAATTATTTTAATTCTGGAGCCTCGGATCTTGTTTTGTTTAGGATTGTTACATAGTTTATTATTTAATGCTGTATCCTTCTACCTGATAAAAGAAAACTGTGTGATACGTTCAATAAAAGATGTAGGATCAACATTTCTGTTCAAGGTTGATACCACTGCCTGGATATACACACCCTCAAGAGGCAGTGCTCAGTGCTTTTCATATTTAAAATTAATTTGTAGTTTTGCATAATATTAGTTTAATTAGTACAAATGCCAGTAAGTCAAACAACTGTAACGGGTAATTATGCAATTACACATAATTACTTCACTGAGATGAGTTGTAATGCAAGCGTTATTATTAATCTCTAAAGCCAGAAGGAAAGCAATGCATACAAGCTCTGACCTGGTCTTATCCAGCCATAAGATGGCATAACATGATTGTGTTACAGCCATACATGAAGACAGAACCAAGTAACTGTGTGTCAGTTTAGAAGCATGTGCAGAGAGGTTATTTCAATATCTCAGAGGCATAGTGAAATTTTTAAAGAGCTCTAGTGGCCATTTCTCTCTGCTGGAGTACAGAGACAAAAGGAGAACCAAAATGGTCCCTAGCTCTGTGCCCACTTCCATGAAAGAATATAAGTGTCAGGAATTAGTACCACCTTCCGTCAATAGAAAGTCAATTAAGATTCCCCCCCCCCCCCCCCCTTCAGCAATATACTAGAGAGAAATGCTTGACCTCAGCCCGGCACAATTGCTCTACTCATCCCAAGAAGCACAGCAGTCTAACAGGAAAAAAAAAAAAAAAAAAAATGGTGCAAATCCCATCACATTAGAGAACACAGCAAGTTACATTAAATTACTTAAAACTGATACTGTGCTAATTGGAAATGCCTTTTTTTGTGTGTGTGGTTAAACGTACTGTTTGCCTTCCTGAGAGGAATGTTCAGTGGCCCATTCAGGAAAAATCAAAGTCTCATTTCACATAAGAGACAGATATGAAATGGGCTCTACACAGAGATTTTTTAATTTTTTATTTTATTTTATTTTAGTTTTTTTGCAGCCAAATTCTTGCTTATTGAGAAAAGAAGAGCTCGTGAGAAAAAAGGCACTGGTTTTCAAATTTGACAATTACAGTAGCGTAACAGTGTTGGCTCCAACACACATTTTGTTTTACTCCACAGATTGCACTAGAAGGGAGGAAGACCCTAGAGATTGTTATTGCAACAGCCCATACAACAAGATTTGAGGTGATGGCTAAACAGAAGTGGGAAGTGCCGTTTTCTTCCTGGTCTAACTCGACAACGTGCATCTTGAGTATGAAGAGGGAATAACAGGACCACAAGCTTAACTTAATAGAAATAGAGGAATTGAAGTCTCCTGGCTCTGTGTGGAGTTATTCCTATTGCTTCCAAACCAGTGCACTTGTTGTTAGTTCTTAGTTGGCATCTCTCTGTAAGTACAATAAGGAAGAAAGCTGATGTTTTTCTCCTCATCTTCCACACCAAATCACAATTTAATGCAACATAGTGGCTTTTAAATATAGTGTCTCAAAGCCTTTAAAATATTCCTGTCAGATTATTTTGGATCAATCTAACTCCACTTAAAATGCTCAGTTATAATTCTCTCCAATCAGGGACATGTAAAAATTGCTGAAGCCCACTGAAAAACGGATTTTAAAACGCGTCGAAGTAACATCGTGTAATAACAAAGCACAACCACTGGGTGGAGAAATAAGCCTCTCAGAAATATCATTAGCACTGCCATGCCAGCTCCAAGAGCTCAGCACGGGAAATAGAATGAAATCTTTCAGTAAAGCAGAAAAAAAAACTGAGTGGAGGACTTTGATATCTCTTTTCAGAATTTCAGTTTACTACTAAAGAATTTGATTTGATGGTTTATGGAGAAACAGGGACACATACAATTACATATCCAAGCTTGATTATCAATGGAGTCTACTGCTGCCTTTCTTCATCTTCATTTCCTACTTAGGTAAGGACAAAGAGAAAAGTAGCCGAACATTATTTCTTGCTAGGCAAACCAACAGCATCTAATGCGGCTTATGAAATACGCATTGTAAGTGACAAATATCTTAAAGTGAAAACAATTTCATGAAAAACAGCAGGAAAAAAAAACGATGCTTAGAAATTAATGCAGCTGAGCTCCAACTGGCTTTGTTGTGCTTAATGTTTAATATTTTACTGATAATGATCAGTTAAGCTGGCAGGAAAAGAAGGCTATTTCAGATTAGGAGGACTCAGACTATTAGATAAATGTTTCTTGGCTGACTCTATGAAAAGTCCACTGGAATCAATGTAAATATTCATACTGATCTTTGGATAAGGTCTGTTTGAGATCTTAATGAGTTGGTTCATGTTATTGTAACTTTGGATAAAAGACTTCTATATCTTTTTAATAACTGAACAGAAGACTCAAACTAATCCTTGACTTAGACGAAACTGAAATACATACTGATTTGTGTTCTGGGCCCTGCCCTCATTATATATTTTGCTTTTGACTAAAGACAGGCATAGCTAATTCTTATCTGTGATTCTTAAGATAAGAAGCTACCTCCTGATGGATTCCTCTTTCCATCCATATGCAGAATAAATGCTTAACATAGCACAAGGTAAAGATCATCAGTAGAGCAGGACATACAGATTTTGCAGAACACGAGTTACAGTCGTGAGCCAATCAGCCTAAATATACCTCTCTTAGGCCCTGCAGTATTATCCCCATATAGCAATACACAAGTGGCTATTCTGGCAGACTCAAGCTCTCAGAACTAGATGCGTGTATTCTATGCAACACAAAGTGTGTCAGTGTTGCCTTCAAACATGAAAATAACTTCATTAAACTTAACTGAGATTAAAAACTTTACTGAAATATTAAATACGAAGGGCAAAATTCAGCAACTATTTCTTTACCTTCTGTTCACATTCTGCATGGGTCTCCAGTTCTTTCTTTGCTGCAGCAATGAAAACAAAATTTGTTGCTTTTCAGCTGCCAACGTGGTTTAGACTTCAAATTTTGATACTTTTTCTTGAAAGGAAAAAAATTATTCAGTCTATGAAAAAAATGTAAAACTTTAAATGAAAAAATTATCTAGATGCAGCTAGTTAATTAAGTGCCCAAGCATCATTTACAGTTAATATTTTTCTAAACAACACATACAGCATTAAGGAGAGATGTTTTATACTAATTTAAATGTAATCATCAGCAGTCATATATTTAGAGGAGGAATATGTAACACTCAATTACAATTGAATTGGTGTTAATCTAGGATAAGAAAGCAGTGCAGATCATTTTAGGCAAGTTTAATTTACCATAGAAAAGTAACTTTAAATTTTCACCATTCAGAGCAGATACAGGGAAAGCACCAGTCCTCTCAAAGAGGTATGCAGGCTCTACAACAAAACTTCCTGAACTTAAGGCTTTTCTGTGCACTTAGATGAACTCTATCTTTCAGGTAGAGAAGTTGCACACACAGCAAAAAGTATTCTCACAGGCAAAAATCATTCAGGAATGGTCTCTGTAGAAGATATTTTCAAAGATATAAGCTTAATATTAAACTAGTTCGTTCTTCTTCCCTCTTACTCTTTATTGCAACTTCTAAAATTCCCTGGCACACATGCAACACTCCAGTTGTTGTGAGATACTCACAGATGCCATTTTCCGTGATACCATCAACCAGTTTGTTGGGTGAAGCTCATGAGAACCCAACTGCTGTGAAAACATTGTCATAGTGTTAAATTAACCAACTGAAGAGAGTGCAGGGAAATATAAAACAAAAGTCAAATGAAAGGAGAAAGGAATTATTTTCACAATAGATCACAGAATTAGCCAAGTTGGAAGGGACACAAAGATCATTAAGTCCAATTCCTGTCTCCACACAGGGCCACTAAAAAAAAGAATAATAATAATCAGATCTCATGACAGAGCACTGTCCAAACACTCCTTGAACTCCCCTGGGGAGCATGTTCCAGGGCCTGACCACCATCTGGTGGAGAACTTTTTTCTGATATCCAACCTGAAATCAGTGACAGTCAACAAAGGCAGAGCGAGAGAAGTATGCAGGTTCAAAATTCAGGAAATCTGAACATGTTTATAGGAAAACGTGGATCCATACACTGAAAGGACCTCTGCTTTCTTTGAAGGATCTATCTTCATTACTAGACAATGCTTTAACCCTACAAGTAGTACCCAAAAATCTCAACACAAGTCTTTGAAACCAAGAATTGGTGTACTGCAGAAATACAGAAATTAATAAACGTTCATTTATTAATACAATGCAGATGTGTAAGAAGTCTAAATCAAAACGGACTGGAAATCAAAGAAGTTTAAATCTTCTTGGTGTGTAGTATTAGAAGTGTCAAAACCTGATGCAATTCTTTAATATGATAGATGAGTCACAGAATTCATAAGTCTGCATCCAGAACCCTCTAAACTTTATTCAAATTAAATCTTATCTATGTCTTCTGATAATAGCTAAATACTAACTTGGCAAGTAAAACAGCAGTAACTACTGCACTTGGCTGCCCCTGCTTCCCTTGTGAGCATGCTTATACACACCTTATTTTAGTCTATGGAAATCATCATACATTAACTAATGTAAATTGGGACTGCATTATTTCTGGCTGATAAATTTATGTCCTTCACCTCAAAATCATGAACATAATGATTAAAAAAATATATTGAATATATTAAATCAAAAAGGTATCATTCCCACTTTACTGAGGTTTAACACCAAGTCCCAGATTCTTAGTTTTAAACAATAACACTCTGACCTTGATCATCTTTTAATAAACAAAGGAATCAGATTTTCTTTCCCCGTGAGGTCCTTGATTTTCGAATCTGAATGGGGAAGTAGATTTCTGAATATCTTCATTGCAACCAACTGAGATTATGTTTACAAATAATGACCCTGAAAGCTCATAGGAGAATAGAAGCATTATGGAACATTTCTATTTCCAACATTAAGTCATCAAGAAAAAAGAAAAGCTAATAAAAATCTAAACAACAAGAAAAAGATCCTAGGACCCTTCCTACCGTTAATAAAATACTTCTTAGAAACATTATTTGCCTTCTTTGTGCAGCTTCATTAGTCTGCATTTGCAGGATGATTTGACAGTTGTTCTGGTGGTCAGAGATATTTGATGTAGTTATTTCAAAAGTTAATTTATGAATGATGTTATTGAAAAACAGAACATCCTTTGAAGACTCTTCAGACATTGTTTCAAATGAGCACTGTTCTCTAAAAAATTCTTGGTAAAGCAAAGCAACATTTCTGATGATGTGCATCCTTCCATTGCTATCAGATGATGATAAAGTCTACAAAGATGACAGTGCTCTACTTCCTTTCACTGGTCCTTTCCTTTTGTGATCTTAATGCAAATTATATACTGAAGCAGGAGAGGAAGCTTTACAAAGTGGTACTATATACCACACAGAGTACAGGGAACAAAACATTTGCTGAAAAGAAAAGAAATCATCTCGATTCCAGTGACCGACCCTATTGAGATTGTAGACAGAAATAATAAACAAACAACACACAGCTTCAGTCCTGTTAACACAGCTGAAACTCTTCATCTACATGACATGCACCAGCTGAAAGAGGCAAGACTTGAAGAATGTAAAACTGGTGCTACCTATCACACATATAAGGAAGACAATCTCCTGATTCCTTCTAGAGAGAGATAAATCTCCCTATTGTGGGAACTTTCTCCTGGAGTCATTTCAGTGCACCTTCCCTATACCTCGGCAGAAATTCTATCCAGGAGACAGAGAGCAAGTAGGGAGCATATCATGTCACATCAGCACAGTGATGACCGTGCTCTTTAAAATAGAGCCCCTTAAGGTACCTGCTAACAAAGTAAAGAAAATACCTTGTTACCAGACTTGTTGTGATGCATTAAGCATCCCAAGGCTGTTTGGTTCCTTGTCTGAGAAATAATCCCCCCATGCTGTCTGACACCTACACCACACTTGCCTCAGCCAACAAGCTTCTTCTCACTGCTCATTTCCCTCCTAATAGAAAAATCTCCAAGGCCCTGGGGGGATTCTTACTGTGAAAGCTGATGTCCCTGCCTCCAGAAACAACTCTCAGACTTGAATGTTTACTAATTTAATCAAGCAAGATGTGTAACTGTGTTTATTGTCTACAGTGCACTGGGGAAAGCACTCCTAATGACTCTATTTTGCTAACACAAACATGTTCTTTGATACCACTATGAGGTTGCATTTCAGAGGCTCTGTGAAGACTCATACTTGATCAGAGACAGAAATGCCCCAAGTAATTCCTCAGCAGACCCTGCTCTGCAGATTCTTTTGAACAATTTCAAGGCTTAAAGAGACACACACAAAAAAAAAACACCTTATTTTCCTTCAGCATCAATGACACTGACAAGTGAGGAACGGATGGCAGTGATTTGTTTTAAGTGAGAACTCACTGCCACTAGGTATGATACTTAGCATGCTAAGTGCTATGATGGTAAAAATCAAAGAACACGTCCCTTGCTCCCAGGCATGCATATTCTATCAGAAGACTTACTTGTGAATGTGTAACTTCCCATAAGTTTGTCCTTGCAGATACATAGATTTTGAGGTTACTTTTAAAAAGTTTTGCTTCCAACATATTCTCAAACTTGAGCCTGTTGCCCAAACGTTACGCTGCCAGCATTCACTAGATAGCAAAATAGTGAGAAGTGACAGAGCCATTTAAGTACAGCAGTACTGAGGGCTGACAGAAGTTATTTGCCTGGATTTACAAACATTTACTGCTAGTAAAAAAAGAGGCCTGTATTTCAAGCCAAGAATATGTTTACAGTGGGATAAAACTATTATACATATGTGTGTGTGTATATATATATATATATATATATATATATATACATACATACACACAGAACAAAAGATGCACAGTGCAATTACTGATCACCTACTGACCAATGCCCAACCAGTCCCCAAGCAGTGGCAGCTCCCCCATCTCATCCCATCAACTCCCCCCCAGTTTTCTAGCTTTTCCATATGGTGTCACATGGAATGGGATGTTCCTTTGGCTGTCCTGGTTCTATCTCCTCTCAGCTCCTTGTCGATCACGAGCTCCTCATTGTAGGGACAGCATGAGAAGCTGAAAAACTGAGATGTCTTTAGCTTTGTGCAGCACTACTCTCTTACTTTCCTGGAAGCTGCCCTAAATAGCAGCTACTCAGATGTGAACTGAAGGTCATAAATAACAGTCTTAATTGACCATGTCACTTATTTTAAAAATCAATCATAGTTCTCTATGTCTCTTTCAATCTGCAAACCATTTCATGGCTGAAATAGAAACAAAATACTCTGTATTACTCCCAGCTATGAAACCTGGGTACAAAAGAATAGTAACATGTATACTTGCAGGATTCTTACTGCCATCGTTTTAAATAATGGAGATTACTCTTTTCTCAGTAAGATTATTACATGCATATGAGTGCTGCTTGACCAGATTTATAGTGTTAGAATTTTTGATACATCTGCTATTAAAATATATAGAGTTTGATAAATATATAATTGATTCTTAGATAATAAAATGAGAAGCACATATAGAAGCTATTTTCACAACTCACTGGCAAGTTCTCTGCTTTTGGTATAACTTCTACTCTCTGTGTAGGAGAGGGAGTAGGAGGGATGGAAAAAAGAGAACAAGTTTTCTTGTTCAACTTATTCAAACTATGAGAAAAGCAAATCTGGTAGCATTGGATCCTGCTCTATGAATAACCTGATGTATACTGAATGTACCTTAAGGCCACATGATAAAACAGAAAATGCATCGATCTGATCAGGCCATAAGTATGCTCAGATCATTTTTGTCTGAATTTTTATCAGGCTGTGAAATGCATTTACCAGATCTGCAGGTATCTCTGCACAGCTCCACTCCAGACCCGTGGTCACACCATCAGAGTTTTTTAGCACAAAGTCATCACAGCTGCAGGATGCTCCAGAAAGTGAACTCAGTCTATTTTGTGAAGGCCAGGCTTATTCTCCCTTCTCTCCAGGAGGAGGGGAATGTTAAGCTGACTCAGAATTATTTGCTTCCCCACAACTTTTTCTTTCAGGTGGGACACAGACACTTGGCTTCATTAGGTTACTCAATAGGAGCTAAACAGTACCAGCTGTGGTGGTTTGAGCACTCTCTTCAGAGGAGACGAAGACCTGTGCTTTATTACAAAAGTCTCATGTAAAGAACCACAATTTTCTTTTCTTCAAACATATTTCTTATGAATTACTCAACCTCAGTGTTTCAGGGTGGCTTAGTAAAATCTCTTTGCTCATAAAATGAACTGTCTTGAATGAACGTGAATAGTTCCTTCCCTCTCCTCTTTGGCACTCAGATGCTTTGACTTGGTTAATTCGTATAAAATGAAGCCTGCCTTACCACAAAAAATCTTCCCTCTCCTACTTCCTTAACAGATGTTATGGTAGACATTGTTATCTTCTCAGATTTGAGGTACTAGTTTAGAGAAGAGCTTGGCAGTACCCATCCACTCATTTTTAAGGAATTCTTTAGAATTCATATGGGGAAATGGAAAGACAAGGATGCACTTGTGTTAGTCTGATAATTCACCTGGCTGTGTTAACTTCATTTTTACACCTTTTGCTGCAGAGCAAATACAATAGAAATGACAAGACTTTCTATGTTCCTTGTCAGCTACCTCTCTTTTGAAAAATTCCAATTAGATGTTCAACCAGCTGTGTATTTTTAACATCAAAGAATCCTATGGAAGGCTGTCAACACTGATTAACTTCAGAGGCAGTTTACCAATGAAAAGAGTGCATTCCAAACATATCTTATGCTCCACCTTCTTTCCTGGCAATGTACTTGGCAGGGTAATGAATTTTTGAGTCTGGAAGCTTTCTGACTTCTTTCCAGGCAGACCAACCATTTGAACTGTCTTGGACTTGAAGCCCTTATAAATCCTTAGTCCCCAGCTCCAAGAAAGCTGAGAAGTCTTATTGTACTGGGAATTACACAGTTATTGGGAATATATTCTGGGAAACCACTGTGAGGGGAAATTAACATTCTCTGGCTGATCCTAGTTGTTCCATTTTTCACTTTCATGATGTGAAAATCTGCTCTTGAATAAACCATTCATCAGCATCTTACATATTAATGTTAAGTATCAAGCTATGAGCTGTTTCAAACTACCTAGCAGGATGCTACAGAGGTAGATGGGTTGTTCTCACGCTCAGTAATGTATTTAAATGTAAAGTAGTTAAATAAAAATGGAAGTCAGAAAACTGATGTGAAATTGCTGTTCATTTGAGCAAAGTTCATTAAGGCCATACTGTGAGGGAACTCTTACCAGAAGGAAGAAGTTGGACAACCAGCTAAATACAGTTAGAAAAATCTGGTATAGTTTGATTTATACACAAATATCCCAAAGAGTAGAGGTTATTCATGGCTGCTAACCTGGTTAGCAGGTTCCAATGATTATTGACAAGATTTTCATTCATTCTTTGGGAAAAAAAATTACAAGTTTGACCATATAAATGAATCAGCAGCATCTAAATTTAATGGATGTTTTAAAACCCTAATGAAAATATTACATACAAATGAAGAGACAACTTAACTGGGGAAGGATCTCTTACTGTTGTCACGATACTGATTTACTCAGTGTTTGGAATTCCGAAGAGTTGTGACAAAGTCAGAAACATCTCCGCAGTGTTAATATCTTCCCAAAAACACATCACCTCTAAATAGCAAACCTGAGCAAAACAAAACAAAACAAAACAAAACAAAAAACAAAAACAAAAACAAAAAAAACCACCTGAAAATGTCAAAATATTTTGGAAGTTCTTTTTATATTTGAAATATACTTCCATTCTGACACAAATGCACTGTCACTCCTTAAGATCTGTATTTTTTCTTCAGTGATTTTTAGTTTTGAAAACTGCCTTTTTTATACAGGCAGCACCAGAATTTCGTGGAAAAGATGGACATAACCTGTACTTAACTGAGATAGATTACATAAATACTATTCTTCTATTCACCAGGCCAAGAATCAGTCATTTTTGTTATGTTCAGTGCTCAATAAACCCAATTTAACATGTTGTAAGCTTAATAACTTGACCAGAACATTTCCAATCATTAAAAATCAGCTGAGAATTTACCAAACCAGAAAACAATGTATCTTCCACAACTCAAATGCAGAATGCTTGTCCTCTTCCAGACATCCAAGACCCTCCCTCTCCTTTATTAATTTTCCATGTAAATGCTAACTGTTCACGTTCTCTATTGGCTGCTGCTTCTTGTTCCATTAAAATATACTTTTTTTTTTCTTTTTATACCAGCAAAGCTGAGTTTTGTACTAGTAAAAGCATCCCAAGTCTTCCAATATGTGATAATCTTCCAGAAATTTTTCATCAGACATAAATGCAGCCCAGCACAAGTGACTGCCAAATAAGGGTTACAAAGAAGTGAGAGGGTGGAACTGCATATTGTCCACCCAATAGAAGTGATTCAACAGCTGCAGTTTCAGCAAACTTATGTATTCTGCCTTTTGGAGTGCATGCAGTGTCCTACCACATCACATCAGGTTTTGTACCTTTTTATTCCATCTCCCTCCATAAGTTTTCTCAGAAGACACAAGTATCTGTATGTTCTCTGAAAGTGACCTATGGAAAACTGTGACACTCTACTATAGTTGTGTGGCATCAGGCTCAGAGGATGCACTTGCTAGAGCCTGCACTTGCAGCAAAGACTCCAGAGTCCATTTATTTAGTGACCTCTGTAAGGCTGCAAACATTCTCAAAGAGAAGATTTCCTAACTTCTGAAAAAAATCTAATTCTGAAAGTGATGTTTTCTTCTGTTAGCAACAATGTGTACCATATGTTTTCTTATTATGTCTGTGTCAGAAAATAATACTTATATCTACTTATGAGTTTTTATGCCACCATGTATTTGTCAATGTTAGAAAACACTTTAATACTTTTAGTTACTTACTTTCTTTTCCTTTTCTGCACTTTTCATGTTTCTTCACTCCATTGTCCATCTCTCATTTTTGCCAAAGGAGAGCATGCAACTAGAAATTGAGAAAATGCCATATATTTTGAAAATATATGGCCACCCCAAATGTTGGCCACCCCAAGTCTGTCTTCAAGTCTTCTGGAGTGCTGTGAGGGGCAGGGCCAGCCAGCACCATTCAGACAAGCTGTTGAGTTGCTCCTTCACTTGTTAAGGTATTGCATAGATCTCTCTGCACCTCTAAATGTTGCTTCGCCTTTCTATTCAAACATCACAGCCCACAAAGCCTACAGTTCTTTTAAATTAGTTATGTTCAGTATGGAAACTTTCACTGGGAAGATTCGTAGGCTGCACAGTGATATAACGAAGAGAAATAACACTTTTATAATGTATGTCAAAATACGGCTGTGTTATGTCAGACAGCACAGTCTGTACAAGAAAAATATATTTCCCTTACTTCACTTCTGTTTTTCTATTTTTTTTAATTTTTTATTTATTCTTCCCAAATCCTAGACTATAGATACCAGAAAACTGGCAACAGTAAAACTTGCATTTGGGCCAGCATAGCAGTCTTCATGCAAAGAGTGAATTGCAAAGAGCAAGAGCACAGATGTAGGTATGGAATTGATACTGGAAAGAAGCAGAGCAAAACCAGCCTCTATTCAGCAGGAGTGAGCTGGACCAGGCTAAAAAATAAAATAGGTGCCAACAGTATGTCTTCTGGGAAATCACTCTGCCTTGTGGTTGGGTTAACACTTTGGTTTTATGGATTTGTGATACAGGATTTACGTGGGAGTGCAGTTTTTCAGGATGTGCCATGCGAGCACTATGGGAGCATAAAGTATGACAAGGTGACCAGCTGGCGGGGCAGGTAAACCCACCAATGAAGTCCACATTTGGAGCAGACTTTGCAACGTCACTGTTGCTGGGTGCAAACTGCCATGCAGTTCTACTGCAGTTCTACCACAGATATTCTGGCCCTGGACTGTGGCTATTGTAGGAAAAAATAAAGGGGAAAAATCCATTGCAGTCAAGACTGGACCTTAATATCACACATCCGGGTATGAACTGAAACTAATAAAATATTTTGGGAAGATCAATCAATGTATATGTCACCTGCATCAGACTTAGCAGAACAACTTCCAGCACCTTCACTCTGGACCAAACAGCAAAAGGCATTTTACAGCTGGTGAGACAAAAAAAAGCTGCTTAAATCCCAGCTATGGGGAGCTGCAGTGGGTGAACCATGGACTGAACAGTGATTAAAAAGAAAAGCTTTCTTAAACTGTGGATTTAGCTAGCATTTTTAAAACAACATAGTCGCTTTCATTGCGCACTTCTGTATGACAGCCAGTATGCCATCTGTAACCACAGACCACGGAGAAGTTGTCCGTGTTCATGCATGCAGAATTGGAAAAATCACCTGTCAAAAAGATATGATTTCCCTTGAACAGCAGGTGATCAGCATTCAGCAACAGCCCTGCCTCGGCATGAAGCCTGGTAGGAAGTAAGAGTGTCATAGCAGAGAAATAAGATAATTGAAAAGGAAAATGTTTCAGCACTCAGGACTCTTTCTGCCAGTCTCTCTGAACTAAATCTCAACAACTGACTGGCAGACAGTGTCTGCCAGTGTCTCTCTGTCAATGGAATAGGTTGGCCCTGACTCTCTTCAGAAAGTGAGACACATCAAACAAAAGACAACAACACTCATCCTCATTTCAGCTCACAGCTATTAATTTTACGCTGTGACTCCTCTGAATAACAGATGCATAGCCAGAACTGTTCCCGGATTCCAAGTGATGGGTGACCAGTTTCCAGCACCTTGACTACTCTAATTACACTGACAAGCCTCCTGAAATCTCTACTGCGGTCCTTCAAGTGAAACAAAAATGCAGATGATCCTTAATAGTGTCTGCTGAGCTGTGAGGAATGAGAGGATTAATTAGTTGCAGTTCATAAGACAATAATATTAAAATCCATGAGTAACTGCAGAGTGCAATTGGCATTAATGATGCAATCACTGCAGCGCATGAAGGACAGGATTGGTCTAATCTATTTCACATCTGGAATGAAATATATTTGTTGTATGTAGATGCTGGGCCACAGGTTGGCTGGATTGTATCTCTGCTGCCCTGTGCAGCCATCTGCTTCACCTGTGGGCTGCCACAGTGGTAGAGGAGCATCACTTTTATATCTCTGGGGCCCACCTCCCTGGGCAAACTGTTTCTGGGCACCACCCTCACCATCCTCACTGTAAAATCTTTTTCTTTATATCCAAGAGGATGTAAGGATCTAAATCTCCACTCTTTAAGTTTGAAACCATTTCTCCTTGTCCTATTACCACAGACCCTACTGAAGAGTCTGTCCCCATAACCAGCCTCCCGTCAGCTGGGAGTGACTTCCTAGCTCCTCTGGTCGGGATTACACTTAAACCTTGCTGAGCAACTGAATTCTCTTAGAAAACTAGTGTTTTTCCTCTAAAAACAATCTGATTTTATCTTTAAAAGCAAACTTTTTTTTTTTTCCAATTCCAATTATCTATTGACCTTAATTCTTAATATCAGTGAGCCCCTGCAAGTGGAGACATTTCATTTACATGTACACTTACTAACAATAACTTGTGATTAACACAGAAGAACAGATGGGAAAATCCAAAGACCGGCAAGTTCGAAAAGTTTAGTGGAGATTGCAGTTGCTGCAGAAAAAGCCACTCAGACAAGAGGGAAACCTTCCCCCGCGTAGAGAAGGGAGCAATCCAAGTGCAGTATCATTCCTGATGTCTAAGTATATGGGAATTAATTGCAAAGGCATTACGTTCTTCCCGTTAACTTATAAAAGGAACTGACATGGATTATGTAGTAACATTTAAAGCATTACAATTTCTGGCCAAAGCTGAATGTGACCATTTACGCAACTCTTTTACTCTGTACGAAGAGCCAATGTGAATTTGGAAAGATATAGAGTTTTTTATTTTATTCAAGTCAACTAACAGGCATTATGTAAATATACAGTCACATATTTCCCAGGCTAAAAATATAGCATCTCACAAGAGTCAATCTTGGCTTCCACTATAGGGAATGCTGAACTGAAAGTGGCTGTAATTCTGAGCATGGAGACTCTAAAACTTCCTTCCTGTCTTCTCTGTGTAGTTCTGTTAGGGAAAAAAAATTATATATATATATATTTGTCATTTAGATTAGTAGCTCAAAATATTATCTCACCATGAATCTAATCAGTGCCACAGCTCAAAGAATAGTCACAGCACAAAAATGTCCATTTATTGCTGATTGTTTTAAACAGCTGCATATTACAGTTGGGATTTCAAACATCTGTACAGAACCCAAGCACACAGCCCCTCTGCACAATGCAGATTATTGTATTTTTTGCCTTTAGATGGTGTGACATTTTTAGGCCTTGCAGTGACATATCAGTTTAAGCCTCCAAACATGCGACTGTGTTGGTGAATCCTCCAGAGACTTATTCATATATCCAACTTAGTGCGCTGACGTCAATGGGACTCCATACAGGAAGGACCAAATGACCTTTGAACATCACTTCCAGTCCTGTTTTGCACTGATCCACCACTGGAAAATTTCAGCATGACCTGAAGTTCTCAAAGCTGGATCCTACGTCACTGAGGTCAGTGACTGGTTGCATTGATGGTGCAGGAATTCCTGCAGGAATAGGTTCCCACTTGGGTCCATGTATCTTAGGAAGCTTTGGAGAAATCACACACTGAAAGGACTTTCTGAGCATTCAAACTCCTGCTGCCTTTTCTGATTGCTTCTTCTTGGTCCTTGAGACAGTATTTTTGACCATAGAGGATGTCTTTTCTGTAATGCCTTAAAAACCCCTACACAAGTCAAGATTCTTGTCCATTACTATATTTCTGGGCCACGTCTTTGCCATCCTAATGCTGATGTCCAATAGAGAAAACTGGGCGTAACAAATAATGTTTTACAGCAACTTCCTCTCAAATTATACCAAAAAGGCAAAAAAAAAATCTCCAAATTACCAGATATACCATGATTTCATTTGTGTGGAATGTGGTCAGAACCTGCCTGTTCATCTCGAAGCAGCCTGTGACTCCCAGGAAATACAAGATGTGGCCATTTGGCATCCCTTCTTGGAAATGAGGCATTTCAGTTGATATTTCCATTTTCAGTTGTTATAACAAGTAAAACATCATGAGATCATTCTTTTAAAAGTCTACATTGAGTTATTTGTTCAAAACATACAGGATATAAAATACACAAAGACTAGAAAGGGTAATAACTCCACAGAAAAACTCTCAATATTTAGTGTGTTCTCTTGAAAATGGAGTGCACAGAGGTTGCAACACAGAGAGAGGATTTGTCTGATGTAGTGTTTACTGTGAATTCATTTATCACAATACACTTAAGTCAGCATGGCAAGAGTCACATATTTATAGCACGTCCATGCTGCAGCACGTGCCCCATCAAAGAGTGCATGAGAAAGAAGAGGAAGATAGGGTATAAAACAAGATAATAGAAGGGCTTTTCAAAAGAAGTTACATTCATAAATCCAGTATAACAGCATTACTGCCAGACTGTTTCATACAAGCAGTTCTAGAGATCTGTAAATGTACAGTGCACAGGTACCGCTTCCAAGGTGATTTCCAAGTTATCAAGTTCAGTGCTTTTGTCTTCCTGCTCAACCACCTTCACTGAATTCCTACTGCCCTGTGTCACTTTTACTTGGAGGTCATTTTCCAAGGACTCACATTCTTGAGGGTGGCATCCCATAGTGCTTAACCTCTCTTGGCAGCATTTTGGATAGCTTTTAAAGCATTCAAAACTATGACTGCCCTTTTCAGAGGGAAAGTATGAACATCCTTCCATAATCGGAAGAGCATTACAGCTGGATTCATTTTTGCCATTAAATGTTCTGAGGCCAGTATTGAAAGTTGATCTGTAGGTCTGCAGCTCCTTGACACAAAAACAACACCTGACACATAACTGTTGGAGAACTGTGAAATCTTTGGCAACGATACTTCGGAAATTGGGCTTCAGCAGAAGATGGATAATGGGATTGTAGAGAGTGGAAGACTTTGCGAAGACAGCTGGAATAGCAAAGGCTAAAGGAGGAATCTTATCTATCGATCCAAAAGCTGCCCACATGGCAATGATGGCATAAGGGCTCCAAGCAGCAAAAAATCCAATGCACACAGCAATACTCAGCTTGTGGACCAAAACAAAAAAAAAAAAAAAAAAAAAAAAAAAAAAAAAAAACAGGAGAGAGAGAGAGAGAAAGAGAAAGCAGTGAATTAAAAAATCACATGGATGAGAAAAATAGCTGCTGAAATAGAATATGAATAAAACAGTAACTGCTTAGTCCTCCTCCCAGTATATCTCAACTGCTCTCTAAACACATATTTGTCTGGCAACTTAATTCTGCCTGACACTTAGTTCTGATTATAATTTTCAGAGTTAAAACATGTCAGCTTTTACATTCCATTTCTTCTTCACTAAACTATCACTAAAATTCTTATTACACCAAAATAGAATCCAGCATAAAATTAAAAAAAAAAATAAATCAGAAGAAGATACCATTCTGAGGAAACTTTGGACTGTACTGCTACTGCAAAGTTGTTTGTATCTACTTTCTAGTTCACAAGCAATGTTAGTTTTCCTAGCTGGGGAAAGTCTTCCATATTTTTTTTGTTTGTGCTCAACTGGAATCACGTGCCGCGTACAGCAGCCGAAAAGCAGATTAATCATGAAGGTGAATCAAATTCATGAATTTAAATTAACCTCCACCTCAAAATTATATGTCCTACTAAGCTTTATCAAAAAAGCTTGACAAAGGTATTAAAAAAAAAAGGTTTTTTGGTATAAATTATCACAGAGGTTTATGAAATGCAACAATAAGTACTGGGTCTGTAATAAACTCTGGGAAATCTAAACTTAACTGTAAGCTTGTACAGGCAGACAAACATTCAGGGCATCATTCTAAGCCTGTTTTATAAGTGAAGTACATATACATTTTAAAGACAGAAATAAGAATATTCATGCTTCTGAAGGAGCTTCAGAAGTCCATGTTTGCCAAAGGTACATATTTACAAATGAGGAAGATAGTAGAGAATGTATTCCCTTTAGAGTAGTATCAGATCTAAACGAACAGATAAGGGAAGTACTTTTGTTTTCAGCTGTTAATTGTGTCACCTACCTGAGCTGCCCTCTGCAAGTGTGAGTGCAGGGCTGCTAACTAACTCCATTAACTGCAAATCTAAGACTTTTCTCAGTGAGACTCTGGCTGTAGATTAAAGGTTGCAAAAATTGTAGGTTTTTTGACTTTGAGAGATTACTTGGTTGTATTCAGTCTGAGATGGGCACTGAGCACTGAACACAAGCAGAAAACACGTAAGACTCTTTTAAGGCACAGAAAGCCACTCAAAATACTATTATTTTTCTCCCTGACTTTAGTAGTTTCACAAACTTTATTTTGCAAGAAGAAATGTATGGCAATTGTCAAGAAACATATAACACAAGTTTGATGAGGAATGTCTGTGGTGACTAACTGTTTTGGCTATCAGGCTAAAATCTGTTCATGAGTCTGCGTATGTCCCTAGGAAATAATTCGCTCCAGTAGTTCTGTAGAAGAAATTTCCCTTTCATTGGTAATAACCACAGGTTCACCTGAAGTCCAAAGCTAAATATGGCAGAATTGAGAAACAAGACATTTTGATGGAATAAGACTAGTTAAAAAAAGATAAAGGCAAAACCATATGATGGAATTAACTTGATTTTTCTTTTTGTAGTGCTCTATTTCATTACATTAGCTGAATGTCTGGTTCTACCCATGGAAAAGCCAGCGCCATGTGCATTGATTTTGTGATTCTGAACTATCCATGGCCTGTATAAAAGGCTGAGACAAAAAGCAGCTTCTGTGGTAAGCAATATGCCTCGGCCCTTTAGAGTCACATTAAGAAGAAATGGATATTAGATTTGATTGGCTCATTTTGCAGATGGCTTATTTATGGTAGCAATTAATCTTCAGGATTGCAATAGGTTTTGCTTTGTTTCTGTGATAAGGCATTTTGCACGTACTTTTAAGGAACTCTCAGCCAAGTTCCCCAAAGGCATTTAAAACAAAGTGAACATTCATCTTACATAACTTTGGCTATCCAAAACTTCTATTCTAAGCCAAAGCCAGTAAAGTTCTATGCAATGTCAAAGGAAAGAGAAAGCAAGTGATATCATACAAAGATCTATGTCTAAAATAGAATGTCATGGGTGGCTTTCAGGTCTTTGTCACTGTCAAGTTTGAGGATGAACTTCAGACACATAATTTTAAGTGAAGTGCGCCTAAACAAAAGGTACCTTATTCAAGATACTTGAGCATATCAACAATGTGTATGTATAGATGCATCCAGAAAGAGACTTTGTTACTATTGTCATGCCACATATTGAAATGTCTAGAGTTTAAAGTGCCTGCACAGCAGCTGATACTCTCCCCACAGTAAGAAGTATGAAGAGTGGTCTAACCAGTGATGCCAGCACGAGATGGGAAAGAACATTGAGATTTTCATGAATAGAATTAAAGAGGAGAGTTTTGGTCAGGCAGTTATAAAGCAAGATTGTGAGAATTCACAAGAAATACAAGGAAGGGTACCTTTATGCTTTTGCAGGCAAATAAACTGACTGTCACCACTGCCACTGCTGAAATGCATCACCCGTCATCTCACTGTGCTCACATCCATTGTCCAGTATCCATAAAAGTTCAGCACTGATGTATATCAGTGGGTGACATTTTTTTCCACGTGGAGGAATTCAATTCCACATATGCACTCCTGTATCAGACACCATTGTGTCAGACTGAACCTCTGCTGCCATCTGTCACACAGTAACAAAATGTAATGGAATACTGATGGAAAGGTTCAACCCCTACTGTCACATCACCAACATCTGCCCCTGACATACTGGGCCAACATAATAAAATTGGAAGTATTACTTTTGGATCAAACCCTATAGACAAGGCCATGTGAAATCCATTAGAACAATACTTTTTTCCTTCCTTTCACTTTCACAGTAAGCACTACGGGTGAAACTATTCTGCTGAGAATAGGAAGTTGTTCCTACGAATTGTTTATGAAAGGGCGTGTGGAACTGTTTTCAAAATCTGAGATTTGTCCAAATGCATGCTTATAAACAGCAAATTAATTCCTTTGATTCAAATATTTGTATGCCTCAAGGGACTATTACAACCTCTATTTCTTCTTCTGTAAAATAATAAGCCAGGGAACCAAAGCATTGCAAAAATTGAGGAAATAAAAAAAGAAATTAGAGATTCACAGGCTAAGTTTTGAAAATTCATGCTGTGAATTTTACTCCTCCCTTCAATCAACAAAGCACCACATAATAAAAAATAAAATAAAAATGGTAAAATACCGTTACAGTACCATGACTCAAAGAAATAAATCCCCACCTAATTCATATTGGTGTCTGTTCCCAAACAAGTCAGTGGGCCTCTTTTCAATGATCACCCTTCTCTCAGGGACTTGGAACAGACTTATGGCTGGGCTGTTTTCAGGCAGCCTGGCATTATTTTGTTCACCTTTTATTTTGTATTTAAGACAGTCTCACAATATCTGCTCAACTTCACAGTGCTGAGTTGTGCAAGATGACGACAATTCTTCAGATGCCTTGCTAAAATCTGATTTAAAATATTTTTAATTCTATCTAATTGCCCAAATTATTTTGGTAGCTGCCTTTTTTCTTTTTTAAGTGAGTCTAATCTTCAGCACACAGCTTACAAAAAGCACACGTAAGTGATAACCCCTCTCTTGTATTCAGGCACTAACACATATTGGCTACAACACTCAGTAGAAACAATGTGCAAATATAGCATCGCTTTTTGTTTAAAATGCATACAGCAGCTATGTATCTTTAGTAAAATCCATACTTCTTGTTTCATAAAATAACTTGTTCATTATGTGGATGGGCCAGTATACGGAATCATTCTGTGCATTATGATGAATGAAATACAGAATAAACGCAGACTCCTTTTGCACCACCCTAGGGCCATTGAAAGCACTAGGGTGAAGAAAATCTGGTTTCTGCTGAGGTGTTAGTGCTAGATTTGGGGCCAGATCCCCTCATGGTGGCTTACACCTTCAGAGCTCGTCTAACCCTGGATGCTGCCCTTACCATTTTTCGTCAAAATATTATTGCAGTAAAGAGATGTCACTATATCATTCTTTTAGTGTCCTCTTAGAATACCAGGGAGTTGCACACTCCAGAGCAAGGTACAATAAAGTGTGCCATAGAGAAACAACTACTTATCCAAATTTTCTGAGAAGCACAGTCATTTCAGTAATGCATGATAAGGAGGGAGGATGCTACTCTGAGCCAACTAGCATGGCTGGCATGGAGCACACAGGAGGAAATGCTCCTTGCCCCCTTGAGTCAGCCTTTCACCACCTCAGGCCTGCCAGCTCATACCCAGCCACTGCCAAGATGCTTCCTGCTCCCCACAGTGACTCACAAAGAGGAGCATAAGCTCCTACACTTCACCTCTCCCCTCTGCTCACTAAATTTATGTTAGAGTCAGGTAGCACAGAGCCTGAACTCAACATCTGGGTCCTTGAAGACTGCAGGTATTACACACATCCAGCCTGGCAGACAAACCAGGCTAATCTCCTCTAGTAGCACCTTCTTCAAAAGCCTGCAAGAGCAGAAGCCTTCAGTGAAATGGCAAAATTGTCTCACTGAGCATTCAGAAAAAAAAAAAAGGAGTGGATCATAACAGAGCCCAGATACAAATATGCAAAAAGACCGAAGATAATGGCTAAGCACCAGGCAAAGCAAAAATGGTTCCTGAATTTCAGTCTTGTAGCTGATGAGGATAGCTCCTATGGCCTTGGTTTGGTTGTTCAACCTTGCTCTAGTTCTCAACAGTAAGGGAAATATCAACCCTAATCTCCAATGTGGCAGGATTTCTCTATACACAAAAATAATAAAACTAGCCAGCTGCAGACTGGCAGTTCGTTGACCTGTAAAGCCAAAGTATATTGCAATTTCACCATGCAAAATATTGTGAAGTTACAACGGCGAAGTCTGAAAAGCAGCTGACAAAAACAACTTACACCAGAAGGAAATGACTTAAAATAGTATTCAACAAGCAGAAGTCTGATAACCTAGGAGATGATTAGAGGCCAGCTCACACTCCTGATCTGCAAAACTTCCAAATTTAAAAATAATAATGAAAAAAAAAGTGTAAGATACCTGGCAATTTGGGGGGTTTAAATCTGTAAATCCTAGGGGTTTTATATTCACTATAAATGAATTACTCTTATGAGCACAGATAAATGAAATCAGCTTTTCCTGGGAGGTCTATAGCATTCTGGTTTCTTTTGTTGGTTGGTTTTGTTTTTTTATCTGAGCCATGATCACATTTAAAAGCACATATTTTTGAACTTTCCACTAGTAATTATAAATTTTTATGCTACGCAAAAGTAAAAGCCAATCATAAATGTGATTGTCTATGTTACCACAATAGAATCTCAATTTCACCTTCTCTCCAAATCAAATGTCTGTATTTCATCATAGCAATCCTCGAAAGTAAGACACATTCAGCATTGATTTAGTAGGTCAACCATGTTCTCCTACGCTTGTCAGAAAGCTGCCTCCACCTTGAATCAATATATAGCCAAGAGTGTAATTAATGCAACTGTATGTTTGGTATTAAGACTGTGGCTTCATGCAGGTTCTCTCCCTTCACAGCAGCAAATCCAACATTTAGAAACAGCATGGTGATCACTAATCCCTAAATGGATTTGAAATGCCTGCAACAAATCATAATGTTGCTGCACCTGACAACTAAAGCATCTATTTAAAGTAGAGAAAATCAAGCAAGAGAGGAATTGAACAGACATAACATGCCTTTAACTTCAAGAGTAGGTTTATCCACTACAATGAAGCATTCAAGCCCGGGATCATGTACTCTAAACCATAGGCCATCTTTGAAGAGCAACATTTATCCGATTTCATTTCCACTGTATTTCACACTAAGTCCATGGGTCTCCTCAGCTATAACTAGCCGCAGTTTTCAAGTTTGTAACAGTGGATGTGCTTCCAGTTTCAGAAGAGTGTAACAACCTCAATTAATCTTTTTTTTGTGGCAAGAAATCTATTAATAATAAATAATTTAATTCGTATTTTTTAAAAAGTACTGTAGAAGCTCACTTAACCTCCATGATGCGTATATTTTGTTGTTTCTCTGTCAATAATTGTATTTCTTATTAAGAACAAAATCAGATACTGTTTCCTCAATAAACAATCTTGAATATGAAACAATACAAATTTTTCAGCCTTCCAGTCTACCAAATGATACTTAAGTATTTTAAATCTTATATTTCAGATCCATCACAAATTACAACCTCAAAGAAATAATGGTTACGTGTGGTTACAATATTTACCCCAAAGCATACATAAAGTCTGAATTAGAACAAAAAGTTGAACACGACTTCCCAGGCCAAAGGTCTATTCCCTTGTGACTTTAAGCTTAGTGTGCCGTGGGGCATTTGGAGATGATATTTGAACAAATATTTAGTGAGAGCTGAAGTTACGCTCCCAGCATTTTTTCTCATGCAACATCCAGGAGGAACTTGAATGTGTTTCTGAAATTGCTTAATCCTGAGGAACTCTTGAAGTGGTAACTTTCTACGTCTCAGCTTGCATTCATAATATTTATCTGCTTTATCTGAATGCCTAAGAGCCTGCTTTGTCCAGAAACTGGCATACTCATGCACTTGTGAAGAAAGCAGATGAGAACAGTGCCCCCTGTATGCATTCTAATTGATATTTATCAATTACTCTATAATAATAAAAGCAATTTCAGTAGTTAGCCAACCTTGTAAACTTATGAGCACAAAAACACTAATAGCACTAGACATCTCGCATTTGATATTCTAAAAATCTTGCTGTTGTCATTCTAAAGTAGCACAGAAATAAGCCTAGCAGATAGATCTTTTAACGCTGCAAGTACATTAGTAATAATGAATGTTATCTGCATTATATTGCTCTTTTTTATAAAAAATATTCAACTACTACTAAAACCAATAAACATATCGAAGTAGGACTGAACTTGATGCTATGACCTAGCTACACTTATATGGCTTAGAGAAGAGGTAGCAGCTAAGTGTATAGAACAATACAGATTAAAGCAAACTGCAGGAACCTGGAAAATGCTTGCAGTAACAGATGAACCAATCAATGACAATTACTTGGAATGACAAGTACATGGAACAATAAGCCTAAGCCCAGATATATGATACCTAAAGCAAGAGCAATATCTGGGCTTAGGCTTATTGTAACTGTTTAAGTCTTGCTTTAAGTGACCAGATCACTTTCTGGATCTAGTTTTTTAAGACTGATATGCAACATTCAAGCTCTTCAGCCAAAGTTGGGTCAGAGTTAGAGGTCAGATCTGACTAAGACTCCTAAGTTACAATTCCTCGGTTTCAGAGGCAGGATGATAAGGTCAGAACAAGATTGGGCTTTAAATGGTAACTAATTTGACAGAAACTACAATTCTTCCAGCTGGAAGATTTACAGTTCAACAAATAATCATTCCAGGTAAACCACAACATTGATGTATTTGGTATGGTTTGCTTTTGTAGAATTTCCTATGCAAAAAAATAAACCTAAAAGGGTCTCTTCTCTCCTCTCTGCTCTTATGAGTTTGACTTAAATCATCTCTCTATCAAATGTCTCCAAGAGATTACCATGTAAAACTACTTGGTTTTTGTATTATTATTCCAGGATGAAACTCTGCAGCTAAATAGTTCCAGAGCAACCCTTGTCAAAGACTTTATTAATCTAACAGTGAAGATCAAACTAGCTCCCAGTGGAAAAAAGTAGATTAAAATAAATAACTAAAAAAATTAGAGATGACAAAGAATAAATACTTGTCAGTAGATGACAGGCAATATTCCTAGTGATCCAGGATCCTACCAGCATCAACCAATATGATATTTCAGAATGAGTTTTTGTTAACATCACAAGGGAAGTGATGGAGAAGGCTGTACTCATTTTTTCAGTTTTTATTAGAAAGAACCCATAAGAATGACAAGTAATACTGAACAAAATATGCATGCACATTTTTGAGCATTATTAGCCTACAGAATAAGCAGAATCGAAATCTCACTGACCAAGATTAGAGAATTAGGCTATGAAAAGTATTAAAAGTTAAAGAATTAAAGGATTGTATCCTGCAGTTCAGTGGAAGACGTAAGAAAACAAATATGTACTGCAAATTCAGATTTGAAGTGGGGATATACATAAAAGCTTTAATAGGAAAATGTTTCATTTAAGGGTTATTGCAAATAATGAGAAGGTAAGACAAGGGAATATTCTTTAGCTCTTAAACTGCTCGGATTGAGGATATTTAGGTTACAAAACCATGCGATAGGCAGGAGGATATCATTTCCCACGAAGATTAAAACCAAGACACTCAGAGAGACCAGGCAGACTAAAATGTCTAGTGCAGCTATTTTGATAATTCAAAGAGAGATGTCAGGGAGTTCAAGCTTGTTAATATGGAAAAGAGAAAGCAAATGATCTACATAGATGCACATCTCAGAGGTATCCATCTGAGTATTTGCTGATGACAGTATCCACATTCCCCAACACAGAGACAATATAAGGTAAGCAGACTTCAAGAAGAAAGTTGATAAGGAAGATACTTAGCATGTAGAAATAAGAGAAGGGTTTGTGGAAGAAAAGACAAAGATTATCTCCATAAACACGATTAACAGAATCAAGAAGAAACATTCTCTATGCCTTTCAAGAAGTGTATCATCTACAGAGTGAATACATCTAATGCAAAGCTACTCTTCTTATATTATAGTACATTTATTATGTATTATATATTATTTATTTATTTTCTTCCTGGAATGCAGTTGGACACCAAGAAACAAATATCCACAACAAATTCTGCAACTAGATTTAATTTTACTCTATGAGCCAGTGAAATACAAACCTGAAAAGCTTTGGTTCAAAAAGTATCTATGAAGATACACGGTTCTTTGATTTTTGTTCTGTGTTCAGTTATACAGAAATGAATTTGATTTTGTTTCTATTTTAAAAAGTCTTTAATGAAAATGGATCCCATCAAATGTCTGTAACTGAGCAAACAGAATTCACTTACAAAGAAACATCATGGCTTTCATAAGCAATGGTGTATGCTTAGCACGAGGCTGAAATTCACCTTCACACAGGGCTCCAACCTTTCTTCCAATCAGAGATGACATTACCAGGATTTTATTGAATGATATTACTAGACGCACACTTTGCTGTCAAAGACACATGACAGAGTTCCTACTGACATTGGTTTTAGAGTACAAATAGATACACTTCTGTGTGAAATGGCTTTTGAAGGTCTACTACAAAAGGGACTGACTGTAAGGCTTTAATAAGACAGGCTAAGGGAGATGCAGAATAGTGAAAGCTAAAAAAGACTGATTGTGGGAGACCTCACAAACATGGAGAAATAAAGTATTTTGGGAATACTGAATACCAAGACCCAGCTTCAGAGATTCACTGTTAAGAAATGTTTCCTATGCTTCTCACTGAATATCTGAAAAGGCAGAGTCTTTTCTACTGTAAAACATTTACTGTTTCATTTACTGTTTCTATGTTTCACTCTATGTTCAATCATGGCATTTAGAAGTCTAGATTTTCTACAGAAATGTTCCAAATAATTTCTTTAAGGAAATGTGTTAAATCTCAATTTTCACCAAGAAGGAAGCTCTGTGAACTTAATTATCATCCCCCAGAAGCAACATTATTACTTGCATGTTTAGCAATTCATTGCTGTAGAGCAAAACTGCACAAGACAATTCTGCTTTCTGAAATGAAAATATAGTAAGGACTGATTTCTCCTTTATTTTCTTCTCTGGAATTTTTTGGGTTTTTTTGAATGGTGCTGCCTAATTGCAGCAAAAACAGTTAAAAGACTAGCTTTTAGATACCTTGACAGTAATGGTTTGCACGTTGTTTATCCTGGTGGGACCAGAGACATGTTGCTCCACTGCTCTCCTGGATTCTTTCACAGTTACCAGAATAAGCGAGTAGGATGTGAGAATCACTCCGCAGGGGAGAATAAAACAGAAAACAAAAAGAACGACAGTGTAAGACATGGACATGACTTCTACATTGGTGGATTGCCAGTCAATGCAGCAAGCTGTGCCATATGGCTCCTCTCCATATTCTCCCCAGTGAGCAAGGGGTGAACAGGCAAATATTGCTGCATAGGTCCAAGCACAGGCTATCAATATTTGTCCGTGTTTTCTCCTGAACCTGTTGCCTGGAAGACACAAAACAATCAGTGATGACTAGCACACAGCAGTATCATAAGCTTCAGTTAACTGAACAAGTCAAAGGTCAATGAATAGGCCGTTGTGTTGCCCACTGGACATTCCCTTTTTTTCTTCTCTTGGGAATAATACTCTGTAACCTCCTACAGACTGCTTCTCAAAATATTGTCTGCAAAACAACTAAACACAAGTAATTGATCCATGGAGTACATCAGCCATTAGACTAAAAGAAACTCTCGTTCTTTTTCCTATCTGAGCAAGATGTCAGGTTGGTTTTTTGTTTTAAACACAAAATTCAAGCATTTTGAAGAGCAAAATGTCTTTTTGCTCTGAGCTAATTAGCACTCAGTAGTACAATGGAGCCTTGCTCTACAAGCGGACCTTGCTCTACGCAATGGACTGCAAACTTCAGAGTTGAAATATGACTGGACCAAGACTAAGGTAAGTTTTGGTATTTTTTTGGACACAACTTTCAACATAGACCTTGGTAAAGAAAACCTAAAGGAGGGAAGTCTTTACAAGAGGCGCATATCAGGACTACTATTTTTTAAATAAGAAAGCAGGACAAAGGTGTAACAGTACCCTCCATTCAAACAGTTGTTTAGAAAAAAAAAAAAAACTCTCAGCAGAAATGTATTTATTTCCTGACATAGGGTTAATATTGTTAATAAAGCATAACTTAGGGAAAAAAAAAATGAGTTTTTACTATAATAACAGATATTAAAGATTTGTGTGAATGCTCTAAAAAAGACTTTGTTTCTCAGGTCATGCTTCCAAATTTCCACAAAAAAGGTGTTTCTTATGAAACTATATGGAAGCACTGCTGAAATCTGAGCTCTTGAGTAGAAATGTAAAAGACATAAATAAATATGTGAAGATATTTACTAAAACAGAAAAATATTTAAATGAAAGTCTGTATTTGAAGATTGACCTATGCTGTGCTGAGAAAGCAAGTGGGTAAAGGTGACAATTAGATTGTCTTTAAATCACTACTAGCTCTACATTTCCCTTCCTTCAGCTGCTTGTTTCTCAACCACAACAGTGGACCTCACTGTAACAGACAAGCAAAAAGTAATACCCCTAAAATGTAAGACTTACAGAAAACGAGGGAGGGATGTGTTGCCAGATGAATGCTGTACCAGAAAAATTTAATCTGTAGCAGTATTTATATTTGATCCAAATTGTTCAGCTGCTAAATCAGCATTTAGAGTTCCTAACAACAATCTGCATTCCTCAGATGCTCAAAACCATTAACCAGCTAGCACTTTTCTCTTAAATAACTCAGTCTCTCCGCCAAAACTCACTGACCTTCTTAGCCTGACTTTTTTCTTGATTGTGAAGTTCTGTTAAAAAGTAAGGATGTTATTTGGAATAGAGGTTGGCAGAAAGAGGAATAGCAGCAGTTGTTATATCAACATAACTCTAAACGAATAAATATCTAAATGTAGCAATGAAATCTGAAAGCATTCATTTACTCAGGCTAGCCCTGCTTTCAGCTCAGAACTCTTATTTCATGCCACCAAATTGTCACCCAGAATTAAAAGAGATTTAGAGTAATTATTTGCACATATAATTATGAAAGATGGGCAACAACCGTTATAGCTAGATCTTAATGATCAGAGAAAAAATGCATTGTGTGACCGGATGTAAAAGAGCTCTGCAATAAAAGTAGCTTCTAGGATACAAAACTTGGAAATGATCATCTACATTCACATGAAAAATGGAGATCTTAGACAAAAACAGTAACTCACCATAAGCTGGAAAGCAAATTTTGAGGCAGCACACAACACTCAGTAATGTCAGTGTTGACAGACTGCAGATCCCAAAGAATACCCCACAGAATGCATAGAACAGGCAAATGTGTTTCCCATACAACCACCTAGCAAATAAACATGAAAGTTGATGTTTAGATGCTATCCTTCTTTTTCAAGCACAATACAACATTGTAGAAATACATTTACAGCTGTTGTCTCAAAAATAAATAAATAAGCTTGCATTATCAAATTATTTGCTGACTGGTGATCAACTACAGAAGAGGCTCGCAGTGGAAAAAACTTACAGCCGGTACAGTGGCCACATCTTCCTTTAGTATTATGATTCACACTTAAGCCTCTTTATTTTTAAGAAACAAAGCACTGTTTTAACTATAAAGATTCTGAAAAGAAAAAAATATCAAACTTCTCATCACTAGTAGGCCAAGGTCATAAGTGAATACTTCTTTAGTTTTTTTTGTTTTGTTTTGTTTTTCAAGTTATGTTTCATCAAAACCAACAGATTTTATTGTGAAGGTTTTCCAGAGGAAGAGAAATTTGATCTGAATCACTGCATCTCCTCATTTTCTATTCAGAAATACACTAGATTTGCAGTAGTAATAATCAAAAGATTGTGAAGACAGACTCCACTTGGCATAATTAGCAATATATTAACCAAGCTATAAAGAAGATCACAAAAATCAGATATGGAACAGTAATTGTTGATTTAGTTCACGTGGATGAAGAGGAAAGAAGTGGGAAAGGAAAAGCTCTAAATTCGGAGTGTTGGCTTAAAATATTTATTTTTAAATTCAGGCATAACAAGTACATTCAGCTTTACTTTCATGCTACCAAATTTTACTGCACAAATTAAAAGGAAAAAAAAGCATTTCACCATCACTGCCTATGACAAATAAATGCAGTATGTAGTGGATGTTTAGAACAAAATCTTTGCAGCCTCTCAACCCTACAGAAATCCAGATGACAATAATCTCAAATATATATGAACATTAATGAACACCAACAGCCCGTATATCTGCTATTAACATAGCATACTCCTCTCAGTCCCTCTACTTAATTTCAAATGTTACAAGAGAAGTGGCAGAGTAATTTAGTCTTCCTCACTGGAACAGATCTTCAAAGCCTGCAGAGGGTGTTAAATATCACGTGCATAGTGAACAAACCTGTGTGAAAGGCTGGAGGTTACAGCTAGTGGGTACAATGTCAGTGTCATTGCAAGGTCACTGATGGCAAGATTAATAATGAAGTATTCTGCTGGTTTTAACAAATGTTTTTTCTTGTAGGAGACATATAGGAGAATACTGTTTCCACACAAGGAGCATATTCCTGCAGAGAAACATACAACATGGATTTAGAATTGACTGTAGAATCTAGAATTGAATTAGCTTAGATATAAGGAAAAAGTTTTTTTATGATAAGGGCAGCAAAGCACTGGAACAGGTTGCCCAAAGAGACAATGGATGCCCCATCCCTGGAGAGGTTCAAGGTCAGACTGTACAGGACTCTGAGCAACCTGATGTAGCAGCAGATGTCCCTGTTCATTGCAAGGGAGTTGGAGCAAACGATCTTTAAGGGTCCCACCCAATTCAAACAATTCTATGAAACATTTACTTCATCCATCTTTTATTTTCCTGCCCATAAATCATGTATTACCACAGCCACCATAGTTAATCATTGTAGTTATTTATCAGATTAACTTGTCTCTTTCATTATGTTTGTGACTTTCTCATCTTTGTATTTCAAATATTTTTTAGAAATTTCTTATTATCCTTCCTGTTTTGTCTAATCTATCTACAGAGAGGCCATCAATAGTACCAGGGTGGCCATAGGCCTTTAACTGAATTTTATCCTCTAAACGACCTGTCAAAAAAAATATTTTACTATTAAGCCAGAGATGTTACTCAAATGATGCTGCTAGTGTTTCCCCAGTTTCAGGTCTACAGTTCTCCATCTGGTAGCTCTTCCTTTCCCTTTGAGACCTCTCAGAGTGCCTGTTACAGTTTTTACTAGTAACAGACAATACAGCAAGAATGTTGATTAATACATGAAAGAGAAAAATGTAGTTAAGTAACGTTTATACTAAGTGCAGATGCAACAATTTTCTCTGGAAGTACCACTTCCAGTATGAGACTGCCAAGAAACTCAAGAAAGCTATAATTAGAAAACAGAGCTACAATATTGAACAACAGACCCACTCACTCGTTACCTTTAAACTAGCCACTAAAACCTATGAAATTTAGACAATTTCAGAATAGAGAGCAATCAAAAAGCAGAATTTTAGGCATGCCTAATGAACTGAAGGTTCCCATCATTAATGTAGTGTAAAGTTAAACCACTGAGAAGAGCCCAAGTGCTTTTGTGAACCTGTTCTGGCTTCAGAAAAAAATATCATTTTACCTATAGAATGTAGGTAAACATATATACAGAAATTGAGTTTAGCAAATTGCATAGATACAAATACAATACAAACCATTGGCTCTTTATACATATAAGAGAATATGCCTCATTTAATGACGCCCTCATAGGAAAAAGATAAGTAATTTTCCAAAAGTTCTATAGACTATGGCACTAGCAAGTTATGTTAGGCAGTGATTCTGAATTCATCTCCATTGCTGGTCTCTTTAAGCCATTTCTTCTGAATTCTAATACTGGAGTTGTGCAAAAATTTTGCAAATAAATTTATAACAACATTTTTGCTGGTGTCAGCAGACAGATCCAAGTATTCAACCAGAATCAGGCCATTTTCTGTAGTCTTATAAATGCACTGTATCTGGTTTTTAAGCTCTTCAGAGCTTTGACATGACTGACACAGTAGATGCTAGGGGAAAACCAGATTACTGAATCACATATCAGGATGTGGTTGCTTACCATAGGATTCAGAAAAAGAAAGTAAAAGGAAAGTTCTGAGGAACACCGTGTTGCCTGAGTAGCTGAACAGATATGAGGGAGGAGGTACATGGTGTGAGTATAGATGAAATCTTTGCTATTTTACCAGCAGTTATTTGTTGTTGATATAAAAAACTGAAATAAAGCTACATCAGAAAAATTTGAGTCTATTTGACAGAAGAAATACAGTATGATGTTTCTGCTGAGAAATTACTTTATTGTTAGCTGAACCAGCTCTGCAAACTCAGGAAGGCAAACACGTGAAGAACTTCTCCTTCTAAATTGATCTGCATTATTCATCTCTTGGACTCAACTGTCTGTATACATCTCTACTCTAACAAGAATAGGGCTTCCATTCACTTAAAGTTTTCAGTGTTGAAAAAATGTAGTGAAGAACTTGCTAATACTTGAAACCATTAAGATGCGAATATTCATTGACAGCTGGTAGGGATTAAAGACACAGATTCACTTTTTGTTGGCATATTTATCTTGTGTTTGTCCCATACTTCAGGGTTAATATTACTTGCATTTTTTTTCTTTCCTGTTAAGGCATTCATTTAACTTCTACATATTTTTTCACCATGTTGCAAAGTGCCAAGACAGTGGCCATACTTTGTGTCCTTAGCCAAGGGGTCAGTTGTTGCTCTCCAGATGTCAGGGTTGCCTTTCCTTTCCTCTGACTCATAGTTTATTGACCAATACTACTAGGATTGGATCTGATTTTTTTTCCTGGACCAGGACAATGGAGGAGAGATTTCCCAAATCTGTAACAGCAGAGCCCATTTCTCAGAAATTTCACTTTCTAACAGAGTATCTGTAAACATTGGTCATAAGCCTGATCTTTCTTGCAACTTATCCAGGCCCATAATGACTACAGCTTTTGCTATTTTACTTCAGATACTATAAGGAGTCAGGATACACCGTTCTTTGATTTGCAACAAGGTGTGGAAAATAAAAACTCTGGAGTTTTTATTTTCCACACCTTGTTGCAAATCAAAGACACCAGAGACTCAAAATCCAGCATACCTGTCCAGTTTTATACACCTAACATTGAATACAGCTTTTGTTCCTAAAACAAAACAGAGGATAAAAACTTCTTAATTATGTTACCTTATGCTTTTTCCCCCTTTTAGAATACAGAGAAACTTGTCTCTTGTCAGAAACAAATTTGACTTTCAAAGTTGCTTACTTCTCTTTGTTGCACCAAACATAACAAAAGCTCTATAAACACAGGTACCATAAAATCAGGCTTACCGAAGACCATATAACATGTTCCAACAACAACATCAGCTGCTTCTGTTATTTTGGACTGGAATGTTGAATTAGCAAAAGATGGGCCCATCTGAAAACAAACAAACCAAAACAGGACACAGTATTAGAAATGCAGTACAAAAGCAAATATCTGCAAGCTCTCTGTAAGGCTATGAGATGTACTCTGCATAAAGGACAGGAAGAGTTTCATTTTATTTTTTGAATTAGCAGTTAATTTACCTGAATAAAGGTTTTGAGGAAGACAGAGCCAGGCTCCTTTCAGTGCCAGGACAAGAGGAAATGGGCACACATACAAGAGGATCTCTCAGAATATCAGGCAGCACTTCTGTGCTGTGCGGGTGACAAAGCACTGGCACAGGCTGCCCTGAGGCTGTGTGTGGGCTCTGCTCCTTGGAGACCTTCAGCAGCTGACTGGACCTGGGCCCCTGCTCTGGTGTCCCTGATGGAGAGGGGGTTGAGTCTGATGGACTCGGAGGGCACTGCCAGCCTCAGCCTGTCTGAAATCACAGATGAAATCACAGCCAAGAACTGATGCTTTGATAAACACATTTCAATTAATTTGAAGGTCTCGTCTATATTTGAGATCATCACAATAATACAGCTGCAAATGGTAAAAAGTGTCTTACGTATATGTAAGTACTTGTATAAAGTCTTCAGAAAGGAGGCTGTGTCATAAGTCAGTGGGATTTGTTCAACTTCCCTACTTTGCAAAGACAGTTACACTGATGAAAAAGAGCTTCTGTCAACTGTATTCATGATGGTCTAAGAGACACATTCGCATAACTCAGAAAAATGCCAGAATTAACATTTGCTGTCATCTGCTATTCTCGTATTCCCTTAAGTAGACCGCTGTGGGGCCAGCCCTGTGACCCAGTCCAGACCTTTCTGCCTATGTGAAGTAGCTCAGTACCATAAGAGGGCACTAATTTCTGTGCTGCAGTACTCCTGCTAGAGACACTCACTCAGCTCCTAGATGCTCTCACATACAGGGTTCAACATACCATCTAATTCAAGGGAAAAGACCTAAGACAAACTTTTCTAGCACAATATATAGTTATAGTTATATACATGTGTGTGCTTTTTCTCACAGGCAGGCTATTCTCCCCTTGGTCCCAACAGGTTTTTTTCCCCCACACAACCCCCTGTTTCCTCAACTGCCCTAATCCAGGGCACTCCCACTACTGACAACAAAGGGCTACATGTTTTTTCACTAGGCATTCCACCATGAGGAATGTTAAGCCTACTGCGTAACATCACAGAAGTTTATACTCTAATCCTTTGGCCAATATTTATTCCATTCATTAAGCAGAAACAGGGAAACAGGAAGATTTGACATCGTAAGCCTTATTGTCTCCTAGTGGCCAGTGCTGCTGCATGTGACTGCCCTCAAGAGACAGCAACCAAAATAGCAATGGGAAGTTCAGCTGCTTCTTCCCTGAGGCAAACTCTTCACAAGGAAAAGCCAAGCTCCTGCCAGACGTTACTACTACGTTTCCAATGCTTTATCCTATCAAAAGCAGTCTTGATATTTAGTAAAAGAAAAGGCAGTCTTCCCTATAAAACACAATTCTTCAGCTAATTATGAACTCTCAAATCTACTGAAACTCTTGGTTTTCCATTGAGCTAAGATCTTCCATCAGAGTTAGATACTCCTAGATTTTATTCATATTGCTTCTATCACAGCAAATTCACACGCTGAGAAAAAGGGAGTTTTCTTCAAAGTGTACATCCCTGGCTGAGCTGAGGCAGAGCAACATTTAAACCACAACACTAATGTAAAGAAATAATAGAAAGAATCTTTAACTAAAATCACACCTTCTCAGGATGAATGAAGCGTGAAATCCCAAGCTCAAAGTCTCCATAAACCTATCCTCTTAAGCAGTTTCCAAGCATCTACCTTCTTGACAATTTTTACAGTAATTTTGAAATTAGGTACAGTGATTAATTTTGCACATCAGGTAGTCAACAGCTCTGAGGGGTTACAGAAAGAAGGACTCTGTGGGGGAGAAAAAAAAAAAAGCATCACTTTTAGAAAACATGGATTAAGCCATCTTCAAAAAGGAACTGAAACGTGACCAGGTCTGCATGCTAACTGCAAGAACCACTTGAAACTTTCCTACATGTTTTGAATGGCAGAAACGTGATGTGCTGGAAAGCAGCAACAAGATTTACTGGCTTTTTTTTTTTTTTTTTTTTTTTTGGTCCAAGTTTATGAGCTATATAATGATAACTTGGAAAAATACCCATATTTTTTCCCTCCATCCCTTCCCAGCTAGACTGACTTGCCACACAACAGTTGTGCATTTAAATACTAAATGAGCTCCATTAAACTTTGGATAGCATGTTATTTACATAAACCAATTAACAATTAAGGCATCTGCATTCAGTGTATCAATTTCAATAAAATGGTCCTTAAGTAAACTATTGTCACTGTGCATAAATGCCATAAATCTTTTGTTTTCTCCCTTCCAATAGTCTTTTCTTGACTTCAGATACTCTATCCTCAACAAACCACATTTTTCCAACATATTCAGTGCTTTTCTCTTCCCCCACACTATACATATTAGCATAAAATGCTAAGCAAAGCATGAAAAGTATTCATCAGTTTACACAGCACAGCAGGAGGAGGTTAAAGCCAACAGATGAAGAGATTTTAATAACTTATCATTAAATGTAAATGTATTTATGGTAACTGGTAGGTACTATTTCATATCACTTAAAAAAAGGAGCATACAAAGGGCTTTATCAATAAAAGTAACAACATCTTGTTTTTTTGTCATGGCTATCCTCACAAAGACTTTGGATTTTGTAATGTGTAAAAATGCATTACACTTTACTCACTTCTGCGAATAAAAATTTCTGGATGCAGATTTCTATTCACTAATTTTGTTCACCCACATTGCCATTGTAGCATGCAATCATAACATGAGCTGGCTATGCATGCATGCATGGCTGCACCAAGATTCCATCGTTATTCAGCCTTATGGGGAATTCTCTTGGAAATTAACTTGTTTTTCACTCTGATTATAAAAGGCCATATTTTTGGAGCCCAGGATTAAAATCATACTCATCTCCAACATCATGTCAGTCCATTGTCTATAAATAACATTTGCTGGAAGGACTAATTAGAAGTCAGAGAGCATTGTGTCATGTGTGCAGTAGATTATCCATGAACGCATGAGGGCTAGATCTGCCAGAAAATACAAGGAAAATCTGGTATTACAAATCAATAAACTATTTTTTTTTTCTTAAGTTGTCCAGTGCCAGCTAATGTGCCCCCATTTGTCCTTCTAACAACATTAAAAGCATCCATATGAAACAAATACATTAAAACAAGTACAGGTCTACAAAGAGAATGACCACCTATATGCATCTGAATGAAGAGTGGCAGGAGGAGAAATCCCTAATCACCAGTACAGAAATACTGCTACTTTTCCAGGACAACACAGAAAGTAAAGAAAATCTGATACTTAGTAAATAAGAACAAATAAAAATAGAGACAAAAGCTGTTGTGTACTTCAGCATGATCAGAGTAATTTCTATATTCCCTATTCAAACCAAAATCTAAGTCTTACCATGGACTTCCCTGTACTAAGATGTCCTAGATTCATATTTAAAAGCGACCTCATAAAAGACCTCTCATAAGAGGTCACAGGGAGTCACACAACAAGATCACTGTGAGGTGCAAACAATTGGACTTGACAAAATTAAACCAATCACCCAATCCTCACAAAGTCATTTAGAGGGTTAGTCGGGGAAGGATGCAGTAATTTGTTTTCACCATTTGTCTAGCTCCAATTTCCAGCACACCAACTCCCACATCATCCAAAGTGATCAAAAAGAAGTTACCCTTAACCTCTCCATGGCAATTTAAAAAGAGTGAAATTAGAATAGAGTCTGTTTCTATTCCAGAAAACTCATTTCATTGGCCTCAGCTGAAGATCTGGCGCTCCAGAATTTGGTCTTTTACTACAGTAGGCTAATCCATTATCAAAAATTTCTTGAGATTTGCACCATATCTTAGGAGTGCTGTGGCTATCAACCTACATTTTCAATACTACCTAATGCTGCCTTATTATTTACTCTGTGCTCTAGCTTTTCTCTGGGAAGATACATTTGATCAAAACCCTTCAGCTTTCAAAACCAGCAGAATCTGTGAGCTCTTACTTCTTCCAGGATCACCAATGGATATAAAGTATATAAAACAGGCATCTTCCAGCAATGCAGCACTATCTGCAGACCATTTAGGAATTGACCCTGTCACTTTGAGGTATTCTACCTTTTCTTTCTGACCTCAAAATGCTTTCTCTCCTTAATTTTCTACAAGTACAAATAGCCATCTAGCTTGGAAAATGATAGGGCATTTACCACCTGCTTCAAATCCCCAGTCTTCAAAATCTCACAGTAGCTGGTAAGAATCATGAAATCAAATACAGCTGATCAGAATAGAGGCATAAAGGGGCATACACCATATGCTTCTCTAATGCAGTCTGAAATCTTCATCCATTCAGTGGGGCTACGTCAAATTTTTCTTTCTGAGTTACAGTGTAACATGACCACCATAACAAGAAAGTTTACTCCACACTTTGAGCTCATTGGAGACACAAGCTCAGAAGTCCCCAAAGTCTCCATTGAGCAAAACAATGCTTTGTTTCAGGAATAAAAGTGCAGTCAGTCAGAAAATTTCACAACTGAAATTAACACACAACTATCTAGGAGTTAATTCCTCATCTGATTTATATTTCTGTAGCTCACGCACTGTAATCAGTGTGTGAATACAGAGATTACACACAGAACAAAGCTGACAATTCAGTGACAAGTTACAGAAGCGCTAATTTTGTCTCTGAAGAGATCATAAAGAAGATTATTTGCTATATCACCACATCTTCTAAGCTGAACCACCCTTTCTGAAGCTTTAAAAAGAAATTATCAGTACTGTATTGCTTGCTAGAAAGAGACCTGACTAAGAATTGAAGGAGTGAAACAATATTGATTCGGGGTCCACAGGACAAAAAGTCTCGTTAGGTCACAGGTACTAAGTAAGGTTAACTAAGGTCACAGGTATCCAGGTCCATCAGAATTTATTTTCATCCTGCCTTGGTGAAATAATTGTCATAATTCACACAAATACATGCTGCTTCTGCTAACACTTATATTTTGACAAACGAGGGAATATAGGAAGAGAAACAAAAAGGGCGGGCTAATGAGAAATGTGACCTCATTATAACAGGCACGAAATGCTACCCTCAAGCACATTCACTAGAGCAATTTGAAATGTTTCTGACAAAATTTTATGAAATGCTCTAGTGAACCTCAGCATGCATATTCTTTTATTTATTTATTTATTTGTAAAATATGTAGCTTTCTTACTCTTCTGCTTAATAAACAACAATAAAGAAACAGGAAATTAAATAATGGAATTTGTTGAATTTAATAGTGCATTATATATGGACATCAAGATCTACTCTATTTTATTTTTTAATTAAAAGCAAAATGTTTTATTTTACTGATATCACTGAGCAATGCGACATGTTTCAGGTTTTCTGTTATTTTGTTGTTGGTTTTTTTCCCCATTACTGCAAATAAGCTGGAAAAATAAGCTCAAAATTCTTACCTCAAGGCCTGCAGTTCACAGAGGTTACCCATTACATTTCATAAGGACTTATGCTCAGTGGATGACTCAATATTTGTAGTCTCATTCCCTGAGAAGTCTCATCCCTCCCTGCAATAAATGCTTGCCATAGCAGTGGACTTTTTTTGTTTTGTTTTGTTGTTTTTCATTTATGCTTTTGCTTTAGAACAGATGGAACTGATGCCACTGTGTTTTGTGCAAACGGTCCGTGAGTCCTGGAGTAATTTACCTCTGGGTCTGCCAGCACCTCAACTGATCAACCTCTTCGCACATCTTTGGAACTTACAGATGCATTTTATCTGCCTTCCTTGTCTTCCAGACTGGATCGGTTAAACAAGACGAGTTGCTCATACCGTCTAAATAGTTAATGTGATAAATTCCTGACAGTATTAAGAAAAATTAAATGAAATTACAGACACTTCCAAAGTATTTAATAGTCACACCAACAGAGTGACTAAAAATGCCTAGAATTGTTAGTAGGTGATTTAAAAGCAAAATTCAAATCAAACTTTCATTTGCCTATTGAGAACATCTATTGATGTTCCTTATGATTACTCAAATAATGAATCGGTCTGCACTTGCACAAATACTTTTATTTACTGCAAAGCAGAAATCTGCATCATCTATATCATATTTGTATTTGTATATTATGTTCTTAATGTAGTATCTCCTACTAACAGTAGTAAACTGACATGATGGGGCAAGGAAATAGGTCTTATCTAGATGGGCCCTATTTTTTCCCATTTTCTCTTTTTCAGGTAAAACATCCCCTCGAATTATGGTTATTTCTTCTCAGCTTCATCATGTATTCTCCGCATTGCCTTTTTTCTTCTTGCAATCCATTTGTAATGTAGAGTTTACTAGGGAAGTCACACATTCATATTTTTTTCAGTTAGTATTTTCAAAACTTCTTTATGAATCTTGCTTGTCTATGCAACCAGATGAGAACAGGAGGAATTGAAAAATAAATGCTTTATTTGTGTACTGCTTCATTATGAATCTGAAGATAAAGCACACGGACAAGAAACAATGCAACAAGACTATAGAGAAGAACACCCATGAAATCTATAGCAGGAATGCTCCATGCTCAGAATAAGGCTTTTTAATATCAGTACTTATATAGGAGTTAATTCCTCATCTGATTTAAATTGTGTAGCTCACACACTGTAATCAGATGGAACCACCAACCTCCAGGCTAACCTCCTGAATTACAAAGCATAAGCACATTAGCATTACTGGTTGCAGAAGCTTAGAGATTTGTATCCTTAGTCAATGTTTTCTACAGGTTAATTATTCTCAGTATGGATTTTTTTACATCTTTCTTTTCCCATAATTAACTAGAATTTGTCTAGCATTAACTATCAATCGCTGACTTGTATTTTCAACCCCTACCACTGAAAAAAAACATCTCATATCAGGAATCTGCTTCCCAAATATATATTTGCAAATCACAATTAAGTCATGCTCATCACTGGGTTTACATAGATTTCTTAATTATCTTATGAGGGATTTTTTTTAATTCCTCTTGAAGCTTTCTCTGGCTTTTATTCAATTATTTAGTCTGCATTTCTCTTGCTGTGGGACAAGGATTCTAACCACAAAATATCTTCATGAATGCAGTACCTATTTCCCTACTTAGATATGCAAAACTATTCTTCTCAGTTTCCGTACTGTGATGGGAACTCATTGGTCAAGCATAAATTACCACTATCATTAAGCCCTTTTCCAATATTTTGGGCTGCTTGATGCTACATTTGCCTTTGTAGTTGACTGATCCATTTCAACAGATCTGGAATGAAAGGGAATATAATTAAGTTTTATGGATATCAGACTTTCATCAGCTCCACTGATGTCCAAGACTCCATTGTGAGCTGACTGTGCTTTCTGTGACAAAGCTCTTAAATTTATCCCATCCAGCCCTGTGAAAAACTGATGTGCTTTAAGACAGAGAAACTGTAACATAGCCTCAACCAAGCTGCATACTAGAGTTTCTGTAAATTATTTTTATATCAAATTTGTTTAAACCACAACCACTTTCCAGTTTTTGACAGATACATTGTGTGCATCACACACAGATCTTCAGAAGGCTGCATAATATGCATAATAAATAGGAATAGAAAAGAAATAATAATCGAAAGTGGCTAGAACATACACCTTTCTGAAGAACATTCAGACAAAAAAGCATTTTAAAACCTTAAAGCAAGTACCAGATATCTTGCACAAAAGAAAGAGGTGCAAATACCTGAAGAGATAAAATATTTCACGGGTCAAAGCCGAGAGTCCATTAGTATACATTATTGCAAAGTTAAAAAGTTGGTATGACTCAACCACAAAATGGAAAAGGAAAAAAAAAAATGAGAGAGGGAAAGAGAGAGAATGAAGATGACTTAATCAAGGAAAAGGTATTTGTAGTCTGTACGTTTTTTTATGTCTGTGTGGAAGAAATGAAATGGAACTAAGGGCATTGGATGAGGTTCAGGAGGCCAAGGAGTTGCCAACAGGAGCAGGGAGGTGATCACCATCTCCCTGTACTCAGCTGTGGGGAGGCTGCACCTTGAATGCTTCATTCAGATTTGGTTCCCTACTACAAGAAAGATACTGAGGCCCTGGAGCATGTACAGAGAAAGGCAAGGAAGCTGTGAGGGATCTGGAACACAAGTCTTATGGGGAGTGACTAAGGGAACTGGAGTTTTCAGTCTGGAGGAGGGTCAGGGGAGACCTTATCACTCTCTATGACTACTTGATGGAGGTTGTGGAGAGACGGAGGTCAGCCTCTTCTCCTGGGTAACTAATGATAGGGCAAAAGGGAATGGCATCAAGTTGTACCAGGAGAGGTGCTGGTTGGATATTTGGAAAAAATTATTCTCCAGAAGAGTGGTCATGTGCTGAAATGGGCTGCCCAGGCAGGTAGAAGAGTCACCATTCCTGGAGGTGTGCAAGAAACATTTAGATGTGGTACTAAGAGACATGGTTTACTGGAGAAATACTGGTGTTACGTGGACAGCTGCACTGGATAACTTTGGAGAAAAAATTCTTTGAAATTCTTTGAAAATTCTTTGCCAACTTTGGTGATTCCATAATTCTATGATTTCATAGAAGATAACAAGCACCACCACCATTGCATCTTGTGAACTGGAAAAAAGGTTAATTCCATTTACTCCTTGAATTGAATGAAACTTGGACCCTCCCCTAAACAGATTTAGAGGGCTGGCATAGAAATGTTTTGCACGAATTTGGTGCCAGAAGAAACACTGGCATCAATTAAACTGTGTTTAGCCAGGTTTTAGGAGAAAAAAAATATATTATGTCATACAATTTGAAATTTTTAATTGAATTAGGTCTGTCCAATCTAAACAGTTGCTCCTGTCTGAAAGTGATTCCAAAAATGGTATAGTATTTTGTGGTTCTACAATCAAGAGGTCAGTGACACTCTGGATTGCTCTTTATATGCCTGTGAAACAAAGAATAAAAGTGAATAGACAAATATAACCATCATATTAGAATTCTGTATCTGTTTTAAAAAGAGGTTAAAATGTTGGAAGGCTTTATAAAATATAGAAAAAAGAACTTTCAAATTGGCAGGTTCAGGTACCACAAGACACTTTGACAACCAAGTTGACAGCAGACAAGATCCAAAATATGCTGTTGGAGAACTCAGGTATGCTGAAACACCTCATCACAGCAGCTCTACCCAAAATCTCTAATTTCCCTCTAAAAGGTTGTTCTTCACCTTAACTTCCCTTTTTCTGCACGGTGTTTTTCCATTAACATTATATAACTTTGTGCTACGAGACAAAAAGCATTATAAAAAAATGTGCCAACACCAAACACTTTACAACACCACACATACTGGAACAGAATCACTCGAGATTTAAGAGGAAAAAAGATAACATTTTTGAATTTTATTGGAGCCCCTGAAATAAGACTTCAGAATACTTGGAAAGTATTTCACATACATGATTAAAAGTACAGAAAGCAAATGGACTTACTAAGAAGTCCTATAAGTACTTAGTACAGCCAAAACAAGACAAAATTATCTGTATTTGGAAAATGAATCCATTGCTGATATTGAAAGCCCTAGCAAGAAAAAACTCAACCTTGTGCTGAGTAAAGACAATGTATGGTTTGTTTCAGACACATTAAAACTTGCTACAGACCAAAAGCATAGCTCACGGTGGCTGTGTTACTTGCTAATAATAAGTGCCCTTGGAACAAGGAAGATGTAAAAAAGTGAATACACATCTCATTGTTTTTTTCCTTGCCATAACAAAGAAACATTTGAGATATGAATTAAGATATCTATCCACTCTATAAAGAAGCACAATACTGTATTGTCAAATAACAGAAATAAATGTCTGTGACAGCAAAATTATCATTTTGCAAGCCTACGTAAGATAAAATTCATGTACAGAAAACTATATTAATAATTCATAAATTATTTCCGCATAAATTTTGTTCAGCGAGTACCATTCTGAAAGCAAACTAAGGCAAAAGACAGTAGCTACATCCAGGCATTGAACGATGCCCTCTATAGTGGTGGAACAAATATCATTCAATCATAATATCACATAATCTACTGACGTGTTTAATTAAATTAAACGAGGAGACACCACTCAAGACACCACTCAAGATAACACTGATTAGTACTCACTACAGCAGGAAGACTTGGTTCCTGAACAATTTTCTCAGCACAATCACATTACTTTTGCATTCAATAGCATTCCTCACAAATGACAATGGAAAATGAATGGAAGTTATCTCCCCTCCCCTGCAAAATAAGAGCAGACCAGGGCAGCCTTGCAACTGATATTTTCCCGAGTTGGCAGCTCTCAGACTTACAGATCTCCAAATGCTGTCATTTTAGGAGTACCTTAAGTTAGAAATTGTAACAGAATATTTCCAGTAGCCTGGAAGAGCTGTGTATTTCTCAAAATAGGCCCCAGCATCAATCAAAGGAAGAATTCGGTGTTATTGTTTCTGTACAGACATCAAAAAACATTTTTGTTTCTAACTAACCTACTGATAAAATGCTAAGGAAAGGGGAGAGCTTTCCTAGGAATATGAATCAACAAAAATATTTTGGGAGGAATTATTAGTTCAGTGCCTGAAGTTAAAGCAGACAGAAACAAAGACTTGCAGAGTTGCATGATGAGACTACATGTGATTTTGTGATTCATGACAAAGTGTTAAAAAAAAATGGTTTAACAGCATGGCTGTGTTCCAAAAATTTACAAAGTCATCTTTTTTTTTTTTAAATATCAAAGACAAAACCTAAAGGTATTTTTGAGGTTATTGTGGCTCTATATTCTTGACGGTGTTTTGAATGAATCTTTGGAGGAAAGGAACCAAATGAAAAATAGGAGAAAGAAAACATTTGTGGAAAAAAAAGAAAAAAAAATAAATAAATGTTCAGCAATGTGCTGACGGGATCTGTCAAATAATATGCATTCCTCCTTCCCAAAGGACTCAACAAATCGTTCTTGTTAAAAAGAACTTATACTGCCTTCTCCTCAGGGACCAGAGGAGACCTCCCAGCTTGGCTATAATGCCAACGAAGTTACTGTGACAAGAGCAAGTGGAAACAAGAGACAATACATTGTAGCATAGAATCATCTGTTCCATGATTTGCTCCAGGGACAACAAGCGATAACAAGTGGACTTCTCCAATCCTAGGCTGGTAAAATGGAAAAGGACAAAACCTATGCTGCTTTTTCTCCATGCAGCTGGAGTGGAGGCAAAGTGGATTGCGTGAAGCCTGTTTCCCCTTTCTACAGCATCAAAAACCAAACATTAACCTTAATTTCTAATTTAATAACTGTTGCAATAATATACTTCCATGTTTGCATCTCCTGCATGTGTTTGCTGTTAATGATATACTTCACTGCCAGGAGGCCTGAATATTACTGTCATCCTTCGCTCATCACTGCGGCCTTCTTCATGCTACACAGTCTTTCTTGCACTTACTGAATAGTTTGCCTAAAAAAATTGCAAAAATAGCTTTTTGTCAAGAGTCAAGTGATGTGTGAAAAAATGTCTTCCCACTCTGAAAGAGAAGCACTCTAGCTGCATGTCAGGTCTTGCTTTTATGGCCTTTTAAGAACACTTAGCCTTCTTTTTTGAAATCAGAATTTATTTATTCCACCTTTTTCATATTTGCACTCAGGACAGATTTTCTTCATGAGATTTTCCTTAACAGTGCCTTTTGTTCCACTATCAGTTCTGCCCCACTGCACCCAAGATTTTATTGACGTGCTTTCATTTCATCTTTTGCCCTATTTTGGTGATGAGCATTACACGAACACCTAGCATAGAATTACTTTACATCAGTATTTTCACCATCCTGTGCTGCGAACCAAGTTAGGCTTGGTTTTCGAGCAGTACTTTCTCAGGGCCCAGCCCCCTGTATCAATATCTAGTCTTACTCAGAAATTCCTGACACACAGGTATGGGAAAAATAACCATTTGCAAGAAATGACTGCTACACCTGCATATAATGTAATTATTTTTTATTTTGATTGAAGTACTGTGGAAATAGTTTGTTTCATTGTTTGGAAAATGAGTGTAGAAGAGTGCTTCAGAGATGCAATGCTTAATAATTTTCTCAGTGTATGAAGACAATGGCAAACCAGAACAAAACATACAGTTTGCATTCCAAGACTATAAAGGAAACACTACAGTAGGCTGCACAGGCAGGCGTCCAGGCGAGTCTTGAATATCCCCAGAGCAAACCCAGGAACTGCAGCTGCTCCTCACACACCATGCCCTCAGACCCTTCCCCATCTCTGCAGCCTTCCTTTGGACTCTCAGATAGCTTTATGTCCTTCTTATGTAGTCACACCCAAACACTCACCCAGTACTGGAGGTGTGTCCACACAGCACAGAGCAGAGCAGGACAACCGCTTCCCTTACTGTCAGTGCTGGGCCTGGTTCTCTCCACGATACGGTTGGCCCTTCTGGCTGCCAGGGCACACTGCCAGCTCAGATTCAACTTGTCACCAGGCAGAACACAGAGATCTCATTCTGCAGGGCTGCTCTCCAGATCCTCACCCGCCAGTCTGTACATACAGCCAGGGCTGCCCTATCCCAGATGCAGTACCCAAGCACTTGCTCTCCTTCATTTGTCCAGATCTTGGTGCAAGGCCTCTCTGCCCTGAAGGGAGTCAACACTCCTCCCAGCTAAGCATCATCCACAAATTCACTTCATGTAACTTCCAGATCTCTATTGAAATTGACAGTGAAAACATAACAGAGAAATGGCCTTAAAACGGAGCCCCACAGACTCCCACCGGTGACAAGTAGGGCAGCACTCAGGCTATAGCCTCCCCTCATCTAACACAGCCATGTTTTTGTTGCCCTGGGATATTCTTAGGGTCACAACGTCATGGCTTTATGATGTCATGGACCACCTACCAGAAAATGACTACACATACAGGGATTCTGACATCAGAACACCAGTTGTGACACAAGTCAGCCAGTCAACAAAG